>CM069164.1:6171746-6176746 GCA_035221665.1 Okamejei kenojei
CTCCCCCCCCCCCCCCCCCTCCTCCCTCCTCCCTCCCCCTCCATCCCACTCCCCCACCGCCCACCCCTCTCCGATCGCCGGCATTCGCGATGCAGCCTCCAGGATCCTTCCAGGAGTGGGATCGGTATCCTGGGAGCGACCATTTGCCGGCGCAATGCTCGCTGCTTCGCCGCCGCCGCCGCCGACGACTCTCCTTCCATCTCGCCGGCTCCTCCGCGCGAAAATCCTCCATGCGCTTTCTGCCTAAAGTTTGGGGATGAATCAGAGCCCAAGAAGGGGGAGAGACCTCGCATCACGCAGGAAGGTTTAAAGTTAGAGCCGCGACTGGACATGTGTCGGCGTTCTAGGCCGTGGAAGCGGCGTTCAACTTGGTGGGTATTGCATGACCATCCCGGCTCATTATTCATGGCAACTAGGCGGCCGCGAGGCACCTTTTCATTGTTTCGCTCCCATCCCTCCCTCCCCTCATCTCTGACGGAGTGGGGGGGGGGCAAGGCCACAGTCATCAGCGCTGCTCTATTCTTCTCGGCGCCGACGCCGCAGTTCACTGTCAAGTGTATGCAGAGGATGGGAAGGTAGTGACTTTCTTAAGCCGGACCTCCTCATCCCCACCCCCTCGCTCATTCTCCACCCCACCCACCACTCACCAGCAGCCCCCCCCCCCCCCTCCCACATAACATTATTGTGGCAATTATAAGAAACGGACCGACCTCATGATTACAACTTCTCCATCACGCCGTTGATGCCACCCCTCCTTCGGAATTCCGAAAAGGAAATTCGCATTAGCAAGGCCAATGTATTCCTGGATGGCATTCGGCTGAAGCCAAATAAATATAGGTACACTTTTATCTATGTGATCGCGGGCCTTGGGAGTCATTGCGATATTGGTTTCGGTTGGATTTAAGGTTTGGAATTAAATCATGTTGGATTATTTTGCGGTGTGAGTTATATTCTGACCTTACTTTGACTGAGTGTCAATGTTAGTTTGTTCTGTGTTACCCCTCCCGCTCCCACCAGTTTGTTATATTTTAATTTCAGCTCAATTGTTTAAAGTGGTCTCACCTTTCCTTTGCGTTTTACTTCTTTAAAAAAATAATGTAATTGCTGATAGAAATCAAACCTTATATCAATAGAACTTTTCTTCGGCCTACGTTTTTTTTTTCTGACACCATTTGATTTGAACGTACATAAGAATAATTGTAGTTAGTTGGAACGGAGCAGACACGGTGCTTACATTTCTGTCAGGTTAGGCCGTTGGGAGTAAACTGGCTCCGTTCGTATCTGCTATAAATAATGGAGAAATGCCACATTATCACAATCCTGACTGGCACCACCATTTTTGAGCCAATTTCTGATAAGCCTTCCATGTATGTTGTAGTCGCTTTGTGCCGGGAATGCAGGCATTGCAGTAATTACAAGAGGAATATTGGAGGAACATTTATAGGTTACTCGCGGTTTTACTAAAATTAACTTGTAATAATTATATAGAAAGTACGTCAGACGTAATGTACGTACACTTGGATCCGTGTTTGCCTCACAACGTCATTATTTTATTCTGCTGTGAACTGATTATCTCTCGCTTGATGTGTTTATACATTTGAAACATTCATTGGCGAATTCATACTGTGCGTTGCGTGGAAATAGCAGGGTTTTAATGCAAACTTTTGTTGGGGGGCAAAAGCGATTCCTGATCTCTGCTAGTAAGGATTGTTGTAAATAAATCTCCCCGGGTAAAGATACAAAAAACAGATATGTGTTAAGTTGAGGTAGAGTGCAATGTATCTCTTTAAGCTATCTGTCCATCCATTGCATTGTTACATGGAATGTGCAACGCGCACACAAATCGCTCGGGAGGTATTCTTCATCTTTAAACGCACCACAGAGGCCTATAATATCAACTGCTCAGGACGTATGGATTTTGTGTTAAGGTAGAATGGTTAATATCCACCCAGGCTAATTGGAAATAGGGGTTGCTTATAGGAACGGGACCATTTACAGCAAGCACTGCAACCAGCGCTCTTGGTTCAGATAACGAGAGAGGGAGAGCCTGCGTCTGCATTTCTCCATCCCTAAGAATCAATCACAATCTGCTTCGACGCTGAAAATGATTTACATTCTATTTTTCCAAAGATGGAACTGAGCAAAATCACCCCGCGCTGCGGTAGTTGGTGTCAGTCTTAAGAAGATGTCAATCGTCCTGACATTTAACCCCGTAGAACGCTAATCCCTTTAACACCTGACATCGTGTAACATGACACAAGTATTCTTTATCAAACAGTTCTTTTTTCGAGGCGCGGGGGCTTATACTTCTACAGAACACCCCATGTGCACAGGGCATAACTATATAATATATACCTGCAAGAAAATATGAATAGATGATATATATGTAATAGAATATGAACATGTTTGAGTGTTTCTCTATGTATTTCCTCATTGGAATTGCACCCCACGCACATATGCAACCATATATATCTGCAAAGATTATGTACCTTCCACACACAAATACCTATACATATAACTGCAGCTTATTATGGCAAGTGTGCACACAAACACACATGTCTACACACATATACACATACGGCAGAAGTTATCTGGATTATCATTAAACGATGCACCCACCTTGTATGGGACATATTTTCACCCTAAATGTAAATTTAAGGGGTTCTCAAAATTTATAAAACAATAACCTTCTTCCATTTATGAAAAAAATAAATTCCAATACATTTAATTGGTGTAGTGCCTGCCTTTTTGTAGAGAATTTAGTGGCGTGATATTGTATTTTAAATACTGTTATGGAAGGAGGACTTGCATTTATATGGCGCCTTTAATCATATCACAAACACTCCAAAGCATATTGTAGCCATTGAGATACTTTTGAAGAGTGTTCACGATGATATTGGACCCAATATTGATATAATAAAACATCTCATTATCTGGATAATGGTGTTCTTGATTTGACAAGGAGTGGAGGGACCAGATTTTCGTTTTTCTTAAACAAATCTTGCTTAATGACTCGATTTTTCTTGGAATTGGCCCTGCAGTTGGCATGCCAGATTTGACCCACATAACAGTCGGCGTGTAGCTCTTTTGTGGTCTGAATTTCTGCTAAACCAGTTTGCGTAATGTTGTTTTGACGAGAGCAACATTATAGCGGAGTTATAGCAATCCAGCATTATAGTTTTTGGGAATCCAAAACGTTAGTACAATTTCCCCATTTCTTTTCTTGGTTTAGTTCGCACACGTTACATTTGGACGCTAATACATTTTATTGCTTTAAATCGTATTGGCTCTTTTTTGACATCCGTGTAATTTTAGATTCCAAATAAAAATAAATCTATATGATATGATCAAAATTATTGTTGCACGTTCATCATCTATGCCATTAGAGTTTTTGTGGTCGATTCCATCCAAACGTTGGTCTTCACAATAAAAATAATGTATTGAATAAGAATATTATTTATAAGAATAATCATAATAATTTTAATATCCTCTTGGTTCTGCTAAAACATTGCACCGAATAACAGTCAGAAAAAATCCGCCATTTAAAGCAACCATTCGTGTATCTAACCGATTATATTTTAGAATATTTAGTACCTCAAGTGGATTTCAAGCATTATGAAATATTGTACTATTCTGTGTTCTGTTAGCATTATAATTAAAATTTATAAAACAATTTAGGAAAAAAAATATTTTTAAAATCACAGTGGAATCTTCTAATATGGAAAAAGTGAATGAAAGTCAATTGTACAACATAAAGCGCAAAATAAACATTTCAGGGTTGATACTTGATGCTGGTAATAGCAGGGGCATTGTTTCCTGTTTGCTAGAAATTGCATTTTATACACTGCAGCTGTAAGCACTGCGGACATTTGATTCATACAACGCCTTATTTGAATTTGCAAAAAAAAAAACATCATCATTGTTGGTTTTCATTTTACTTTAGAGGGAAATTCAATATGAAATTCAATATCTTGTTTCAAACGCTGCCCTGTTCGAAACCTCTGGTTGGTTGTGATGTACGAATTGTTTCTGAAGGTGTTAACTTTGAATGCATTAATTGTTTAACTTGAAGTATCTTGGATTAGGTGTTCGCTTTATCGAGGCTAAGACGTTGGTTTTACCATATGATCTCGTGGAATTGCCTTTACTGTTCAGTGGGGCAATTTAGATTGTTTTTGACTTGGGTGGAACAAAGTTGTTTGCACGACAGTTTCGATATTTTCGGGAGGGGAATGTAGCGACAGTGACTGCCTGATTGATAGCTATCAAACCACCCGATGTGATTTGGTCAGGTATTGAGATGGCAAAGTTTCTATGTGGTTAGTTACCAATTCCAGTGGGGAGTCGAGGAACTCACAATTTTAAGAATTTGAATTATTCTGCTTCACAAATGCTGAAAAATAAATCACTGTGTTTTTAAAATGTAAATAAAGAGGTCAGGCTGTATTTAATCTAGACACAAAAAATGACCCCACGGCCATGGGGTTAGAATACACAGGAGGCATCTTTACTGGGATATTCACCTATAGACATAGGGATATTCACCTATAGACATAGGAACCTCGACCTAATGCAACTGCATCAAAAAGTTCCTGATGTTTCGGTACAAACCATTTCCACCTACCCCTATCATTAAAACAAATTCAAATCGGACAGATCTGTTTTGTTGAACCCAGCCTTGCGAGAAAGGACGTTTCAAACAATCCGAGGCAAACGATTTCGGATTTAGACATCGATGGGACAAATCAGTATAATCGGATTTGAACGGTGGGCGTCATGCACAGAATATATTAAAATATCTTTAGTAATTGTGGCAACCACATGGAGTCTTTTCAAAAGAAAGCCCACAATCATTTTGTTCAGATTTTTTCTTTCCTATAAAATGACCATCAAATATTGTTATTTTGAGATAATTCGTATATATTTCGTGGGAATAATTAAACTGATAACATTGAGTTGTTACCAGTCAAGGAGGGCATCACTCACACCAGGGAGTTTGT
>CM069164.1:6181746-6659246 GCA_035221665.1 Okamejei kenojei
GACCAATATGTGGCACAATGGCAAGAGCCAGAAGCACACACGTCGCATTTATACTCCTGAACATTTCTCAGAAGGGGAAAACGAGTCTCTCCGCTGTTGGACTAGGGACCCTGATAAAGGTTTCACATGGAACCGCACTAAATATTCACTTGGTTTCCAACCTCGATCAGGACTCACCGCTCCTCTCAAACAAACCCCCCAGATTCAACGATCTATAAGTCTTCCCATCCATTTATGCCCACGTCGTTGGATAGGTATAGAGGCTTTCTTGAGGATTATCGTACTTAGAGGCAAGGACGTCAGTTGTGTGACCAGCATTCCCAGGAACACCGCCCCAACACACCTTGAAACTCTCTATCGCACAGTGCGTTTGTTCGCCCACCTGGGTAGATGCCGAGAGCGCTTTTACGATTTTCTCTTCAAAGTACAGCTATTTATTTCCAGGCAGGGATATGTTTCATTATTCGGATGTAGGAAGCAACTGTAGATGCAGATGCTAGTTTACACCGAAGATAGACACAACATGCTGGAGTAACAGGCAGCATCTCTGGAGAGAAGGAACGGCGGACGTTTCGGGTCGAGAAGAAGGGTCTCGACCCGAAACGTCACCCACTCCTCTCCTGAGATGCTGGCTGACCCGCTGAGTTTACTCCAGTATTTTGTGTCCATGTTTGATTATTCGGGTAGCTTGTACGCTTAAAATGACCGAGATATGACCATAATGGCATCTGGTCGTCGGACTTACAACAACTGAAGATTTGACTTATGGGCCGCTCTCATGAAATGTTGCTATTATAACATACAATTGACACTGGGTCTGGAACGAAATTGCGTTTGAGATCAACATTTTCAAAATCTAATGGTGAATTTGGGTTAAAGTTTAGGTCATGAAACGGGAGTGCAAGTGCTTTCAAGAGAGAGTTAGAGTTAGATTTAGCTCTTAGGGCTAAGGGAATCAAGGGGCATGTGGGGAAAGCCGGAACGGGGTACTGATTTTGGATGAACAGCCATGATGATATTGAATGGCGGTGGTGACTCAAAGGGACGAATGGCCTACTCCTGCACCTATTTTCCATGTTGCTGTTATTTTCTCGGTTACGTTTGAACTTGAACGTAGATGGAGTTTATACACAGAATTGGATGTAAGGTTGAGTATCAGGTGAAATAACGAGTCACGTTACGCTTGCGCCGAGAGTGCTTATTCACCAAGGATCGATCTGCCCTGAACTAAATTGGATTCCATTTATATATGCGTAAAGGTGACATTTTAGCAGAGAGTTACGTGTCAGTACAACTTGGCTGTGTGTGGAGTTGCGTATTCTCGACTTTATTTCATGTTTTCATTGTAAATTTATGATCAGTTCCGTCCTCCACGAACTTCAGTTTCGAGTAGATACCACTGTGAAACTTGGATGTCGAATGTTTCAGATGACAAAACCCTTGCATTAAACATGTTAGACATTGCCTGGCATGTTTGTTTTTTTAATTTACAGTGCTTTAGATCTGCACAGTAATAACTCTGCAATAAAGCCAAAAATGCTTTATTGGGGATGGGGGCTGTTGGGACTAGAAGGTGTATTCATTGTATGGGACTGCACCATACAGACTGGGGAGGTCTAGTGCTGAAATGAAAGCAAAGCAAGCTAGAAATGCTCAGCAGTTCAGTTTGTATCTTTGGTCAGAGAAGCAAAGCTAACTCTTCAGGTCTTATGGCATTTCATCAGATAACTACCTGAACTAACTAATAGAGTCATTGAATCTTACAGCATGGAAAGATTCTGTGCAACTTGCCCATCTACACTAGCCCCAACTGCCTGCATTTGCTCCATAGCCCTCTAAATTTGTTCTATCCATGTACCTATATAAATGTTTCTTAAACATTGCAATAGTACCTGCACCAATTGCATCCTCTGGCAGCTCATTCCACATACTCACCATCCTTTGCGTGGAAAAAGCTGCCCCTCGGGTTCCTATTAAACCCCTCACCTTAAATGTATGTCTTCTGGTTCTTGAATCTGAATGTGGAATGTTGTAACTGGTTTTTATAAAGATCCTACTCGTAGCGGGCAGCATTATAGTCAGATGAGGAGGGGGATGTTTTACAGCAGGCCTAACACTTTAAATAAAAGAGGAAAGAAATGAACCAACATTAAAAAAAAAAGAGTACTGAAGGGAATCGTGAAGTTAGAGTCATAGATTCATACAGCAAGGAAACAGACCCAACTAGACAATGCTGACCAAAATGCCCCATCTAAGCCATTTGCCCATGTTTGGCCCATATCCCTCTAAACCTTTCCTATCCATGTATCTGCCCAAGTTTCCTTTAAATACTGTTCCAGTCCATGCCTCAAATCTTCTGGTAGCTCGTTCCATAGACCCATCACCATCTGAGCGAGAAAATTGCCCCTCAGTTTCCTATTAAATTTTAACCTTAAACCTAGTTCTCGATTCCCCTGAAGTTGGATTTAAACAACATTTAATGGTACAATAGTCATAGTGTCTCACTCCATCCCGACTCTCAAGCTGAAGAAATCTGAATGTCACCTAGTCCTTTTCTCCAGAGATACTGCCTGACGCGCCGAGTCACTCCAGCATTTTGTGTCTATCTTCGGTGCATCTGCAGTTCCTTCTTCCATAATATTCATATAGACTGTTTGATCTGATAAGGAAAACACTGAGTTATAATATTCTAGATGCGGTTTACCAACCAAGATGGTTCCCTTCCTTTCATTGTTGGCAGAGCTGCAGGCATTGCATGTGTCCACAGTTTTTGCATTTCACTCTTCATCTGCTGCTGTGCTTTTAGTCAAATAAGCAATTCCTAGAAATGTATTTTGTGCTGTGAGTAGGGTGTTTTTAGTCCAAGTACTACTTGAAATGAATTGCTGGAACAAAAGATGGATTCACTGATTAATTGTGGTTGGATTTTTGGGAAGATGGAGGGTTCTGAGATTGCACAAGATGCCTTCAAAATGGTGCTGAAATATAAAAATGGTTTAAACTAAATGTGATTGAACTGAACTGCGGTCACCGTTGCACAGGTATAAATTTGTCTACTCTCTCTCTGCCTGTCTGCAGAGTTTTACTTCTTAATTTTGTTTTTTAATAAGTAGAAAATGCTTTGATTTTATTTTACTGAATTCCAATTATTTCCATTTTATAATAGGGTTTATTTTGTAAACATTGCCAATGAATATATGTAAAAAGTATTCAATACTTCAACTGGCTTTTGACATAAGATAGCACTGCTCAGATTAAAACATGATGTGACGTATAACCATAAGGATAGCAGGGATCTGCGAACAACAAAGAAGACTACTGCAAAATGTTGCAGATCGTGTAGTGTCTGTGGGGTCATCAGCAAGTTATCGGTTAGGGTGTCAAGGGTTATGGGGAGAATGCAGAAGAATGGGGTTGAGAGGGAAAGATAGTTAGGTTAATAAGTTCATGAGATTTAGGAGCAGAATTAGGTCATTGGCCCATCACGTTTACTCCACAATTCAATCATGGCTGATATATCTTTCCCTCCCTTCCCCATTCTCCTGCCTTCTCCCCATAATGCATGACACCCATACCAATCAAGAATCTATCAATCTCTGCCTTAAAAATATTCATTGACTTGGCCTCCACAGCCTTCGGTGGCAATAAATTCCACAGATTCACCACCTTCTGACTAAAGACATTCCTCCTCATCTCCTTCCTAAAGGCTTGCCCTTTTATCCTGAGGCTGTGGCCTCTGGTCCTGGACTCTCCCTCTAGTGGAAACATCCTCTCCACGTCCACTCTATCCAATTCAGCCATGACTGAATGCTGGAGTAGACTCAAAAGGGTTGAATGAACTACTACCTCTTCTCCTCTGACTTATGAACGTATGCACTTACCCCAGATCCATAACTTTACATCAAAGCACTTTAATCTTTTCACTTGGTCTGTAATGGTCAGTGTTGACAACATATTTGTCATCAAAATGCATCTTAGATAATTTAAGAGAAAAACTAATTGAAACAGGAGTTGTCCAGTTCACTTTTTTAGTCCACCTAGGGATTTCCCAAGATCTTAGTTAATACTACGCCTGAAATCTACTTCCATCTTGATCAACAAATCCATTGATTCACTGGTGTCCAAAAATCCATTTGATAATATTTTGAATTAAATGGGCATCCACATCACCAAGGTTAGAGAATTCCAAACATGAAGACTATTGTCTTTTTTTGAATCCTTAAATCATTTTCTTTTACATTTCAATAATTTCTGCCATGATTGACACTTTGTGCTTCATGACAGTATGTTGTTCTATTATCAATGAGTTGAATTAATTCACATGTTGGAAATTAATCTATGGGATAGAGAAAACATGTAACCATCGTAAAAAAGGTAATAGCTCTTCATCTTAGCTCCAAACATTGAACATACACAGGTATTGCAATTGGTAATGTCTGGGGTCCTGGTGAATATGTGCATGCATTGGCAGAAGCAATACAAACTCTCTAGCTCTCAACTTATGCTAATTCATTTATCCTTTATATTGGGAGTGTTGTCACCAAAGGGCTCCAAGAATGGAGATCTTAACTGACCTTTACCTTGTCTTTTGCCCTTTCCAAAGTGAGATTGAAACTAATTGTTATATTATGGTTTCTACCCAGCTAAGATCAGCTCCCTCCTAGTAGGGGAAGGAAATGCAGATGCTGGTTTGCACCAGATAGTCACAAAATGCTGCAGTAACTCAGCGGGACAGGAAACATCTTTGTGGAGGAGGAATGGGTGATATTTCGGATCAAGATCCTTCTTCACACTGCTCAGTCCGAAGAAGGGTCTCGACCTGGAACATCACCCATTCCTTCTCTCCAGAGCTGTTACCTGTCCCGCTGAGTTACTCCAGCATTTTGTGTCTATCTTCCCTCAGTGTAGACCTGGATGGAATCAAACACTTCTGTTGTTAGCGATTTGTTAACACACCATCTAGATCCATTGTCCAATATAACACTCATGCTGCTTTCATTTCTGGCCTGTAAAAAACATATATATTAGAATGCTGCTTTCTATTTTGAAATATTGCACTGTCCCTATGCCATTTCCCCAGGGAAATATTGTGTTGAAATTAGTGAGTCATCCTCACCTCTGAGGACATGTTGAATGATACTGTTCCTCTTTGAGATTCAGATGAGCTGAATCAATTCACATGTTGGAAATTAATCTGAGAGATATAGGAACAATTTAACCATCATAAACAAAGTAATAAGCCTTCATCTTAGAACATAGAAAATTACAGCACCGTTACAGGCGCTTCAGCCCAATATCCATGCCGAATATTATGGCAAATTAAGCCAATCGCCTGCACGTGATCCACATCCCTCCATTCCCCATATATCCATGTGCATATCTGAAAGACAAGAAGAAGGGACTCGACCCGAAACGTCACCCATTCCTTCTCTCCAGAGATGCTGCCTGAGTTACTGGGTTACTCCAGCTTTTTGTGTCTATCTTCAGTTTAAACCAGCATCTGCAGTTCCTTGCTACACTATGCATATCTAAAAGCCTCTTAAATGTCCACTATCACATCAGCCAATTGGGGCAGTGTAAGGGACAATATTGTCAATGAAGTTCAGCAAACAACACCAAAAAAAAAACAAGCAAAATATCTACCCTTTATGTGTTTCTTGTGAACTGTCTCGCTTTGTGATACTGCAGCAAGCGGAATACTAATGGGACAATTGGCGAGGGGACTGAATCCTTGGAGATGGGGATATGCACATTCCAAATACATTTGGGATAGTGTGAATTCCTGCACCAAGTCTGAACATGTCTTGGATTCACTTAGCTTGGCTGGATTAATTAATTTTCCATGTTATATGTGGATGAGCATTGAGCTTACGAGCTAGGGTAGGGCTTGTGGAGCTGTGTGTGGACACTGGCGTTTATTGTTCTCCCAGCTGATCTCAGTTCCGACAACAGGCATTGGGGAAAACAAAGGGTTTGAAGAGATTCCTGCAAATTTAGAATTGTTGATGCCTGTAGCCTCGCACAACATTGACAAGCTGATGCTTGCTGCGGTTTGCCACATGACTCTGAAAGTTGTGAGTCCAAATTCCATTCATGGACATAACTACGCAACCAAGTTTGATATCCAAGTCATCTACTAAAGTGGTGCTACAGTGGGAGCAATTTTTTTCCATTTAAGGTTAACAGAATCAAAGGGCCTGGGTTTCTCCGGGTGCTCTGGTTTTCTCCCACACTCTATCACAGTGGTGCAGGTGATAGAGCCTCTGCATCTCAGTGACAGAGTCCCAGGTTCAATCCTGACCACAGTGCTTGTGGTGGTTTCCTACGGTTCCTCCGGTTTCCTCCCACATCCTAAAGGTGTGGGGGTTTGTCCTTTGTAAATTGCCCCCAGTGTGCAGGGAATGGATTAGGAAGTGGGGTAAAATGGTACGTGGGAACGGGTGATTAATGGACTTGGGCAAAAGGGTCTGTTTGCATGCTGGATCTTTCAATCAGTTTTCTTTCTTGGAAGGAGAGTAGGGAGTTCACCCGTTGTCATGGTTAACATTCATCTCTCTATCAACATCACTAAAGGTTGCTCAATTAGCTAATCTCCAATTGGGTGGCACGGTGGTGCAGCAGTAGAGTTACTGCCGTGTAGCGTCAGTTTCCCGGGTTGGATCCTGAATACGAGTGCTGTCAGTATGGTGTTTGTATGTTCTCCCTGTGACCTGCATACGTTTTCTCTGGGTGCTCCGGTTTTCTCCCACACTCCAAAGACTTACAGGTTTGTAGGTTCATTGGCTCAGTATAATTGCAAATTGTCCCTTGTGTGTGTAGGATAGTGTTAGTGTGGTGGATAGCTGGTCAGCGCAGACTCGGTGGGCTGAAGGGCCGGTTTCTGCGCTGTATCATTAAACTAAACTAAAGTATAAGTTGTTTAATGTGTGTAAAGTCATTTAAAATTATTCCCACAGATGTTAAGCTCTGGCTTATACATATTAGTTATCTTTTACATTAAAGCTGTGTCTTTGAGAGCCCTGAACTAGAAAGAAGACCAATTAGAAAAGAGAACCACAAGCTACTGGTACCTTGAGTATCCATTGGATCCATTCCATTTGGATGGAATAGATCATTGGATCTGAAGTTGGGTAGTAATGAATGCATTCCCAATACAAAGTACTGGAGTAACTCAGCGGTTCAGGCAGCATCTCTGGAGGACATAGATGGGTGACGTTGCAGGTCGGGACCCTTCTTCAGACCCAAAACATCACCTGTCCATGAACTTCAGAGATGCTGCTTGGCTTGCTGAGTTACTCCAGCACTTTGTGTCTTTTTTAATGAACCAACATCTGCAGGTCCATGTTTCTACATTCCTAATACAATTGTGGATCATTGCTGGTTAATCTGATTGTCTGATAGAGTTCTCATTTATTTGAACATGTTCTCACGTTTAAACATCAAAGTTACCACGGGTTCTATGTAACTTTTATTTATATTTCAATCAGCTTCACACCAGTAATTAATGTCCTCCTTTCGCAGTGGTGTATGCCACCTATTCTAATTGTTAGCATAGGATTGACACTAGTAATGCCAGAAGATTAGTGTAATTACAGTAATTGTTCCAAAAATATAGCTGTCATTTTTCTTGTTGGAAGAGTTCTGGTAGGGCATGTTTGGGGTTCAGGTTTGCAACATTTGGGAAGTACAAATAATAGTCTTTGTCCTCCCTGCCGGCAGCTTTTGAATGCTACAAGAACAATGAAGGATTTTTAGTTCAGAGACACAGGGAACTGCAGATGCTGGTTTGCAAAAAAAAAGACAGAAAGTGCTGGAGGAACAGCGGGTCAGGCAGCATGGATAGGTGACATTTTTGGGTCAGGACTCTTCTTCAGACAGGCATTTTAGTTTGTCCAGCATGTTCTGCTATTCAGTGAGAATAAATTTGTCTGGTCTGTGATCTTACTCCATGTACCTAATTATTCTCAATTTTGCTTCATACCTTTGATTATTAAAACTCTTAACTTAGATTTAATATTAGCCAGTCATTTAGTAATTCCATTTGCAGAATACAAGTTCTGAGATTCTATCATTCTCTGCCTGTAGATGAATTTAATAGAGAAGGAGTCCTGTAGAAAAGGAGTCCTGAGGACTATTTTTTCAATCTATATACTACCCTAATTTCAAGCCCCATTAATGTTGGGTAGGCATCTTTTTTGTTGAACTGTCAATGAAAGAATTGTCAATGAGTCAATGAGAAAATTGGCATCTTGGCACGGCAATGTTGGTGCTTTTGCCTGAAGTATTTCACTATGTCCAGTGCAGTGGACAGTGGTTCTGTTGTTTAAATGAGATGTTAATCTAAGGTCATGTATACCTCTACAAAGGTATGCTAAATGTCCATTTAGTTATTCAATGAAACATTGGCCAGTTTACTTGTTAGTATTTGTCGGACTTAATGTTCAATTGAACTGCAACATTTGTGGAGATAGCTACAGTGATTGTGCTGCACACCTGAACCAGTAATTAACAGTGCTTTGCTATTTAAAAAAAATAGAAGTGCCTTCCCTTCTTTTCATTTTCAGATACCCCTCACCTCTATTCCTTTTCTCTCTTTCGTTGATTAGAATTGATTACTGTTATCGATGCTGGATATCCGAAATCTCAGAAATACTCACAGGTTAAATAGCATCTGCAGAGAGATAATCCATAATGATAAGATCTTCACCCTTTCATTTCAGGTCTTCACCCTATAATCAGATCTTTACCTGTTCGGTACAAAGCTGATGGTTTAAATTAACTTGCATTTTTTAAAAATGCTATTATCTGTTGATTACTGTGTTTACAACCTGTTGTGCTGCAGCAAGTAAGAATGTCATTGTTCTGTTTTGGTACATATGACAATTAAACACTCTTGACTCTCTTGAATGCAAAACAAAATCTAAGACAGTGTAAAATGCATTGTCAATCTAATTGTAACAGTTCAAAGTTACCCTGCTGTGTTACTACCCCTCTTTTTACTGTTCTTCCTTCATTTCTTCCTTCATTTTTCTGTCACACCATCCCTAGATCTCTTCCTGCTCTCACACAATCATGAAACACATGGTTAAGAAATTTGACCGGTCCAGAGTTAGGAATGGAAATTTTTTTTGGAAGTACAGCATGGAAACAGGTTCTTCAGCCCACCAACTCCACACCAACCATCGATCACCCATTGACACTAGTTCTACGCTATACTCACTTTCGCAACCACTCCCTACACACGAGGAGCAATTTACAGAGGGCCAATTAATCTACATACCTCCATGTCTTTGGGATGTGGGAGGAAAGCGGAGGACCTGGGTAAGATCCTAACTACGGTGCTGACTGCGTGCTGTTTGTACGTTCTCCCCATGACCTCCGTAGGTTTTCTCTGGGTGCTCCAGTTTCCTCCCGCACTCCAAAGACATACAGGTTTGTAGGTTAATTGGCTTTGGTAAAATTGTAAATTGTCCCTAGTGTGTTGAGGTGTGTTTAGTGTGTGAGGATCTTATGTATCGGTGTGCTGGTCAGCATGGACACAGTGGGCCGAAGGGCCTGTATCTCTAAACTAAACTAGACTAAATCAAGAATCTGTCAATCCCACCTTAAAAATATACATTGACTTGGCCTCCACATCATCTGTGGCAATGAATTCCACAGATTCGCCACCCCGACTGATAGTCATTTAGAGCAGTATCAGAACGCACAACATGTTTTTTTTACAAATGTTTACTGGTTCTTAATAACTTGGTACCTGAAAGCAATGGTATTCGGTTTTGGGTTCTGTTAACTCACTCCCTCTGACTCTTCTTGGTACATGTCCAAAATGATTTGACATGTTGGGGGATGCCTGCATGGTAACATATCTCTATGATTCACCACCATCTAACAAAATTGGATAACCATCTGTCCAATTGTTAAAAACCTCTGAGAGCAGATGTAATTAAAAACAAATAATTTGGCCTTTTACTGTAACCCAAGTTTGGCAATTGTTGAATGAGGGACATGAAAATGAATATATATTTTCCTAATTTACTTTATGGTGTTTTGGTGATGTTGATTTTCACTGGAGTTTCACACTGAGCACCATATCTTCATGTATAGTCTTCATGGCACGTGTTTTCTGGCATCAAACTACATTAGTGACCAGTTATTATAAATCTATTAAAGATAGTTTATGGAGAGGTTCGAGTTCAGAGTCTTGAGCAAGGCTTAAGGAGATTTTCCAATATTTCCTTCAATTTGATCATTTGACCTCATCCACCTCCAAGAACCACTGGAGATAGAAGCCGCAGGGTCTCCATCTAATACGTTATTTGAAAGATGATGACCAAATATTTAGCACTCCCTCAATAGAGCACGGCATCAGTGTAGATTATGTGCTCAGGCCTCAGAGTGGTGCTTAACCCTTAACCTTCTGACTAATAGATCGGAGCGATGCTGACTGAGCCAGGCAGACTGTTGAATAATAGAAGGAGCAGGACTTGAGTTTGTTTAATACACATTCCTCCACTCTGGGAGCAACATAGTCAATGTGAGCAGCCACGCATGGCTGTGTTTGAGATCAGCGAACTGACTGGGACTAAATATTGAACTGGACGGTTCAGGTTGTGTTTGATGTTGGACTTTTTTTTGATCAAGCCTTATGGTAGAATAAAGTAAAAATGTTGCTAAAACCAGGATAAATAATTCCATGCTGAGATCGGCTTGCAAAAATGGTGCATATGTGAACTACACAGTATTTCATTTGTAGCTGATTCATTTGAGTAGTATTATGCAGATTAGAGAGTCATACAGCCCTCAGCCCAACTTGCCCACACTGACCAAGTCCACATCTATATTTGTCACATTTCCTGTGTTTGCCCAACATCCTTCTAAAGCTTTCATATCCATGTTACCTGTCCAGATGTCTTAAATGTCTTTATAGTTCCTGCCTCAACTACCCCGTTTGGCAACTCGTTCCATACACCCACCACCCTTTGCCCCTCTATTCCTCAGATTCCTCTCAAATGTTTCCCCTCTTACCTTAAACCTTTGCCCTCTGTTCTTGATTCCCCTACTCTGTGCTTTTAACTTATCTATTCCCCTCTATGTATCTACCCTATCTACATCCCTGTCTTCTGGCTATATTGTGGATGTCACGACACATCCTGTACTTATTTCAAGCATTTACAATTTTAACAATGAAACAAATCCTATTGATTTGAGCCATTTATTTTCCTTGCTTTGGTTGTAGTGTCAAGGATTTGGTTTCTTTCTTCAGTATGTGAACTCATTCAAGCCTCCAATGAGCATATTTAAACTCTCACAAATCCATGTAAAATGTCTGAGGATTCACAATAAGGAAGGGTCTGAAGAAGGGTCTCGACCCAAAACATCACCCATTCCTTCTCTCCAGAGATGCTGCCTGTCCCGCTGAGTTACTCCAGCTTTTTGTGTCTATCTTCGGATTGAACAAATGATTTGCTTAGTCATTCCGAAGCAAATAACTACAACAAAACCATAGCAAGGTGTTAACAACCGCACGTGAATGAGTCAGACCAATTCATAATTGCGTCAATGTTACATTTTGAAACTTTAAGTCCTTCAGGTAAATAGTTGGTAGATCATGGGAATAGTGTAAAATGGGTGATGTATTTGGAGAAAAAAAGGAAATTTCAGACGAGTGTTTCACAAAAAGGTGTATGGAACGAACTGCCAGAGGAGGTAGCTGAGGCAAGGGCTATTGTAACATTTAAGAAACAATTAGACAGGTACATGGATTGGACAGGTTTGCAGGGATTTGGGCCAAACCGCTGGCAGGTGGGACTAGTGTAGGTAGGACATGTTGGTCGGTGTGGACAAGTTGGGCCAAAGAGCTTGTTTCCACGCTGAATGACTCTATGACTATGATTATACAGCACTGATACAATAAGAAGCAATGTTGAAAAAGGCCTCTTCTAGAGATCCAATTAATGCTTGAAATTAAAACAAAAATCAGAGTGAGGGAGGGAAGCAATTGGAATTCTGAAGAAGGGTTTCGGCCCGAAACGTTGCCTATTTCCTTCACTCCATAGATACTGCCGCTCCCGCCGAGTTTCTCCAGCACTTTTGTCTACCTGGAATTCTGCATCCCCAGTGCAGGCATAATGGTCATGGGACTGTGGTTTCACAGGGAACATGTCTGACATTATATATTTTTTGTTTACGGAGAAAATATCAGTGCTCACTTCAAATTGACACAATGCAGAAATGATTTTACTATCCTTTCAGATGACATTTATGCCATGTCTCATCAAAGTAAATGGTTGGAAAAGATGTGTTCTGATAATGGTTTTACTTTAAGATTCTCGCACTAGGTTATCTCTGAAGGTTGGGAACAAACTCAGCAACAGCAGAGTAGTGCCCTCAAACTCAACTCATTATTCCCTTACTCTCAAATGCTGCTGATAGATGATAAAGGAATTTATCGATGCCAGTACAACATTGGGGAACTAATGCTATGAGATAATTCAAAGTTCAGTAGAGTCTGAGAGCCCAGCTGATTTGGCTATTTCCATATACTTCTTATCCAAGTCTAAGCCTGATCAGAGGCTGAGACTCATTCAAAATGTCAGACTCCACCTGTGTGAGCAAGCACTGCAACAAATAGTGGCTCTGAATCACTGGACTATTTTCCATGGAAAGACATAAAAGCAAACATTGTAAGAGCAGTATGTAAATTTGACTGCAATATATTCCTACTTTTAGTGCATGAGTGAGACCATCTGAAGAAGTGTCCCAACCCGAAACGCCACCCATTCCTTCTCTCCAGAGATGCTGCCTATCCCGCTGAGTTACTCCAGCAATTTGTGTCTATCTTACTGAATCCTAGAATGAGTATTTAGTCATACAGCACTGAAACAGGCTATTCGGCCCAAATCCTCCATGCCGACAAAGATGCCCATCTAAGTGAGTTCCATTTACCTGCATTTGGCCCATATCCCTCTATGCCTTTCCTATGCATGTACCTGTCCAAATGTCTTTTAAAAGCCGTTATTGTCCCTCCTCAACACCTCTGCTGGCAGCTCGTTCAATGCACCCACCATCCTCTGAGTGGAAAAAGTTGTCCTTCAGATTCCTGTTGCATCTTTCCTCTCACACCTTCAACCTACGTCTTCTAGTTTTTGATTCCCCTACTCTGTGTAAAAGACTATTCATTCACCCTGCCTATTTTATACACCAGCGATTATTTCCTCTATGTTATACTGTTAAATCTAGTGAACCCATGTGTATGACCCAGGATAGTTAATGAGGGGAAGCCATTAGATTTTGGGATTGAACAAATTAAGTGTTGCCTTTATATGATTATTTTAATTTCCTCTGCTAATTACTGCATAGTGAATAGTGTGCAGTGTGGTGCTTTTCAGCTGGGAAGCGTATGCAAGCCCAGACTAGTTAGTATCTTTCTCTTCCTGCCTTGCCCCACAGTCAATGGTCACTGCCCTCACTGAAGAATGAGTCGTACATGCGTGAGGACCACGGAACAGTGCAGGAAGGGAGAATCTCTGAATAAAGAAATAAAGGGACCTACTTTGGGGAAATGTCACTGCTTTTTCCCTGTGAACTAGAGGTGGTTTGAAATTGAGTGATCTCACTGTGCAAACAGTGGATTCTTGGGTTATTTTTCCTCTCACTGCTTGCCTATAATCCCTCTCAAGGCCAGAGCTGAATATTGGAATTTATCATACCCGCATTCCTTAACACTTCAACCCGGTACCTCCACAATAACCCGTTTCTTTCTTCTCTAAGTTATACTGTGAGGAGATTTTAATAATCAATAAGGGGAAAGGCTGTGAAAATCTGGTGTCTTTGTGCTATTTTAATTCAATTGAAATCTCTAGGCCTTTGCGTTGAATAGTGGTATTGTGTCCACTTCATCTAGGCCTGACTGACACGAACTGCTTCAGACTCAAGAGTCTCTGTCCATTTATTAAGTATGTTACCGAATTTCTTGTTGATGATATTTTCCCACCAGACAGACTTGTACCAGTTAGATCCAGTCTGAGACACATGTTTGTTTGTCTATGCAAATAACACATGCACCGAATACCTCAGCTGATCCAGTAGGTGCAGTCTTTAATTGGGAGCCTCATTCTTATGTTTAAATAAAAAATTGCAAAGCCAATCAAGTCTGCATTAGCATTAAAATAAAATAATTCCCCTGCATTCAGTCGCTTATCCCCATTTTACAGGGAAATCCCTTTGATGATGCTTACAGTTTTGGCAATGAGAGATTGCTTTTTTTGGTTCAATTAGTTAATTTTTTGGGGCTTTTTTAATTTTCCCAGTCAGCTCCCTTAGTATCTGGAACAACCTGGATTTGGTTCCATACAGGAATGTGAAGGAAGGAACTGCAGATGCTGGTTTAAATAGATAGACACAAAATGCTGGAGTAACTCAGCGGGACAGGCAGCTTCTCTGGAGAGAAGTAATGGGTGACGTTTCGGGTCGAGACCCTTCTTCAGACTCAATGGTCTCAGAACGGTCTTGTCCCAAAACGTCACCCATTCTTTCTCTCCAGAGATGAGTTACTCCAGCATTTTGTGTCTATCTTTGGTTAAGTACAGTTGGAGCTGTTGGATGTAGCTTGTCTCCGTATTATTTGGAGTACTGCGTGCTGTTCTGGTCGCCCTTTTACAGGGAATACAATCCTAGTTATGTCATCTCTTGTGATATAATTCATGGAGTTCTGGTATCACACCGGCAAATTTACGATGAACAGCTTCCTCGTGCCCAGAAAGCTTTGGAAAGGGTGCAGAGGAGGTTTACCTGAATGGCGCCTGGATTATGGGGATATTAGCTACAGGGAGAGTTCGGACAGCCTTGTATTGCTTTCTCTGGAATGCCTGAGTTTGCGCGGAGACCTGATAGAAGTATATAAAATTGTGAGGGGCATAGATAGAGTAGACAGTCAGAACCTTTTTCCCTGGATGGAAAAATCAAATACTAGAAAGCATAGCTTTAAGGTGAAAGAGGTAAAGTTTAAAGGAGATGTGCGGGCCAAGTCTTTTATACAGAGGGTAATGAGTGCCTGGAACGTGCTGCCAATGGTAGTGGAAGAGGCAGATATGATTGAGGCATTTAAGAGACTTCTGGATAGGCACATGGATACGCATGGAATGGAGGGATATGGATTATGGATAATATGCAGGCAGGTAAGAGTTAGTCTTGGCACATACATTGTGGGCTGGAGGGTGTGTTCTTATGCAGTACTACTCTATGTTCTCTGTTCTATATTATTATGGAGTAAGATACTAGCTAAATCTCAGGCCATAGTCCCTCTCTTAGGGGGTGTGAAACGTTCATCATCTCTAGTGATGAGATGTGACCCTTGATCCAAACAATCAATTAAAGAACACAACTGCACTGTTGCAAAAGTCCAGGACTTCCTTCCTATACGGCTTGGTAGAAGCTGGTTACATTTTGCATGTTTATTCAATCAGATGGTCACATGTACTTGCATCCACTTTACAAAGTACTGGTTAGACCACAGTTGGAGATGTATGAATATTCTGGGCACTTGGAAAGAATTCATCATAAATTTACCCATGTGATACTAAGACTCCATGGATTATATTACAAGGAAAAATTGTAATTGGGCAGCATAGTAGTGCAGTGGGAGAGTTGATGCCTTGTAGCGTCAGAGGCCCGGGTTCGACCCTGACTAGGGGTGCTGTCTGTATGGAGATTGTACATTTTCCCATGACATGTGTGAGTATTCTCCGGGATCTCCGGTTTCCTCCAACACTCCAAAGACGTACAGGTTTGTAAGCTAATTGGCTTGGTAAAATTGTAAATTGTCCTTAGTGTATGTGGGATACAGTTAGTGCGTGGGGATAGCTGGTCAGCACAGACTCGGTGGGCTGAAGGGCCTGTATCTCCAGGAAGGAGGAAATTGCTCCAATGGGACTTTGTGGCCAGATACTAATGGGACTGTAAAATGGTGCCAAATGGCTTCTCTTGGATATGGACTCGGTTGGCTGCTCTGTACATACTGGGGCGATTGAGTTAATGTACGGGAATAGTCCTGCACATCCGTATGCAAAAAATGTGTTTCACTGTATCTGGTACACATGACAATAAAAAAACCATTGACTATAAAACGAACGGCTGAAACAAAAATTACATAACTAGGGTCGCATTCCCTGGAATTTAAGCAGTCAAGGATTATTTTGATTGAAGCTTTCAAAGTATTAAGAGGAATTGATGAGGAATCTATTAAGAGGAGTAGATAAAGAGCAAGCCATTCTGCATTTTGAGGAATCTAAGGCTTGGAGGCAGGATCTTTTAAAGGTGGAGGCAGGTCCATCTCAGATGGCTCTAATGTTAAACTTTCCTTCCTCAATGTCAATTATTAATATTAACTCTGTGATTGATAGATTCTTGGTGATGCGATTGTACAATTGGGGATATGGGAAAGGCCTGCTGCATGGATTCAGATCACAAATCAGTCATTGTATTCAATGGTAAAACAGGCTTGTAAGGCTACATATCTCAGCCTTTGTTCCTATATATTTCCTTTTAACTTGATAGAGTTATAGTTGAGTTTAGGTTTGAGATACAGTGCGGAAGCAGGCCCTTCAGCCCACTGAATCCGCACCGACCAGCGATCCCCACTCACTTACACTATCCTACACACACTAGGAACAATTTTACACTCATACCAAGCCAATTAACCTACAAACCTGTGCAAATTTGGAGTCTGGGAGGAAACGTAAGATCACGGAGAGAACCCATGCAGGTCGTAGGGAGAACATTCAACATCTGTTCAGACAGCACCAGTAGTCAGGATGGAACCTGGGTCTCTGGCGCTGTGAGGCAGCAACTCTACCACTGCGCCACCGTGTCATTTTGTCCTTTAAATTCTGTGCAAGTTATCCCTTAAGTTCCTGAGTCCAAATAAGCTAACATATCTCAGTCACTGTAACAACAACAACATTTTAAGTAACACAATTATTGTGTAAAAAAAATTAAGATGTCCTGAAAGGAATGTGCAAGATGAGATATAAAATCATGCCACAGTATATTTCCTATTGTGCATCTGGAGGATAATGTGGATTAGCTGCAAACTAAAACATCCCCCCCACTGTCCCATCAAATGTTTCTAGGTCAGACACATCACGAGTTAGAGATAGAGTAAAGCGCCCTCCAAATATTGTGTGAAGATCTTTCACAACTAGGTAAATACAGAGACTTGTGGAATCCATTGCCACAGAAGTTGTGGAGGTCAAATCTATGGATATTTCTAAGGTGGAGATTGATAGGTTCTTGATTAGCAAGGGTGTCAGGGGTTATGGGGAGAGGGCAGGAGAATGGGGTTGAGAGGGAAAGATAGATCAGCCACGATAGAATGGCTTGATGGCCCGAATAGCCTAATTCTACTCCTATAACATGATCTTATGAACTTACCTCTGTATAATATTGTGCATGACATAAGCCTTAAGTACCATAGAGGGCCTTTGATTTTGAGCAGATGTGGTAATAAGAATAACTGGGGCTTTGAAGATACAAATAAACAAGTGTTTGAAGGTACACAAAAGGCTGGAGAAACTCAGCGGGTGCAGCAGCATCTAAGGAGCGAAGGAGATAGGTGACGTTTCGGGTCGAGACCCTTTTCAGAAGTGTTTGAAGGTACCTTGATTGAGTGGAGGGAAGTGGCTTGTTCAAATTGGAAGAGAAGGGAGTTCCCATGAGGAAGGCAAAAGATTGAAGGCATTTGGGGGCCTAGAGACATTTGGAGAAATTGGGAGATGAATTATTTGGGAAATAGGCATTGAATGAAGAATAATCTAATATAGGAATTGAAAAGACCATGGAGAACAAAGGTGAGTGTTTCTTGAACAAGAGATTGAATCAAGAGGCTAGCACATTCATCCACTGATCAATGACTCCATTTTGAATTTGTAGAAAGGTGAAGCTTGAAGTGGTGCAGGTTGTGGGAAAGGTGTTGATTGTCACTTCATTGGCAACATGTGGAAAGAAGGGTGCCTTCAGCTGTAGAGTTGCTGCCTTACAGAGCTGGCTGCTGGCTGTACGGAGTTTGTACGTTCTCCCTGTGACCTGCGTGGGTTTTTTCTGGGAGCTCTGGTTTCCTCCCACACTCCAAAGACGTACAGATTAATTGGCTTGGTAAAATTGTAAATTGTTCCTAGTGTGGGAAGGATAGTTTTAGCGTGACGTCGTTGGTCGGCGCGGAATCGGTGGATGGAAGGGCCCGTTTCTGCGCTATATACCTCTAAACTAAACTAAATTAAAAGTGATCGATAATTCGAAGATGTGGGAAATTAGTGGTAATAATGTTTGCATTCGGGTAGCAAACTACTGCATACTCTTACTTTGTGTGGCTTATCTTTGGGCTCAGCTGGAGGTTCCAGCCAGAACAGGAACAGAGGCACTTCTTAGTTTGTAAAAACTGAGAAACAATTGCTTGGATTTTACAAGCAATTGGCTGGAGGACATTTTAGTCCATTCATGCCCTGAAGAATATAAGTTCTATTGAATCTGAAGAAGGGTCTCGACCCAAAACGTCACATATTCCTTTGCTCCATAGATGCTGCCTCACCCGCTGAGTTTCTCCAGCATTTTTGTCTACCTGAAATTCGATTGACATGTTTTCATCGCAATTGTCTTTTATAACTATTGCAAAATTTTTGCAAACAACTCAACATTTAAGAAACATTTAGACAGGTACAGAGATAGGATAGGTTTAAAGGAATATGGGCCAAAAGCAGGCAGGTGGGACTAGTGTAGATGAGAAATGTTGTCGGTGTGGGCAAGTTTCCACATTGTGTGTCTACGATTCCATGCTCTGTAACAGATGCTTAGCATTTTCCTTTCCAAATTTCCATTGTTGTGAAGGTTGATGTTGTGACCAGTTTCTTTACAGTTAGTCTATATAGAAAACAAAGGAGATAATTGAGTTGTCCACCTTTCTTTGCAGCTTCTGTGGAAGGGTTAAGTATTTGCTAAATCTTTGGGAGGATTCTCTGCCCTGTATCAAATAATGTATTGAGAACTTCTATCCAAATAAGCCATTGACAATTCATCTGATTAGCAATACTTTAATCAATCAAGCAAAGCAACACTCAATCAACCTTGTCTTGGAGTATCCACTTTCAAATTAATTTGTTGGATTTGGTCATTGTTAGCAAGTGGCTTTGATGAGAAGGAAGGCTGGCTCAGTGTTTGCTCTTGCTGTCTCCAACAGATAGCAAATTAAATGGCTATGAGGAATCCTGAGGTGACTTTTATGAACATGGTGGTGAAGCTATAGTACGCAATATAATATTTCAAAATGTTTTAGATAGGCACAAAAGACACTGGTGTGATTTATGCTGAGGAGGATAGGGGAGTGTATTGTGCTGTAGGCAGTCATATAACAATGCAGTATGAAGAGGACTGATAAGACAGAGATAGCCACAGTCAAACGATGGTGATCCTTGGAAAATGTGTTACTTGTGCTTTGTCCGAATAACAACCTTATTTGAGGGAATGGATCAAGAAAAATAATCAAGGACTCATGAGTATAATTGTGAAGACTTTTAATGGATAATTTTTCACCAAATATTTGCAAAAAAATCACTACACCAATTAATTCCAAATTATGAAATCTATGTATATGAAATAAAAATTCTCTCTTCCTTTTATTGCATAAGATTATTTTGTCATCATCATCTCTGTTATTCAATTACCTATCGCTGTAAACCTTCGCTGTTTACTTTGTAAATTTTCTTAATCAATTGCAATTTTTTAAATAAATTTTCCATTTAGATTTTTCAGTTCAGGAGGTAGTATTCATGTGCACAATAACCTTTCCTTGTAACTTTGACTTTCATTTCCAGTAAAACTATATTCGCCTAGAAATTAGTTGGCATGGGCAGCAGAGATGCAGCGGTAGAGTTGTTGCCTTAAGGGCCTGTCCCACTGTGGGGACCTAATTTGCGAGTTTAGAAGAGTTTAGGAGAGTTTAAAAAAGTGTCATGATCTTGTTGTATCGCAGAAGTAGAACACCTCCTATGACCTCCTTCGACTATGTAGAGAACACCTCCTACGAATATGTTGAAGACCTCCTTCAATCTCCTTCGACATAGTCCTCTTTTGACTATGTTGAAAACTAGCTTCAACTAGCTTCGGGAAAATTGGACTCCGAATACTGGAGAGTGAAGACGACCATCTTTGACTACCTTCGACTATACTAACACTATCCACGACTACCTTTGACTACCTTTGATTACCTTTGAGTAACTTCGATTGCCTTCGATTACCTACAATTTTTACTCCCGGACAATTTTCAGCATGCTAAAAAATACTCCTTGACCAAACTGTGGCCTCGAGTATGCTGGATCTTCTCTCGAGCATGATGGAGAGTTACATAGACCTCCTAGGACCACGTGTCGACCATACTGCGAGTTCGAGTCGAGCGCAAACTCTTCTAAACTTGCAAATTAGGTCCCCGCAATGGGACAGGACCTTTACAGCGCCAGAGATGCCGATTCGATCTGTGCTGTCTGTGCGGAGTTGTACATTTTCCACATGACTTACATGGGTTTTCTCCGGGTGCTCCGGTATCTTCCCACACTCCAAAGAAGTACAGGTTTTGTAGGCTAATTGGCCTTGGTAAAATTGTAAAATTGTCCCTGGTGTGTAGGATAGTGTTAGTGTGTGGGGATCACTGCTCGGCCAAAAGGCTACCATGCAGTTTCTCTAAACTAAACTAAATTAATTTATAGAGGCACTTCCATCAGACATGTAGTGGGGTAACAAAATATTTGTTGACCAAGTCACTGTTGGAAAGTTCAGTCACTAGTTTAGCCTATGGCACCATGGACCAGTAATAGATCTCTAATCGGTGTGTGCTTTAACATTGCCGAGCATGCAAAATGAATTAATATAGGGGTTGGGGTCAAGCCCATTGTGGGGTAGACATGGGATGGGGTGGGGATGGAATCAAGGATTGGGAAGGGGAGTCTGATTAATAGATGGGGGGCTCATGGGAGAGGGTTGGTTGTAATTGAATGTAACAGTCGGATCACTAGTCAGGTGGGGATGAGTAGATGGATGGGGTTCATACATTTCATTCATTTTTCATTTGTTCTGTGTTCCTTTTCTTAGCGCTCATATCCCTCTCCCCTGACTCTCAGTATGAGGAAAGGTCTCAACCTAAAATGTCAGCTTTGACCACAGGGATGGGCTGATTGGTGATTAAGGCATAAGGGGGATGGTGCGATTCAGGCGAAGTCTGAATCTCATTGGTGTCAGAGAGGGAGATGGGTGGATCCAAAGAACTGCTCACTAATTACCTAATTATGAGGGATGAACTTTATTCACCACATTTCATGCCCAACATCCTCAGTGCATTAGTGCATCAGATGCATGCAGGAAGTGGAGAGAAAATTACAGACTTTGCACAACTCCCACAAAGTCCCTGATGTTTTTTAGATGTTTTATTTTCTGTTCAAATTATACTGTGTAGTGCACAAAATCCTGGCACCGTGTAGTATAATTACTTGGAGTTTTGCTTTCAATGCTAATTTATCCTTCCTATGATGAGAATTTAAATCTGTATGGAGCATTTAGGAGAAGGCTAAACGAGTGTAAACACCTTTAAACGGCAAGGTTAGTTTGTTCCATCCATTGCTTTTGTGCCTTTTGGACATTTCTGCTCTTCTTTGGATCTGTAGTGATTTCAAGGGCAAACCACTTTTGTGATTTGGCCCAATCCTCTTAAAATACAGTAATGATTGTGGTTGCTACAGTATTGTGAGCAATTTTAGGCCCCATGTCGGAGGAAGATGTTCTGGTGTTGCAGAGGGTCCAGAGGAGGTTTACGAGAATGATCACAGGAATGATTGGGTTAACATGAGCATTTGACTGCGCTGGGCCTGTACTCGCTGGAGTTTAGAAGGATGAGGGGGTACCTCATTGAAATTTACCAAATAATGAAAGGCCTGGATAGAGTGGATATGGAGAGGATGTTTCCACTAGTGGGAGAGTCTGGGACCAGAGGTCTTGGCCTCAGAATTATAGGATGTTCCTTTAGGAAGGAGATGAGGAGGGATTTCTTTAGTCAGAGTGGTGAATCTGTGGATTTTATTTTGCCACAGATGGCTGTGGAGGCCATCAATGGATATTTAAGGCAGAGATAGATAGATTCTTAATTAGATAGATTCTTAATTAGTACAGGTGTCCGGGGTTATGGGGAGAAGGCAGGAGAATGGAGTTAAAAGGAAAATGATTGAATTGCAGAGTAGACTCGATGGGCCATATGGCCTATTTCTGCTCCTATCACTCATGATGAACTCGGAACATAATAATTTAATTCCATCCATCCATCAAGCTATTTGATTCCAAAGATAAATGGTGGCAAGTTCTGCTGGTAGGTATAACTGTACATCTGCAGATGAGGTTATGAACATAAGTGTAAATTAAAATGCTTTTGGCATTTGGCATTGCTTAAATATGCCAATATATATTCCAGGAATAATTCGTAATGAAGGAAAATTAAAATAAGTGTTTTTTTTTTTTGTTTGGCTTATGTTATGCAAAAACTCTTAACTGTTAGTGAATAATGACATGATGACCTGAAACTACATGTTGAGGTGTATTAGTTTGTTATTGTGATGTGTACCACGATAGAGTGAAAAGCTTTTGTTTGCGTGCTAATTAAATCTGATCATACGAGTACAATTAAGCCACGTACAATAGTACCAACAAAAAAAAGCTGAGTGCAGAACGTAGTTTTACAGCATTATAGCGTTACAGAGGAAAATTACAGTGTGTGCAATGAGGGTAGATTGGACTACAGCTTAGCTGATGGGAGGACTATTTATTAGTCTGATAACAGAAAGGAAGAAGCTGTTTTTGCTGAATCTAGTCAGACGTGCTTTCAAGCTTTTGTGTCTTCTGTCTGATGGGAGAGGATAGAATAAGGAATGATTGGGATGAGAACAGTTCTTGATTATGTCAGCTACTTTTCTCAAGGCAGCGTAAAATGTAGTTTAGTTTCGAGATACAGCATGGAAACAGGCCCTTCGACCCATCAAGTTAGCGCCGACCAGCGATCCCTGCACATTCGCACTATTGTACACCCACTGGGGACAATTTACACATACACCGAGCCAATTTACCTTTATACCTGTACGTCTTTGGAGTGTGGGAGGAAACCGAAGATCTCTGAGAAAATTCACGTGGTCACAGGGACAACGTACAAACTCCATACAGACAGCACCCGAAGTCGGGATCGAACCCGGGTCTCTGGCGCTGCAAGTGCTGTAAGGCAGCAACTCTCCTCTGTGCCACCGTGCTGTAGTTGGAGTCAATGGTGGGGAGTCTGGTTGTGCAAGGATTATTGTTGATTGAGCTGTTGGAGAAGGTGGGAGCAGGATTATGTTAAACACAAACACAAGGATCTAAGAATTGGACTTGTGGTCCCCAAATAAGTGCATTATCATAATTACATCTTTGCTGTTAATGCTTTTCAATACTTTGCAAAGACCTCTTGCAAATTTGTTTTTAAACTCTTTAGCTTCAGAGATGCTCTCCTGTCACTTTGCATCCCTGTGGACCTCCCAGAGTTACACCCAGGAGCAATGCCATTGGGAACCTGGGATTCGTATATAAATAAAATTGCATTTAGCAATTATATCACAACTTATTTTGCGTGTGCAACTATTTTAAAAGTGAAGCCAGTTATACGAGCATGAGTACAAATTTGTATCGTGAAACTGTATAATAGGGCGGCACAGCAGTAGAGTTGCTGCCTCACAGCGCCAGAGACCCAGGTTCGATCCTGACTATGGATGCTGTCTGTACAGAGTTGTACATGTTTGTAGGTTAATTGGCTTCTGTGAAAATTGTGAAATTGTCCCTAGTGTGTAGGACTGAGAGTGTATGTGGATGATCACTGGTTGGTGCAGACTCATTAGGCTGAAGGGCCTGTTTCTACCCTGTATCTCTAAAGTCTAAACTGAGAATAAAAAGAAGGCACATCAGCGCCTCTACTTCCTGAGAAGATTACGGAGATTCAGTATGTCAAAGAGGAATCTCTTGAACTTCTACAGGTGCACAGTAGAGAGCATATTGACTGGTTGCATCGTGGCCTGGTTCAGCAACTTGAATGTCCAGGAGCGGAAAATACTTCAAAAAGTTTTGATTACTGCCCAGTCCATCACCGGCTCTGACCTCCCCATCATCGAAGGGATCTATTGAAGTCGCTGCCTCAAAAATCACCCTGTGACTAATTAGCAATCCAGATGATAGGGAGTATAGGGAGAAGAGTTTAGTTTAGTGATTCAGTGTGGAAACAGGCCCTTCAGCCCATCGAGTCCATGGTGACCTGTACACTAGTTCCATGTGATCCCAGTTTCGTGTCACACACATTGGGGCAATTTACAGAAGCCAATCCACCAACAAACCTGCATGTCTTTGGACTGTGGGAGGAAACCAGAGCACCCAGAGAAAGCCCATGCAGTCACAGGTAGAACGTGCAAACTCCATACCGAAAGCACCCGTGGTCAGGGTTGAACCCGGATCCCTGGCGCTGCAAGGCAGCACCTCTACCGCTGTGCCACCCATTAAGTTACAGAGGCAATTAGTGGAAGAATAGGATTACTCAGTGTGCCAGCATAGACAATGGGCCAAAGTAGCACCTTTCACATTGTAAGGAAATATGAAATGTCAAAGACTAGGGCTCATAGCCTTAAGATGACAGGGACAAAATATAAAGATGTGCGGGGCCAATTTTTTTTTTTTTTTTTGCACACCAGTGGGTGCCTGGCACACACTGGCAGGTGGAGGCAGATACTATAGTGGCGTTTCAGTGGTTTTTAGATAGGCACATGGATATGCAGGGAATGGATCATGTTCAGCATGTTCCTGTGCTGTGCTGCTCTGTATTCTATTAAATGAAGGTTGTGGTTTAATGCTACTTAAAACTGTTTGTAAAGATTTCTTGAACATGTCCCAATTCAGCATTGGTTCTGCACGCAGCATAATTTCACTCAACAAATACAGGTTAACCAATTTCTAGGCAATGACAGGTACTGAACCTATAGTGCCAGTCGAGTGCTTTTTACTCTTAATGGTCAATGCCAGATATTCAACACCTTGCATATTGCCAGGGTTGTTGAGGAAGATGAGTGGGACCACCATAACTTTTTCAATCTTGGCATATTGCCAAGCCTTTGACAAAGTTCAGGATACACAGATCCTTTGCATTGGTGAAGCTGAAGCCATTTTATGGTCTCACATAGATTACAACAGTGCAACTCAATACAAGATTGTCTGCCAAGTTTATATAGAGTTGACTACACATGAGCTGTAGCATCACGTTACAAACTAATTGCAGCCAAAACACACCCAACCATCTCCTTCCAAAACACGATTATTCAGCATTTTTCTTTTATTTTTTTAAATACCTTCAGCTGTCGATTCTGACTTTCAATGGAGTCTGGATCCAAGGTTAATGACTATCTGAGACACCTCAAACAAAAGACTACTCTCCACATGCAAACTAAGATAGTAGCACATAATTTCACCAACAACAATCAAAGAAGGGCTCCTCTTAGGAAATTCATTTTCTACATTAATATTTCTACTCAAATGCAGCTCTGTTAGATTTAAAATCTAATTGTCATTGAATGCATACTGCCTGAAATTGGAATTTTGAAAAATTAACAAATTCCTGGAGTAACTCCGCAGGCCAAGCAGCATCCCTGGAAAACATGGATAGGTTATGTTTCAGACTAACAGAAGGGTCCTGACCTGAAACGTCAACTATTCGTTCTCCAGGGATGCTGCCTGGCCCGTTGAGATACTCCAGCATTTGCATCATATTTTATAAACCAGGATCTGCTGTTCCTTGTTTCTACACTTGGAATTTTGCAAATTGGAAAGATATTGGACAGACAGTCCAGTAGAGTATTGTCATTCTGAAGCTGATCCCTGATTAGCAAATTGTACAGAAATAGTCTACTGGTCACGCATGCACAAGGCGCCATGTTTGGGCGTAATTTTCAGAGTCCAGTCCATGCTCTTGGTATTGTGAGCAGTGCCCGTTCCAAGTGAGCCCCAGGCTGCAGTGGGCCTCCAGCTGTTTTCTTGCTTGAACATGCAGGACAACCGGTGAACTGACATCACTCTCACCGCCCGTCCGCCAAACATATAGAGGAATATGGGTCAAACACAGGCAGGTGGGACTAGCGTAGATGAGGCACCTTAGTCGGTATGAGCATGCTGGCTCGAACGCCCTGTTTATGTGCTATATGACTCCGACAGTTTAGTTCAGTTTAGAGATGCAGGGCAGAAATGGGCCCTTTGGCCCATCGAGTCCGCACTGACCAGCGACCCCCGCACATTAACACTATCCTACACACGCACTAGGGACAATTTACACAGACACCAAGCCAATTAACCTCCAAACCTCTTTGGAGTGTCAGAGGAAACCGAAGATCTCGGATAAAGCCCACGCAGTCACGGGGAGAACGTACAAACTCCAAACAGATAGCACCCGCAGTCAGGATCCAACCGGGGTCTCTGGCGCTGCAAGCACTGTAGGGCAGCAATTCCACCCTGAGACTTCCCAGAGCCCGACCTTGGTGGGCAGCAGGTGGGAGTGGGCTGTCCGAGTCCCTTTACATGGACACATGATCAGGGCGAAGCAGGTTGAAGCTTCTGCAAACTCCATTTACAAGCTCACAGAAATCTCGACCTTCATGGAGGACTACAAACAATGAAGTGTCATATTATACGAGAATCTTTTAATGCATAAAATGAGTACATCAAACTAATCTGATTATTCGTAGTTTGATGTGCTCCTTATTAATCTGTGAGTTAATCACAAATTTTGGTCAGTTATTAATTGATGGGAGTTGTGTATGCTGAAGACGTCATCCCATGCTTGGAATACAATGCAGAAATGACCCAATGTTGGGATGGATTGTACCTTTAGACTTTAGAGATACAGCATGGAAGTAGGCCCTTCGGCCCTCCAGGTCCGCGCCAACCAGCGATCATTTGTACATTTGTACTAGGGACAATTTACAAATTTTACCAAAGCCAATTAATCTACAAACCCGTACGTCTTTGGCGTGTGGGAGGAAACGGGGCACCTGGAGAAAACCCGTAGTCGGGATTGAACCTGTGCCTCTGGTGGTGTAAGGCAGCAACTCTACTGCTGCACCGACGTGCTGCCCCTTGCGCCAGTTTTCCAATTCGAGGAATCAACTGGAAATGTGTATTAATGTTTCTAATCATGTCCCAAATCCCTCGTGTATTTTATTAACATGTACACAGCCTCGGTACTAATGTCTTTCTCCAAATTGAGTGTGCGGGTGTATGAATCCCAGGCAGGTCCATCTAATATTTCTACACTTGCCCTCTCCATTTTGTTTGCCTGTCAGCACTAGACTCTGCTCAGCACCTCGCTGTTATAACACTCCTGATCTTGGATAGAGGATGTTTGCTTTAACTTAATATGTTTTAATGCACTTTCCCCTTCCTATTTGATTTTTTGTTTTCAACATGAACTTGAATCTCACCAGTTGGTTTGGCATTTGTTGCTTTTGTATTTCTCTGGTTTAGATTTCCTGAAGCAAACTTGAGAAGATTGGAGAGGAGGCAGTGGTGACCCTTAATCATGAATACAAACGACATCGTCCGTCCTTGCATCGGGTAAGAAACTCGGAGGCTGCGTTTAATAAATGGCCAACACGGGCTCTCATCAAATGCCTAGACTTATTCATAAGACCCAGCCCCCTACTGAGTGCTGCTTCCCTGCATTGTGCAGCTGTTGTCTAGACTAATATCTGAGCACAATGCCTATTTTTTCTAAACAGTAGAATTACTTATGTGGATCTGAACCAAAGATAATTATTTTAGAAAAATATGATTACATACTGTCTTTATTTTTAAAAATATCTTCCATTTTATCCCTTCTAATGTGTGCCATGGGTCCATCAAAACATCCTCCAGTACTTTACCCAATGTATCCATTGTGTGTGTGTCAGTGCTTTGCTGTACAATCGGGTTAACAAAGGATGTGTTACAGCCAAACTTGATCTCCTGCTCATCCAACACATGAGCGTTATCCCGCGGAAGAAGGACTTACATTTAACTACCACCTTTTCATGTAACTTTGGATATCCAAAAAGTACTTTGCAACCAATAAAAGCTTAGGCACTGATGTGATGCAGGAACAACGTGAGCCAGTTTACGCACAACAAAATGGAAACAGTGAGAGTACATTGATAATTTGCGTTTAGTGGTTAAGGATAATTGTGGGCTCAAAATAGATCCCCTACTGAACTACTATCTACCTCATTGGAGACCCTTGGACTATCTTTGGTCGGACTTTACTGGCTTAATCTTGCATTAAAGGTTATTCACATTATTTTCTTCACCATTTATCTGCACATTGTCAATGGCTCGATTGCAATCATGTATTGTCTTTCCGCTGACTGGTTAGCACGCAACAAAAGCTTTTCACTGTACCTTGCTGCACGTGACAATAAATAACCTAAACTAAACTACTCCAACTTGAAACAGTGCCATGGATCATTCTCAGGGGGCAGATAGGGTCTCAGTTGAGTGCTAACTTTGAAGGACTACATTTACAGCAATGCAACACCACAAACTCCCCCCCTCCCCCCCTCCCCCCCCCCTCCCCCCCTCCCCCCCCTCCCCCCCTCCCCCCCCCTCCCCCCCCCCCCCCCCCCCCCCCCCTCCCCCCTCGCCCCCTCGCCCCCTCGCCCCCTCGCCCCTCGCCCCTCGCCCCCTCGCCCCCTCGCCCCCTCGCCCCCTCGCCCCCTCGCCCCTCGCCCCCTCCCCCCCCTCCTCCCCCCTCTCCCCCCCCCTCCCCCCCCTCCCTCCCCTCCCTCCCCTCCCCCCCCCCCCCTCCCCCCCTCCCTCCCACTTACTCTCCCACCCCCTTCCTCAACTAATCTGCTTGGATGTTCTGTGCTAAAGGTAGAGGCAGTTTTGATCCGTTGCTAAACGAGTCTGCTTAAACGTTTCTTGACACCTTTGATTTCACAGTCATCATTGGGGTACACAATGTACAGATCACAATTTTGGTTTTGTTTAGTTTAGAGATAGAGTGGAAACAGGCTCTTTGGCCCACTGAGTCCGTGCTGACCAGCGATCCCCATACACCGTACACCAACGCTGTCCTACACACTAGGGACAATTTACAATCTTTGCTGAAGCCAATTAACCTACAAACCTGTGTCTTTGGAGTGTGGGAGGAAACTGGAGCTCCCGGAGAAAACCCACACAGGTCACGTGGAGAACGTCCAAACTCCGTACAGACAGCGCCCGTGGTCAGGATCAAATCCGGGTCACCGGCGCTGTGAGGCAGCAACTCTATTGCCGCGACACAATGTGCGAACATTTAGGCTGGTAAATAAAAGCAAACCTCTGCGTAGGTACTGAGGAGGACTGTGTGTAAAAACCAACCACAAACTGAATGTTTAGGATGGAGGATTGACAGCTAATCATGTGAACAGCTTGTCTGGATGGTGCCAAGGTACCTGAATGTTGGTGGAGTTGCACTCACTGAAATACAAAGGCATGAAACACGGAAACGGGCCCTTCAGCCCACTTGTCCTCGCCAACCAAGACGGTAGTCCTACCTGCCCAGGTTTGGCCCATATCCCTCTAAATCTTTCCTATCCATGTAATGTGAAAATGTTAATGTTGTGTTTTTGATACATCTTGCCTTTGGAAAATCAAATGTCAGGATTTTGAGATGTCATGAGGTGAATCATTTGTCACAGGCGGCAAGTCTCTGATCGAGGCTAGTTGTCGCAGATTTAATGTGATTGATTGTGCGTTTGTTCAACAGTGACACACGGTATATTGATGGCTGTGGGTTACGGCAATCGCAATGCCATGGAATGTCAGAGATAGTTGATCACAGACTCCTTCATTGGACATAGGATAGACACAAAAAGCTGGAGTAACTCAGTGGGACAGGTAGCATCTTTGCAGAGAAGGAATGGGTGATGTTTCAGGTCGAGACCCTTCTTCAGACCTATCTTCAGTTTAAACCAGCATCTGCCGTTCCTTCCTACACACCCTTCATCGGACATGTTCCGTTCCTGGCTCTCTTGTTGCATGAATGTTCCCCCCCATTTATCCCATACATTAAGGGTGGCATGGTGGTGCAGTGGTAGAGCTGCTGCCTTACTGTGGTACAGACCTGGGTTCGATCCTGACCTCGGGTGCTGTCTGTATAAAGTTTGTACGTTCTCCCTGTGACCACGTGGGTTTCCTCCGGGTGTTCCGGCTTTCTCCCACATCCCAGAGACTTGCAGGTTTTTAGGTTAATTGTCTTCTGTAAATTGTCCACGGTGTGTAGGATTGAATGAGTGTATGGGTGATCATTGATCGGCTGAAGGATCTGTTTCCATGCTGCATCTCTAAACAAAACTAGACCCAAGTCCTCCACAGATTTTACTGCTTCTCTTTCTAAAGAGATGCAGATGGAAATCATTAACATGTAATAATCAGAGATCACCCCAATCTGATTCCATGGTGGAGAGAAATCAGTCATAAAGGAGTTGAAGATGGTTGCCTTTCCAACAATGCCATTAGCAATTCCTGCTGCATTTCCCGCATTGTAACAGTGACTAAACTTTTATGGTGTAATTGGCTGTCCTGAGTGAGAAAGATAAGGGGCGCCGAGAATGATGAGGGACTTGGTGGGGGGGGGGGGGGGGGGGGGAGGGGGAGGGGATGTTGCCACATTTTCACTTTTGGCAGTAGATAGGACTGATCGGTACTTTGTAACTTTGTTGGCACCAGATACATAGTGTACTACCTAGGCTCTGTGCAAAACGAAGCACTTCACTGTACAAGTGACAATAAGGTTTCATTCATTCATCTAATTGTGTCGATTTAAAAGGCATTTGGACAGCCACATGGATAGGGAAGGTTTAGAGGGATATGGGACAAATGCGGATAGGTGGGATTAGTATAGATGGGGCATCTTGGTCGGCGGATGCATGTTGGGCCAAACCAGTTTCCATGTTGTATGAATCTATGACTATTTGTTGGTGTTGTCACCCAAAATGGTTAAATACATCTGCATCGAGCTTAAAGACTGAAGCAGAGTCAGAACACCAAGATTGCAGTCATCAACAACTCTCTTTACCCAAGATCAATCTAAATTTGCACTCCATGTTCCAGAGTTTTTGAACCAGACCATTATTAACTGTGAAACAAAAATTACATGAGAAATGATAAAAAAAAAGTAGCATCAACCCCCTTTTGTTCCTCGCGTTTGTCATCCTCTCGTCCCCAGAGAGCCACATTTCAGTGAAACACAGGAGAGTAGTTTAGCGGAGTCGGGACAAGACCTGAATGCCTGAAAGAATAACGGGATCATTGTTCCTATTTTCTAGCACACACTTCGATAAGAACAAAGCACATTACGCCTTCAAATCCCACCTGAAGACTGCGATTTCTTTAGCTTTCCCGATGATACAGCGCTTCTGGAGACGTGAAGGTGTCGCCGTGAGCTAGGAGGGGCAACAGGGTGGAAGGCAAACGAGGATGGCCTGAATGGCCAGCTGGCAGCCATTTTGTGTGTGTGAGAGACAGAGGGAGCTTGCAGCCATCTTGAGGGGTGGGGCTGCAGTTCCTATCGTGGACGCATTGCCACACAGTGTGGCATAAGGTAAGTAATGCAGTTCTCAATTCCACAATCGCGCCCTCCACTGACACCTCCACAACAAACCCTCCCACCCCACCCCCCCACCTCTACTTTGCTCATTACACTAATTACCTAAGCACGGAGAATAAATGTAACTCGAGTGACCCAATCCTGTCTCTCGTATTCTTTCAAGCAGATAATCTGCCCTTGATTTTAATTGAATTAACATTATTTCAGAATTATTTGATCAGTCCTTCCATCCTTTTTATAGATTGGTGATGAATAGAATGACCTGCATCTCATTCAGTAAAACGCAGAGAGTAAAATATTTGGCGATTTTACCAAATAATTGACGTTGTGTAAATAGTTTTTAAAGAGACTGTATCACATTCCTGTCATGCCTTCCCATCTTAAGACAATTTAAAAACTGGACCAAAGATTAATATCGGGCAAACCTATTTTTAAAGAATGACTTTAAATAAAAAAATACAAGACGATTAAGTAATAAAGAACATTCGATCTGTTTAATTCTGAAGACATTTTACAGGAATAAATTTACTTTTTATATCTGCATCTGGTTATCTTTACGTTAGTGTGTGTATTTTCTCTTATTTTTATTGCTTCTTTCTTATTGTTGAATTTCTAACAATGCTGGTGGTCTTCACAAATCGGCCTTTTGCTGGGGTCTTGCTTAAATGGTACCTCTGTGACCACAGACCCAGAGAGTGAGTGGATCCAAGGGCCATCAGTGCCATAGGTCACTACATATACTCACAATGCTGACCTTGCCTAATTTTTTTGTATGGGGCCAAGAGGATGGAGATCAGGACCAAGAATGCAAGGCAGACTACTGTCCTTCCAACCTTTTCCTGGACATCCCACCTCCTTAATTTGTGAAGCTGTTTCTTGCAAGAAAACATCCCTGCTGGAATGGCTGCATTTATTAACATTTGCAACAATTTAATTATTCCACATCATGTACTCAACCCAATTAATTTGATCATGCAATTTGCTGTCACTCTTAACTCTTTAAATGCTGATCCTTAGTGCAGAGCTATTGCATGTTCAACACAGAAGGACCCATTGCTGCACTGACATAGAAACATAGATGCAGAAAGAGGCCATTTGGCCCATTCATTGTGATCATGGCTGATTATCCACAATCAGTAACTTGTGCCTGCCTTCTCATACCCCTTGATTCCGCTAGCCCCAAGAGCTCTAACTAACTTGCTTTTAAATTCAACCAGCGAATTAGGCCTCTACTGCCTCTGTGGCAGAGAATTCTACAAATTCACAACTCTCTGGGTGAAAACATTTTTTTTCATCTCAGTTTTAAATGGCCTCCCCTTTATTCTTAGACTGTGGCCCCTGGTTCTGGACTCCCCCAACATTGGGAACATTCTTCCTGCATCTAGCTTGTGAAGTCCTTTTATAATGTTACGTTTCTATGAGATCCTCTCTCATCCTTCTAAATTCCAGTGAATACAAGCCCAGTCTTTCCAATCTTTCCTCATATGACAGTCCCGCCATCCCGGCGATTAACCTCATGAACCTACACTACATTGCCTCAATAGCAAGGATGTCCTTCCCCAAATTAGGAGACCAAAACTGCAATACTCCAGATGTGGTCTCAACAGGGCCCTGTACAACTGCAGAAGGACCTCTTTACTCCTCTCATTATGAAGGCCAACATACCATTAGCTTTCTTCATTGCCTGCTGCACCTGCATGTTTACATTCAGTGACTGGTGTACAAGGACAGCCAGGTCTCGTTGCACTTCCCTTTTTCCTAATCTGACACCATTGAGATAAAAATCTGCCTCCTTGTTCTTGAAGCCAAAGTGGATAACTTCACATTTGTCTACATTATACTGCATCTGCCCATTCATTCAACCTATCTAAGTCACCCTGCAACCTCCTAGCACCCTCTTCCCAGTTCACACTGCCACACAGCTTTGTGTCATGTGCAAATTTGCTAGTGTTACTTTTAATCCCAGCATCTAAATCATTACTATATATTGTAAATAGTTTCGGCCCCAGCACCGAGCCTTGTGGCACTCCGCTTGCCAATGCTTGCTATTCTGATAGGGACCTGTTTATTCCTACTCTTTGTTTCCTGACTGCCAACCAATTCTCTATCCATGTCAATACCCTACCCTCAATACGATGTGCTCTAATTTTGCCCACTAATCTCCTGTGTGGGACCTTATCAAAGGCTTTCTGAAATTCCAGATACACGATATCCTCTGGCTCTCCTTCATCCATTTTACTTGTCACATCCTCAAAAAATTCCAGAAGAGTAGTCAACCAGGATTTCCCCTGCTATCGAAATGCACCGTTATTACTTCTTTAATAAATGACTCCAGCATCTTCCCCACCATCGATGTCAGGCTAACTGGTCTATAATTCCCTGTTTTCTCTCTCGCTCCTTTCTTGAAAAGTGGGATAACATTAGCTACCCTCCAACCCACAGGAACTGATCCTGAATCCGTAGAACATTGGAAAATGATCACCAAGGCATCCAGGATTTCTAGAGCCACCTCCTTGAGTACCCTGGGATGCAGACCATCAGGCCCTGGGGATTTATCAGCCTTCAGTCCCTTCAGTCTCCCCAATATTATTTCTCGACTAATGCAAATGTCTTTCAGTTCCTCTGTCTCCCCAGATCCTCTGTCCTCTAGTATATCTGGGAGATTGTTTGTGTCTTCCTTAGTGAAGACAGAACCAAAGTATGTTCAACTCTTCTGCCATTTCCTTGTCCCCTGTTTCTGCCTTCAAGGGGCCCACATTTGTCTTTACTAATCTTTTTCTCTTAACATAGCTAAAAAAGCTTCTACTATCCTTCTTTATATTCTTGGCCAGCTTACCCTCGTACTTCATCTTTTCACCCCGTATTGCCCTTTTTGTTACCTTCTGATGTCCTTTGAAAGTTTCCCAATCCTCTGACTTCCCGTTACACTTTGCTATGTCATACACCTTTTATTTCAGTTTTATTCCATCCCTAACTTCCCTTGTCAGCCACAGTTGCCACTTACTCCCCTTAGAATATTTCTTCTACTTTGGATCCTGCACCTTCTGGATTATGCCCAGAAATTCCTGCCATTGCTGTTCCACCGCCATTCCTGCTAGGATCCTTTCCAAGTCGACCTTGGCCAGCTCCTCTCTCGTGCCTTCATAGTCCCCTTTGTACAACTGTAACACTGACACTTCTGATTTAACCTTCTCCCTCTCCAATCGCAGATTAAAACTTAAAGGGCCACAAGACTCCTAGCAACCTGTCATAGCAACAGTGTATATGTCATTGCATCATGGCATTCTGTTGCAAGCGGAACATGCTTAAAATACTTCCTTAAATATCGCTGATGTTAATGGTGAAAACACAAATGGTTAGCCATTATTTAATGGATCTTTAAATAAATCAAAGAGGACCTTTAAATTATAAAGATATAAAGCAGATTTTGACAACCAGTGACTTGCTAATGCTTCAAAGCATATCGGTGTTACTGGAACTTGGCAAATCCATTGGATTTTTCCTTTGCTCTTAATCCCCATCTCATTGGGAAGGTTTGGTTCATGCAGGGAACAATCCATACAACCCCTCTCGAATGCTCTTTCTCCATTACCTCTGCATGCAAACAGTACCAGCTTGTAATCAAAAGTAGACAGCCATTCTGTTATTGTAATTCCCTCGGTGGATGTGGGCCGTACATAGTGTGGGTGTTGAGTGAGCGGAGGTTTGGACGCAGCGTGAAAAATAGATGATCAGCGGTACTAGTAGCCAAAGCTCCCGAAGGTACGACGCCCAGAGGATGAAGAGTTCGTGCTGGAACTACAGTCCGAATAAGACCACCTTCATTGCAGAAGAATTTATAATCTGGAGGAAACAAACTTTGCTGGAAGTTCAAAATCAATGCCAGACTCTTCAATCTAGCCAGAGCACAATGTTAATGTCAGGATCAATCCAGAACCATAGGGGGGGGAAGGTTTAATAGGAACCTGAGGTATAACCTTTTCAAACAAAGGTGGCGGGTGTATGGAACGAGCTGCCAGAGGAGGTAGTTGAGGCAGGTTACTGTCACAACGTTTAAGAAACATTTAGACAGGTACATGGATGGGGACAGGTTTAGAAGGATATGAGCCAAACACAGGCAAGTTGGACTGGTGTGGATGGGACATATTTGAAGGTGTTGGCCGAAGGTCCTGTTTCCACGCCGTAAGACTCTATGACTCCATGATGAGTCGTTTGTGATGCATAATTTGTTGAGGTCTTGTGCACTTTATTCTGTAGAAAATTACGTGGTGAAGATTTGAAGCTCTCCAGGACAACTGGACAATATATTGGCCCCAAATCAGAGCAGCGCTGCTGGTCAAGCTGCTGCCTTACAGTGCCAGAGACCCGGGTTTGATCCCAACCTCTGTCCTGTCCATTCTCCTTCTGACTGCATGCGTTACCTCTAGGTGTTCTGATTAAAATCTCCCACATCCCAAAGACATTCATGTTTGTAGGTTAATTGGCCTCTTTAAATTGTCCAGTCTTTGTAAGGAGTGGATGAGCGAGCTCACATAGAACTGGTGTGAACAGGTGATCGATGGTCGGAGTGGTCTCAGTGGGTTGAAGGGTCTGTTTCTATGTCCAATCTCTAAACTAAAACGGTGCATTGCTTTGAAAAATATCATAATTAAAAACATTGTTGAAAAAAATGACAGAATTTAAAAAAATAAACAAGATGCTGACACCTAAGAGAGATAATTTCTTTGTGAAAGAAAATGGCTATTGAATTCAAATGATTCTGGAATAGATATCAACTGGAAAGATTTTCTGTTTTTTATGGAATGGTTTTCTGAGTTTATCCTTTCCCAAATCTAGCCAATGGTTTTTGTAGGTTTCAGGGATGGTCTTTCCCCTTTGTGACTGAGCTACACAAGTGCAGAGCGTATTCAGAAGAGGGAGGAGCTCTTCCTGCCTGTCTACACAATACAGTACTAATGTTAACCTGCCTGCTTTTATAATCTGCTGCTTGCTTGGACCTACCTTGCATGAACAATTGGGATTGACTTGATATTTTACACAACCATATATGAGCATTAATTTCCAAAAAATCTGAGCATTTCTGTGCATTTCTTCATTGCAAATATTTGCCATTTAAATATCGTTCAAATCTACAGATGCAGCAATTGTATTCATGCTTTACAGACACCACCCACAAATGTAATATTCTCGGGCCTACATCTGTCTCGCGTTGCATTGGTTTTACCGTAGATATATTGCTCCACAGATGTAACAATGTAACCATAGTCGTTTCACTGGAGGTTAGCAAAATGCACCAGAGATTAATGAGTAGATGCGGCTGAAAATCCTCCACTAATTCACAAAGGGGAATATTTCACAGCATTGATAACTTCATAAAACAATTTGGCTATTCATTATCGTTTATTTTGATTTGTTTGATAATTATAAGCAAATGTGCACAGTTTGTTTTTGGTATGGTCTGCTCTGCTTCCCTATAGCAAGAATCAGTGTCATGAACCATAGAAACTGCCCACATTGAGGTTTAGATAATAGCACAGTTATTCACAATCAATGGAGTTCAGAACTAAATTTGTGGGAGTATTTTCCGGTATAGCAGCTATAGTTCCATTTAGAATAATTATTTGGTGTAAACTATTATAATGATATATATATATATAAAAAAACATTATAATAGTTTACACCAATTAATGGTCAGTGGGAAGTGGATAATTTTCAATAGCTGATTTTACTTATGTGAGTTACAGTTGGACGTTATAGGTAGAAATTATAGTCGCAAAAAACTGGATCACTACCTGTGTCATTTAGCAGGAGTCAAATATCAATCAATCTCTCCATAAATTATTTGATTTTTGAGTGCTGTTCAATGTCATGCTTATTAAAATGTCTCCTGAACATGAATAAAAGTGAATGTTGGAATGCATTCCATTTTTCACAGCCCCACCTTGTTTTACATTTGACACTAGTCTATTGCCATGTGTTTCAGTTTAAGTGCCAGCTGTTTGCACGGAGGGAGTATGTAATGCTGTCAAAAAGATTGTCTGAATAAGATGCTTCCAACAGACATTTGCAAATTTTTTACTTTGACTGTCACGAACAAAATGCTGTCCCCATTTGTTGGTAGCAAGGGGCAGATTTATTGAGCCTGAATTCTCTGGAGTTTCTTTGAGTCCATTCCATGGCTTCTCAATAAAACTTGGAGAATCTTATGTTGTAGTAAATAATTTTCTTTGTTACACATCAGCAGAAATCGATTCATATTTTAAAAACAATTTATTTCTGGTGCGATGGACAAATTAAATAAAGAAATGGGGGAAAAAAGCTAATGAACATAATTCCTGACTGCAAGGGTTCCCAACGCAAATGACGGAGCGATGATCCGTGTTCCAAGGTTGTAAACATCGACCTTGATCACACGGAGATTATCAGAGAAAGAAAGAAAGAGAGAGAGGGAGAAATATAAGCAATGAAACAACTGCTTCTAATGAACAGAATCCTGACAAGCTGCTATACATTAACATAATTACATGGAGGGAGAGCTTGAAGCCGCTGGAGAACAGATTGTGCACAATTAAAATAACAGCAGCCTCTGTCACCCATTACTTGATAAATATCATTTTTTTTTCAAATCTGAAATTATTTTAAAATTACATTTTCAAAATGTGAAAAAAAATTAAATCTAACCATTTTTAACTATCTATAATTTCCTTTTTATTGTCCACGTTTGGTACTTTAAACAAAATCAAAGTTAGTGGTGGTATAAGACAGAAATATTGTACAATGAAGCATGGTTTAAAATATCTTTAAAGTAAGGAATCTAAAGTAATTTCATCAAACTCCATTTTACTCCAGATTAAAACGAGAAGGATATTTGCAAAATGAAGTAAATGTGGTTTGTTTTAGACAGTATGGGTGCTGTAATTCAACACATATGCCTTTATGGAAATAAATATATATTTTTTAATCTTTTTTTTGCCCACCTAAATCCACTATACATGTCCCTGGAATGTAATGAGAGGCCCAGAAATGAAGAAATATAGGTTTGCATTTTTTTTTTTGTTGTTTAAGGCCTGAGTTTTTGCTTCCTGTAGTTTGGACACCAGGGCTGTGAAATCCACCTTCCCTTCCGAATCCCTGTAATCATTAGGAATAATTCTTCTTAATTGCCTGCTCTTACTATTAGTTCCCAGGCACATGACGATTCTGCTGACTCTGCTCTTCACAGTCTGTTCTACCTATTATGCAAATGTGGGAAGGTTTTCCTTAACACTCCCCCATCCCATACATTAGATTTTTTTTTTTAAACTGCTTCAGCAGGTGTGTAGAAAAATAAACCTAAAGATATTTTGCTATGGTAAAAGATCTCCCTCTCTGCCTCTTGTTTCTGCATTTAAAGCTGGTTAACTGAAACTGTGAGGGCTAAAACATTTATCTCACGGTTTAAAAATATGTGGAATATTTTTCCAACAAATTACCTCCCCTGCATTTCCGCTTGTCCATTATGTGTTCGAGTCTCCCCGGATGTGATAATTCTGCAGGATAAGTATCAACATCTGAGCAATATTCAAATGGATAAGGCACTATTATGCAGCTGTATAGTTTAAAAATGGCATGGAAACCAGGTGTGGCTGTAATCCCCCTGATTCACTGATCCACTCCCATCAGATACCTGCAGAAATCAGGAGAAATTATTCATATTTTGAAAGGAATTAATTTCTGTTGCAATGGACACATTAAACAAAGAAATAGCTAAAGTAAATAACGTTAGTCCTGACTGCATGGGTTCCCAGCGCAAACAGGGATGATTAAGATAATGAAGAGTCTGAAGAAGGGTCTCGACACAAAACGTCACCCATTCCTTCTCTCCAGAGATGCTGCCTGTCCTGCTGAGTTACTCCAGCATTTTGTGTCTATCTATGGTGAAGATGATGATCTATTTGTAACAGATACTTGGTCATTGCATTGTACTTCCTTGACTTTCATAGCCAAAGCAGTTTATTTGTAATGGTGGGTTGACCACTGGATAAGGCACGTTGTGTGCCCGGGTCTTTTGTTGGATTGCCTCAGTTACGGGCTTTGCAATTAACGTTTAACTAAGGTGTACATTTTTTTTAAGCACTTCATTTTTAATCAGCGAATGTTCAAGACATCTCGACCACATTGAGATGGTGCCATGTGACGGGTAAATTCACCGCTTTCCTTTGTAACATGTCTGGTGCTCCTCACTGTGTGACAGAATGATGAGAACGTATAAATATAGCAAGCGAAAGAAAGCATTCTGAGGATGCATTCAAAACACAAAACACGCCTTCAGGTTCATTTGTATAACATCTGTTGAGGAATTTTTTGAGAGAAATTTTCAAAACATTGTCAACGCCTTGTGCTTTTTTAAAAAATAGGTTAACGAGGTAATCTTTGTACTTGTGATTCCAGAAATAATTTTCAGGAGGGAAGGGGAATGTTGTGAAGCAGCCCAGCTTTGTGACACCTATTTATTTCTAATGTCTAACGTTTTGTATATTTTACTGTCTCTCAAAGAATCATTGCACAAAAAAATGGCAAGGATGAGAGCATATTGTTCTGTGTTTTTCAGAGATCTGTTCTGATTGAAGCTGTTTGTACCATCTGATATTCTGAGCGTTACTGGATGGGTGAAAATTGAGATTAAATTGCAATTAAAATGCACAACCAGTCTGGCCTAGATGTGTATATCATAATCAAATTTTCTATAGATTGGGGTTTCCACAAAAATATAACAGTACCCCTCATTCAAAGCAAACAGTGACAGTGTGCACGTTGCATATAAAACAATGAGAAATAATCCTTTAGTATAAAAAAGGCAGCACATCATATGTTGTTGTGTTTATGTATAATTACAGACATAACTAATCAATAGTTTTGATGCTGGAGCATTTTAGAATATTTGTGAAATATATTACCTTAAAGCTGACTGAAAATTCCTTATTTTGGACTTGCAACTCCATTAGGAATTTTACATTAAAGCGAATGAGTGCAATCTTGTGGTAATTTGGAACTTGATGCATTGGTTTCAATTCTGTCTCGTGTTGCGTTAGTATTTATCTAATTGCTAAACCACAATTAAAAGACTGATACCTTCAGGTCAGCTCAATCATATTTACTCCAGGATTCACAAATTTTAAAAACTAGCTTCAAACGTGGAAGCAAATCTAAGAAACAAAATACTGGTTCAAACAATTAAAAAAAATTAAGAAATAACAAAAGGCCCTGTGCACCTGCCAATAAAACAGAACAATATCCCTATGATAATTAATTCACAGTCACTGATTTGAATAATCACTCTACAGAAATTAATTCACGGTGTCATTTGACATCAAGAATATTTCTACCGTAAATATCTCCTATTTTTTATGCACTTCATTTGTTGTCCTCTTTTACACTACTTTTAAAATATCCCTGTTTCATGTTGCAAATATTAGAATTAAAAAAATGCTTTTAAAATTCTATCTAGCATAATATAATCCGAATTATGTTTTTTTCTTATTTTGTGCCAGTCATGTTTTGAGAAAATTTGTAAAAAAAAAAATTTGAATCCCTATTTTACAATTGGCCATTTATAACATCGCTCTACTTACAGTGTGATGAGGGGGATGGTGGGTCTATATCGGAAATGGGGGGATGTTTGGAATATTTCTGTCACTTAATCACTTTATTATTTAAATATCCTGAAATATTTCACCGTTTCGATGTATCTTTTGCTGAATGATTTAGGGCATCGCACATTTTTGAGGCAAAGGGAAGAGGGAGCCGGAGATGGGCATCCAGGGTTCGGCACAGTGCAATGCCAAGGCTTACTGTTTGTAACACTGCAGGAGTGATTTAACAAAAATCAAGATGGCTAACAAGGCCGTCACTGGGCGTTGATCTGCATAGTTAACTCCTTCAATGCTGGACTGGATTTATTTTATAGCTGGTTGCATAGCAACAGATTAATGCTCACCTAGTCAGTGCTGCAGCTGCATTTATGCACTTGGATTAATAATGCGCCAAGATTGCGGTGCTTTATTATTTTCCGTGAGATTGTGAGTGTTTTCTGGCCTGTTTACATTGCTACGGTATTTCCTGATGGCGTCTGCCATTTCCTCTTAGACTGTCTTCCCTATTCCAATTTCTTCTTCCTCTTAAGAAGGTGCTCTCTTCTGCCAGTCAGTAATTTACAGATGGCGATTGCTCCTTCACATCCTCCGATTTTTCCGGACACTCATCCCCGACATATCATCTACTCTTGGAGCATCTCACTGTCCAGTCTGATGATCTCCTGGGCCCCCACAACTGTTGGTGGGTTGTTATCTGGTTCAAGATGTCTTGCATTTATATCGCACCTTTTGTGATTACTGGAGTTTCCGTTGACCATTAAAACATTTCTGAAGTCCAGTTATTGTTCTCGTATAGGAAAGCAAATTGTCTCAGTCTGAAGAGGGTTCTCAACCTGAAACGTCATCTATTCCTCATCACCGTAGATGCTCCCTGACCCACTGAGTTACTCCAGCATTTTGTGTCTGAGGAGAGAAAGACTACTATCAGTCTGAAAAAGGGTCCGACCCAAATCGCTATCTGACTTGCTGAGTTCCTCTGCACTTTCTGTTTTGCTCAAGATTCCATAATCTGCCTTTCCTTCTATCTCTCTCTACACCTTTTCTATCTATGTACCTGTGCAAATGTATTTTAAATATTGTTATTATACTTGCCTCAACTACCACCTCTGACAGCCTGTTCCACATACACCAGCTCTGTGTGAAAATGTTGACCCTTAGGTTCCCATCTTTCCCCTCTCACCTTAAACCCATGTCTTGATTCCCTGACCCTAAGAAAAAAAGTGTGCGTTCACCCTGTCTATTCCTCCCTTGATTTTACACACCTCTTTCAGATCAACGCACAGCCTCCTGAGCTCCAAGGAATAATGTCCTACCCTGTCCAACCTCTCCCTATAATTTGGGCAATTCCTGCCAGTTTCTTTAAAAAGCGAACTTCATGGGATATTAGAAATTTAAAGTTACTCAAGATTTATCTGAAAATTACACTGATTTTTTCCAAATGTTGAGAACAGTTGGAATGGCCCAAATTTCAAATCCTGTTTTATAAGTTTGCAGTATTTTGTTTACCTTTTTAATTAAAAAAAAAACCTTATGGGGGAATCTCCCCACCACCATTCGCAGCTCACCCACTTTCCTGAGATGTCTGAGATTCATTAGGGTGTTCCTGCACATTACCTAGAAAGTGTAGAGTGAAGCCAAGTGCTCTAGTTGCAACGGCCTGTCTCTGGCCCCTGTCCCCAGCCAGAATCCATTTATGTCAGGGTCATTGTGTAAATAACAGGAGTTTAAACCCTCACGGAGGTGCAGCCTGTCATAACCGCGTCAGGCAGGCCCGTTGCCCGCTGAGAGAGATGAGGGTGACGGGGAGATGTCTACTGAGCCATCTTAGGAAGCTCAGCCGAAAGGTTTAGCAAAGGAAGATAGACACTAAATGCTGGAGTAACTCAGCATGTCAGGCAGCATTTCTAGAGAAAAAGAATAGGTGATATTTCAGGCTAAGACTCTTCTTCATCCTTTATTAAAGGGAGGTGGGAGGGTACCTAGAGAGAGGTTTCCAGGACTGGATACCTGAAGACATAAAGAGACACAGTGCATGGTCTAAAGTCAAAATTATTTGATGGGGTTAGGGTGTGAGGTAGCTGTGTTTGGTCCATCAGTAAAATAGTGAAAGATGTTAAACATAAGGATGAGAATTTTAAATTCATAAATCTGACAAGTTGGGACTATGTGTGAGCAGGATGGGCTAGAGGCAGTAGAGTTCAAGGTGAGCTGAATGTTATGGAGGGTGAAGAATTGGTCAGATAAGCATGGAATCTGGAGTCCGCAAACTCATGGATGTGACTTTCTGACAGGGTAGGAAGGCAGGCCAGTAATGTAATGACATGAGATTAGAGTGTCTTTGTAATGGTATTTGAGGCTGGGCTAATACATTTATGCAGCCTGGATTGTGAGCCTTCACAGCTGCATAATATTTGAAGGCAACTATTGGCTGCAGAATGATTTCCTAGAAGCAGATACTATTGCAAAGTTTAAGCAAGTACTATCACAACGTTTAAGCAGATCCTATCGCAAAATTTAAGAAACATTTAGACAGGTACATGGATAGGATAGGTTTAGAGAGATATGGGCCAAACGCAGGCGGGTGGGACTAGTGCAGATGGCGCATGTTGATTGGTATGGGCAAGTTGGGCTGATGGGCCAGTTTCCATGCTGTTGGACTCTATGATTCCAGTGATACTAACTTTATGATTATGCTGGAAGATGCATAACAAGAGAGGGAAATAGTTATTGAGGTGAAGTTTTTCTTGCCTTGCAAATCTGTATGCCTAAAATTATTTTTGTAAAAAACAATAGTTTAGAGAAAAATGTGTATGAAATGTGTATCAGTTATCATTCAAGTGATGAATATTATTATCAGTCTGAAGAAGGGTCTCGACCCGAAACGTCATCTATTCCTTCGCTCCATAGATGCTGCCTCACCAGCTGAGTTTCTCCAGCATTTTTGTCTACCTTCGACTTTTCCAGCATCTGCAGTTCTTTCTTACACAATAGATATTATTAATGCAGACCCATTGTTTCTGCTTGTTCTTGTCCCACCGAACCATTTCCACATACCTCGACTCCATCCTGGTCAAATCCCTCCCTACTTATGTCCAAGACACCTCACACGCTCTTCGTCTCCTCCATGACTTCCGTTTTCCAGGCCCCCACTCCCTCATCTTGACCATGGATGTCCAGTCACTGTACACCTCCATCCCCCACCAGGAGGGTGTTAAAGCCCTCCGTTTCTTCCTCGACCACAGAACCAACCAATCCCCGTCTACTGATACTCTCCGCCGCCTAGTGGAACTGGTCCTTACCCTTAACAACTTTTCTTTTGACTCCTCCCATTTCCTCCGAATACAAGGCGTAGCTATGGGCATGCGCATGGGCCCCAGCTATGCTTGCCTCTTTGTAGGGGACGTCGAACAATCCTTGTTCGAGGCTTACCGTGGTCCTATCCCCGAACTCTACCTCCGCTACATTGACGACTGCATTGGTGCCACCTCCTGCACCCATGCAGAACTCACTGACTTCATCCATTTCACCACTAGCTTCCATCCGGCACTCAAATTCACCTGGACCATTTCGGACATCTCCTTACCATTTTTAGACCTCACTATCTCCATCGCAGCTGGCCAATATCTACTACAAACCCACTGACTCCCATGGCAACCTGGACTACACTTCTTCCCACCCTGCTTCCTGTTAGGACTCCATCCCCTACTCCCAATTCCTCCGTCTACGCCGCACTTGCTCCCAGGATGAGGTGTTCCAAACCAGGGCATCGGAGATGTCCTCATTCTTTAGGGAACGGGGGTTCCCCTCTTTGATTATAGATGAGGCTCTCACCAGGGTCTCCTCCATATCCCGTAGCCCCGCTCTCACTCCCCATCCCCCCACTCGTAACAAGGACAGAGTTCCCTTTATCCTCACCTTCCACCCTACCAGCCATACAACAACATACAACAGATAATCTTCCGACATTTTCGCCAACTCCAATGGGATCCCAACAGTGGCCACATCTTCCCATCTCCTCCACTTTCGGCTATCCGCAGAGACCGCTCCCTCCGTAACTCCCTGGTCAATTCGTCCCTTCCCACCCAAACCACCCCCTCCGCTGGCACTTTCCCTTGCAACCGCAAGAAATGCTACACTTGTCGTTTGACCTCCCCCTCGACTCCATCCAAGGACACAAGCAGTCTTTCCAGGTGAGGCAGAGGTTCACCTGCACCTCCTCCAACCTCATCTATTGCATCCGCTGCTCTCGGTGTCAACTGCTCTACATCGGTGAGACCAAGCGTAGGCATGGCGATCGCTGCGCCCAACACCTCCACACAGTTCGCACTAACCAACCTGATCTCCCAGTGGCCCAGCACTTCAACTACCCCTCCCATTATGACTCCAACCTTTTTGCCCTGGGCCTCCTCCATGTCCAGAGTGAGTTCCACTGCAAATTGGAGGAGCAGCACCTCATATTTCGCTTGGGTAGTTTACACCCCAGCGGTATGAACATTGACTTCTCCAATTTCAGGTAGTACTTCTTTCTCCCTCCTTCCCCTCCCATTCCCAGCTCTCCCGCAGCCTACTGTCTCCGCCTCTTCCTTCTACCCGCCCCGCCACCCCCACATCAGTCTGAAGAAGGGTCTCGACCCGAAACGTCACCTATTCGATCGCTCCATAGATGCTGACTCACCCGCTGAGTTTCTCGAGCATTTTTGTCTATCTTAGATATTATTAATGCAGGCTCTGTATCCAATTAGAGGCTGTCAGTTGTGTAGGACTCGAACTATCACCTTCCTCTGACAGGAACAAAGTATTGGGGAGATTGAGTGACTGGTTAGACGTGTGCTCTGTACGAAAATGAATCCAACAATTCCCCATCAAACATAACAGTCAATTTTAACTTTGTATAATTACGTGAAGTTGATGAATCTAAAGTTTCATTTCAGTAGATTTTATGGAAAAAGTTGGAATGGAATGAGCTGCCAACTTTTGAATGTTGCAGAAGTTGAAAGTAAATGCCTAACACTGGATATGTATTTGTAGAAATAATTTGAAAGGACAACGTATACAATTAAGAAAAATAAATGTTAGTATCTAGTTATTCCTCGTTAGACTGGGCTGCCTCCTTGTTATCTCATTCAGATATCCAATGTTCATGCACAAGGTTATTTGCTTGTTAGAGTCTCACAACAGATCAGAACTAAACGTCTGGAGATATCTGTTCTCCAGCAAAACCTTAATCAATGATAAGGGGAAGAATATGTAGGCAGGAACTGCAGATGCTGGTTTACATTGAAAATAGACACAAAAAGATGGAGTAACTTAGCCCATGGAGCAGCATCTCTGGAGAAATGGAATAGGTAACATTTCGGGTCTTCAGACTGAGTGTCAGGGAAGAATTGCTCGTTGATTTTATTATTGCTGAGATTTCTCCCACATTTCCCCTTGAAGTTGAAGATTAGAAGGGACAATTATGCTTTTGCCAATGTTGATTTCAACGAGACAAGTTAACTTACCACTGAAGAAGGATCCCGACCCGAAACGTCACTCATCATTTTCATAGAGATGCTGCCTGACCCGTTTTGCCCCAGCACATTGTGTCTATCACTGATTGTTACACTTGGTCCAATATCTTTGAGACTTTCAGGTGTAGCTTCTGGGTGAGCTTGTCTGGCCTTTGGTGAGCTTCCGAGAGTTGCAAGTCTTTATGTTTCAGGAGGAGGTTGAGAAACTGAGATATTTTGGCACCTTTTCATTGCCTTGTTGTGTTTCCCTCTTCCAAACCAAGAAATGCATCAATAAGGCATCTAACCATCCACAAATCAAACTTTGCATCAAGACATGTGAAAAGAGAGCAAGGTCTGGGACCCAAGGGAAACAATGATTTAATGAACATTGATCATAATGAACATTGGTTTGATGTTGAATGCCACTTGACTGCTCTTTGGTCCATATCATTGCACGGAACAGTGGCACAGCGGTAGAGTTGCTGCCATGCAGCACCACAGATCCAGGCCCGATCCTGACTACGGGTGCTGTCTGTATGGAGATTGTACGTTCTCCCCATGACCTGCGTGGGTTTTCTCCAGGTGCTCTGGTTTCCTCCCACACTCCACAGATGTGCAGGTTTGTAGGTTAATTGGCTTTTGTAAATTGTCCCTGGTCGGATAGGAGTAGTGTCTGGGTGACTGCTGGTCGGCATGGGCTCGGTGGGGCAAAGGACCTGCTGTATCTCTAAACAAAACTAAACTAAACTAAAATTTGAGGGCAGACAAAAATGCTGCAGAAACTCAGCGGGCGAGGCAGCATCTATGGAGTGAAGGAAATAGGCAACATTTCAGGTCGAAGCCCTTCCTCAGAAGATTTGAGGGATTTTGATACAAATAGCCGTTACTCCTTCACATTTCCAAGCCCCCAAGGCTGCTATTGTATGGGGATCGCTGGCCGGTGTGGACTTGGTGGGCTGAGGGGCCTATTTCCCCACTGTATCTCTAAACTAAACTAAACTAATCTGGGGTTGTGCATGTTTTGCAGATTTTATTTAAAACATTATATTTTCCTATGAAGCGTTCCAAGTACATCGCTTAGTGTTAAAGTAAGTAAGCGGGGCGAATCGGGAGAGGGAATTATTGAACTAAAGTTTATGACAATGCAAGTAATGGGACGTTTTCTACGTGACTCTGCATAAGCGCCCGTTTATTAAGCATCTGGAAGTTGGTTCAAATTTGGGAATAAAGATCACTTTATTTATTTATTAATGAAGTAAACTAGGATGAAGCCTTTACAGAACTCAGCGAAACTGGGCGTAGAATTGTTAATTGATCAGAGGACAGTTGTTCAGCTATAAGGAGCCAGCGTTCACTAGTTAACGAGTACTGCACAGCTAAATCACATGTAGTGTAAAGTGAAGCCATCTTTCCCCACCGCTCTGTGAGGTAGTTGTACTCAGGTTTTGTCCTAAATTCAATGCTCATTAGAGGAAAAGAAAAGCCCGTGTCCATCTCTTTTTGACCATTTGTCTTTCCCATGTAGCCAGGCAATAAAACTGCACCACAGTTTTTAATAGACAGTGACTCTCCAGTCTCTAAAGCCAGCTTAAATAAATGTTGATCTTTCCCCGTGCAATAAACAGGATAAGAACAAAAAACACAAACAACCTTTCAAGAGGGGGACCATGCAGCTGTGGCAATTGTGTTAGTAAACAGTTTATTGTGCCCAGATCATTATCCCACCCCTTCCCTTCTCCTCCTTTTCACAATGGCTGCATTGTGCCGGGATCCTCATTCGTAGTCTGGAGAGGCAGCTTTGGCATTGTCAAGAGGAGCTGGGAAACTGCTGTGACCACGACTGAGGTTGAATACAAACAGATGCCCATCAGTGACAAAGGCACCTAGTGTTGGCACAGACAAGGGCTTCCTTGTTCCTTGGTGAAGCTATCTCGGGGTCGGTCTGTGTGCATGCGCCTGTGTTAATTACTTTAGCAATGCAAGTTTGTGTGTGTGTGTACATGTGCATGTGGGACTAATTGAGTCTTTGGCACAGTACCTGAATGTGTGTGAGTGTCTGTCTGTGTTTGTCTGTGGCTGTGTGTGTGTGTGTGTGTGTGTGTGTGTGTGAGAGTGCGTCCCTTTCTCTCTCTATGTCCCCCGTCTTTCTTCCCATTATGTCTGTTTCTGCGTGTGTGTTCCCTGGCTGTTTGTTCCTTCACCTCTGCCTTTCCCCTTCCTCTCTCCCTCTGCCTTGAGCTTAAAAAACGCACTGGCGTATTTGGATATTAATCGCTCGAGCAAGAAGCATCATAAACTTTGTGGAATTTTCACATTTTCCTTTGTAACTTTTAACACTGGGCATTGTTGCATAGTGTATTATCATTTCATGATTTGTGTTGATATTTAAATATGAAAACACCATTCACAAAAGGGAGCGTTCTTTGTACACTTCTTTGAAATGCTGAAAATGAAAATTCTATGAAAGTTCCTTTGTGAAATGTAACAGTGTAATTTATAAAATAGTCACAGAATGAGGGTCTATGAGCAAACAAGATGGATGTAGAAAGAGAATGTGTGAGAAAGAGGGACCCGATCTCCATTCAGTAATAAATTTAAGGGCTTTCTGAATTTATGGCTTTTTTGATTCCAAATGCAGAAAAGGAACAAAGCAAATTAATTTATTGCAACGACAGCTTAGAGTTAAAAAAAGACTCTCCCACGTCCCATATGGCAGTTTAGAATCAATTCTGCAGCAAATATATTCCAGACAGGCTTCCAAGCCCCGTGTCTGCACTAATCGACTGCCCTTTATACCCCGAGTGAGATTCAGATTGGCACAACATCACTGGCATCGATGTATGACCGAGAGATTTTACTTGCCCTATTCAGTATCTGTTTCATAGTAACATAGAAACATGGAAAATAGGTGCTGGAGTAGGCCATTCGGCCCTTCCAGATGAATTCAATATGATCATGGCTGATCATCCAAGATCAGTACCCCCATCCCTGCTTTTTCCCCATACCCCCTGATTCCGTTAGCCCTCAGAGCTATACCTAACTCTCTTGAAAACATCCAGTGAATTGGCCTCCACTGCCTTCTGTGGCAGAGAATTCCACAGATTCACAACTCTCTGGGTGAAATTTATTTTCCTCATCTCAGTCCTAAATGGCCTACCCCTTTTTCGTAAACTGTGTGACCCCTGGTTCTGGACTCCCCCAACACCGGGAACATTTTTCCTGCATCTAGCCTGTCCAATCCCTTAAGAATTGTATCTGTTTCTGTAAGATCCTAATGTGATGGAGTCTGAACTTGTGCTTTTGACTTATCAGCATCATTCTTTTTGACAAACATCTTGAGAAACATGAAACTGTTTCTGCAGTTGAGGTGCACAAACCAAAAGCCTTGTCCTAGGAGAAGTTGGGGCAATGGGAAGGTCGCTTTGCTTAATTTTCGTAGCCTTAAATTCGGGAGGGAAGTACAACATTATAATAGTGTCCCATACATGCCTGCTAAGGCATGTCGCGAAAGGCCATGCACAAAACAGAGGAGAATAAGCTGCACGCTGAGGAAGGAGAAAAGTGAAACTGCTGGAAATATACCCAAGAAAGTGCGAGCGCAGGGTGAAAGTGGTAAGTATTGAGATGATAAACAGCGTCAGAGGCAGAGAACCAGTGATGGGAGTTCGGATGGTTTGTGGGGGAGAGTTATTGAGAGTAAGAGAGGCAAAAATTAGAGACAGACGGAGGCAGAGGAAAGTAAAATAAGATTGCATTCGAACAAAGCATAAATAGAGGCAAGAGCATGAAAGATACTGAGAGAATAGCTGAAAGGGGAGTGTGTGTGAAAGTGACAGGGAGATGATTGACAATAGTGCGGTGCAGACCATCACTATATTTAAACAGTCAAGCTGTGATTAGCAAAAGACTGTGCAAGTAACAAAACAAGCTTGATTTATTCTTGCTGCTGCCGACTAGTGCCGTGACGGGATAATTTCCGAGGGGCTCCCACTCTGGAATCTTTGTCCCTGATGTGATGGGGTCTGAACTTGTGCTTTCTGCGGCTGGAGTGACGTTGGCCGCAGGGACACATCAAGTGCGGGGCCTCTATCAGGCAGGCAGACAGCACTGGCATCAGATTGACAGTACATATGTCAAACACAGGGAGAAATGATAAACCAGGAGCCAGCCTGTGCAGTCCTGCTGCAGAATTTATATCTGAGACATGCAGATATTGCATTTTCATTTTAAAACTTGATCTTCCTGAGTTTTTAATGCTGCACATTATCTACTGCATCTGCAGACTTTCACTAAATATATTTTGTGGCGTTGTTATTAGTTCTTCTGGTCTAAGAGTGACCTACATCACACCCTTTCATATTTCCTCCTCCTCACTCTCATTAAGATGGCAGGGCAAGGAATAAAAGGCCATTTAAACGTAAACAGAAGTCTTGGGTCTACAGCTGGAGGCTAGAAAGTAAATTCAACAAGCACAAAGATTGCAGTCAGAGTATTGTGTATGGTTTTGGACATTATATAGGGTTTAAGATGCTCTTTAAAAACCTACCTCCTTGACTGAGCTTTAAATCACACTTTCCAATATCTCGTTCCCGCGCTTGGTTTCAGTTTTTGTCTGATTGAACCTTCACGATGGCCCTTGGGATGATTTAGTGTGAATGCTCCCGATAAATGTACGTTGTTGCGCTGCGTCTGGTTATGTCTGTGCACACAATTCTTGTAAACGGAGAAGGTGAAGGCGAGATTCTACGGTGGTGCTCAAAAAAATATGGAGATTTTTTACAGGGAAAGAAAAAGGGGGAACTTCTCATAATGGCAGAAGAATGGTTATCAGATGCAGAGAGCTAAAGGAGTTGATGATAGAGTTAAAGGGGATGCAAGGATAAGGTGATTAAGCAGTAAGTCATTGTGATCCGGAATGCATTGCGTGAAAGTGGAATCGGATTGATTAAAACCGCTACCTCACAGCGCCAGGGATCCGGGTTCAATCCTGACCTCAGGTGCTGTCTTTGTGGAGTTTGCAAGTTCTCCCTGTGACTGCGGTGGGTTTCCTCTGGGTGCTCTGCTTTCCTCCCACATCCCACAGGTTTGTGCAGACGTGCAGGTTTGCATCTACCCGGTGTGTGGGAAAGTGGGATAGCATAGTATGCATGTGAATGGGTGATCACTTGTTGGCGTGGGCTGAAGGGCCTGTACCCACGGTATATCTCTAAACTAAAGAGGGATGTGGGGCTCAGTATTGGGAATTGAGGAGTGGGAGAGTGAAGTTTTAGTGCTGGCACAAGCTCAATGGGTCAAATCACCTGCTTCTGAATCAATCTATGCTATTATATTCCCAGGAATGATCTGTGCCAGTTGCACAGAATTACATGAAATTTACAATGAAACAGATTCAGTCTAAACGGTCTATGGCCTCCATGAATCTCAACACAGCCCACTTACTTTACACGCCTCCTCATAATATCCACTGTTCCTTCCACACCACTTGTGTAACTGCTCCCTTCAATGATTATTTAAAAGCAAGTTTATTTAAATGCCTAAGTGCAAGTGGTAGAAATCTCCAAACTGCCACTATTTTCCAAATAAAATAGCTTTCTTCCGGTTCCTCACTGGATTACCATTGACACGTTTGAAATCCCTAATTGCGGACAATATTGGAACATATTCATTGCTATTGAAACCCTTCGCAGTTTTGTGTCGCATTAGGTTCGTTTTTTTTTAATGGGATCTGGGACTGATAAGCAAGTTGAGTAACAGAGGGTTCAGACAAGATTAGCACTAAGACGACGAAAGGAGGGAACAGTATTTAAGATAATTACGAAAGGAAAGGATGAAAGGATTTATATTTGAACATAAGATTTTCTACCATAGCTGATGAAGCAGATTTGATACATGATTTTAGTTACTTGGATTAAGATGAATGGAAGAAGGCTCCCAGTCCAAGACATCATCTGTCCAATCGCTCCATCAATGATGCCTGACCTGCTGAGTTCTTCTTGCAGTTTTTTTGCTAAAACAGTTAATGGTACATGCAGCAAGGGCAATAAATGCCTGTGCACTAGTTTGCTTGCAGATTAAATGCGTCTTTGGTCTTGCTGAGAGAAGTAGCCCTTGTGATTTACTTGATACAGTTTTACAATTGTAAACCAGAGATTTATATCCGATTTGTTTTGTGAGTGTGGGGATTGTTCTCTAATTGCTGCCCCTGATCCCTTTCCCTTCCCTTGTTTAAAAATTTGTTTAGTTTAGAGATACAGCACAGAAACAGGCTTGCGGCCCAGCGAGTCCGTGCCATCCAGCGATCCCCGTACACTGGTACTATCCTACACATTAGGGACAATTTACAATTCACTGTTTACAAATACAAGCCTGTACGTCTTTGGAGTGTGGGAGCACCCGGGGAAAGCACAAGCATTCACGGGGAGAAGGTACGAACTCTGTCCAGTCAGTTCCCGTGGACAGGATCGATCCCGGGTCCCTGGTGCTGTAAGGCAGCAACTTTACCATTCTGCCGCCTTCAAATTTATTAAAAAACATTTTTTATTGGAATGCTCCATTTTCATTAGTAAACTGATAATTGATGTGGAATACCAATTGGATTATAATGTATTAATTATTGATGAAAAGTAAGACAGGTCAACTGGCCACAGGAGACAATTTTGGGAAGCGTAGTTTATTTCCTGTTTAAGAAGGAAGTGCAGATGCTGGAAAGTCGAAGGTAGGCAAAAATGCTGGAGAAACTCAGCGGGTGAGACAGCATCTATGGAGCGAAGGAAATAGGCGACGTTTGGGTCTCGACCCGAAACGTCACCTATTCCTTCGCTCCATAGATGCTGCCTCACCCGCTGAGTTTCTCCAGCAGTTTTGTCTACCTTCATAGTTTATGTCCTGGTGCTTTGGTGCTGACAGAATTATAAACTACTTTAATTACAATGACTTTCATTTTGGTTCCCCTCTAATCCCTTGCACTTTGCACTTTAAAGGGCCTGTCCCACTTACGTGTCCTTGGCACGCAAATTCCGCGACCTCGTGGTCGCGTTGAGGCGCACAGGCATCGTGTGGCCGCGCTGGGGCCGGTCCCACTGAGAAGTGCGGAGGGGTATGTAGTTGTGCGCGACATCGCGTGGGGCTCCGAAATTTTTGTAGCGAACAAAATCTTCGCGAGCCAACGGCCTGTCGCGGAACTGATGGCCAAAGTGGGACAGGCCCAAGACCCTGGCGCGACGCAACGTCTCACCTGCAACAGCAGCAGAAGCAGGCAAACGATCGCCGAGCTCGGCCTGGGGCTCACGGCCGTTGCGGTCCGGATCCGCCCCCACTCCTACTCCCAGAGCGGGGCCAAGAAAATTGAAGATAGACACAAAATGCTGGAGTAACTCAGCGGGACCGGCAGCATCTCTGGAGAGAAGCAATGGGTGATGTTTCGGGTCAAGACCCTTTTCCGACTGAAGAAGAGTCTCGACACGAAAACGTCACCCATTGCTTCTCTCCAGAGATGCTGCCGGTCCCGCTGAGTTACTCCAACATTTTGTGTCCATCTTCAAATGACGTCATGCGCTCCAGACGGCTGTGCGGTCGAATGAAGTCTCGCGCGTCCTTCGCGGGACAGTCGCGACTCAACACGACCACGAGGTTGCGGAATTTGCGTGCCAAGGAAACGCAAGTGGGACAGGCCCTGAAGTTGCAGGGTAACTGAAAGCACATAGACAGCTTCCAGCTAAATAATCTATGCTGCTATCCTCAGGCCAGCACTGCCCAACACACACACACCACTGTGTCACGTAGATTTGCCTTGTATCACATTCAATGACGATTATTAAATGATGCATAGACCTGACTGCATTGGATGTGGACATGTTCAGTATGTAGCTTGTTATTCCAACTATAGCTCTGTGACCTTTTTTACTTTAAGATTTGACATAACTGAAGGCAAGTTGATGCTAACCTTTCATAGAGTTATAGAGAAATAAAGCACAAAAACAGGCCCTTCAGCCCAACACCCCCATGCCGTCCACAATGCCCCATGTACACTAGTCCCACTTGCCTGCATTTGGCAATATCCTTCTAAACCTTTCCAATCCGTGTACCTGTCCAAGTGTCTTTGACATGTTAATGTTAATGTAGTACCTGTCTCAATTACCTCCTCTGGCAGTTGGTTTCATACATTCCCATTGGGTTCCTATTACATTTTCCCCTTGCACCTTAAATCTATGTCCTCTGGTTTTTGATTCCCCTAATCTGCATGATAATCTCCGTGCATTCACCATATGTATTCCCTTTATGATTTTATACATCTTCAAGTCCTGGCAATATCTTGGTACAAAATGTAAGGTGTGAGGCTGTTTTCACACCTTGTATTCCCCTTGCCCCTTCCAATAACAGTTTCCCTCTCCCCTGAAGAAGGGTCTCGACCAGAAATGTCACCCATCCCTTCCTTCTCTGCCTGACCCGCTGAGTTACTCCAGCATTTTGTGTCTATCTTCGGTGTAAACCAGCTTCTGCAGTTCCTTCCTACAAATAATGTTTAAGGTGGATTTATTTCAACAGGTTTGATTGAAATTTTGTATCAGAACCTTTCATCTGCATCCAACCAATGGTACATTTAATCATGGAATATGGGCAATGGGGAGGAAGCCATAACTTGAGTTTAACCCAAATTATATGTGATCTGGGAATGTTCGACATTGGTAACGTGAACTAACGTGGAGTCTTGGAGAATCCTGCTGCGTGGCCTAGGAGGGAAGGATGTAAAAATGTTCTGGACACAAGAACTAGTTTAGGGATGATTCATCCTGCCTGCATCTCAGTTGCTGTTAGACTATATATAGATAGCAGGATTAAACTACTGGTTCCTGAATTAAAAGTCTATTTCTGCAGGTGGCCACACTCAATCTCCCTTCAGTTGCTATCTACAAAAAAAATCAGTTGCATAATTGCAAAGAATGCAAACCAATTGGTAAATAAATTGGAGGTAGACACAAAAAGCTGGAGTAACTCAGTGGGACAGGCAGCATCTCTGGAGAGAAGGAATGGGTGACGTTTCGGGTCGAGACCCTTCTTCAAGTGGTATTTCTAAGATAAACCAATTTATCTTCTAACTAGTTTCATTTAAATTTATGCAGAGGCAGACACCCTCAGAATACTTAAGAAGTATCTAGATAAACTACAGACCAAGTGCTGGTAAATGGGATTAATATAGGCACATATTTGATGGTCAGGATGTTATTAAGCACCTGTTTCTGTACGTTATGACTGTAATTCTAATTAAATATTTGACAAGTTATGGACAGCGAACATCTTCACATTGCAGAAAACAAAAATGTGAACTATGACATATGTAGGATTTCCAAGTGTGCAAGATTAAGACACAAAAGGCTGGAGTAAGCAGCAGGTCAGGCAGCATCTCTAGGGCACATGGATAGGTGACATTGCGGGTCGGGACCCTTCAGACATGTAGCTCCTGTGCAAAATTTAAAATCTATTTGTTCATTTTTGGCCATTTAACTAGTTGGAGATAGATGGGGAAATGGTGGATGGATGTGGTAGGTATTGTTAACCAGTGGTGATCTTTGTGACCACCTGGAATGGATGTGCTGAAGGACGCCCAGCATAGTTGCAAAGGTAAAATTCCAAGTTTTCAAACTGTGATTTTGGTCTCTTGCAGAAGGGAAGAAAGAAGTAACACAACTTAATTATAGCCTTTCCTGGGCTGTGAGGTTAGTTTGTGTTGATAGATTGGGACCAGTATTAGTTAATGATGTGTCCTGTGAAAATCTTGGGAACATGAGGTGAACAACTGGAATTCAAATTTTGGATATGTTACAAGCCATTCTGGGGTGCAATAATCACTTGGTATTATCTAACATCGCCAGGTCTTTAGATTTGAGATATTTAGCATGGAAACATGTCCTTTGGCCCAACGGGTTTGTGCCGTACACACTAGGGACAATTTATAATTTTACTAAAGACAATTAAACTACAAACTTATACGTCTTTGGAGTGTGGGAGGAAACCGAAGCACCCGGCGAAAACCCACTCGGTCACAGGGAGAACGTACAAATTCCGTACAGCCAGCTCCTTTTGTCAGCATCGAACCTGGGTCTCTGGTGCTGTGATGCAGCAACTCCACTGCTGTGCAAGCAACTGTGCCGCACTTAGAGGTTTATCAACTCTTCTCTCCTGCACGTTGCAGCTTCTCTGCATCTGTATTTGCCAATTTGAAAGTAAGTAACTTTGGATTCCTGTGACAATGCCATTCAAACTATCTGCAACACCTTCTAACAGTTGCAGAAGCTCGAACCTTCGTAGGCATGTTGACCCCCTGAATGGCAGGTTTTGACAATGGCATCATCACCAACACACACCTGCGTCTTGCTTCCATGTAAAGTTTTCTCTGCAAAGAACAAAGGGTGGCGCAGGGGTAGAGTGCCTGCCTTACAGCGCCAGAGACCCGGCTTCGATCCTGACTAGGTGCTGTCTGTATGGAGTTTGTATGTTCGCCCCGAGACCTGCGTGGGTTTTCTCCGGGTGCTCCGGTTTCCTCCCACACTCCAAAGATGTAAAGGTTTGTGGGCTAATTGGCTTGGTAAAATTGTAAATTGTTCCTAGTGTGTGTAGGATAGTGTTAGTGTGCGGGGATCGCTGTTCGGTGCCGACTTGTTTCCACGCTGTATCTCTAAACTCTAAACCTATAAACAGAGAAAGTTCAACACTGCACATGCAATTAACAAACAGTACAATAACTCCCTTTGTAATTGTGATCTCCTGTCTCAGTTGTTTTATTTATTGCTACCATGAGATAGTTGACTATCAAGTAGATTGAACTGTTTATCCCAGAAGTCACTCTCCTGATCAGAATGCCAGTTCCCCAACGATTTCAAAAGGAAATTATTGTCTAATTAAAAACTTGATTCTCAAAATATTTTTCATTGAAAGGTTTTCTCTGGTTCTGCTGATTCTGATTGGAATTGCCATCTCTGCCTTTGTTCATAGCATTAAAGCTAACTAGAGGGGATTTTTACATTTAAAATATATTGCTCTGTTCATGAAATTAGCCAATGTATGTGAAACTACATTTATTTGTTGCATTCTGTAAAAGGCTCGGCACAAATAATGTGAGGGCTTTGGATTGCATAGGTTCCAGTTTTTCGGTGGGCATTTTTGGCGGGGAGGCATGGTGTAGAGTTGCTGCCTTACAGCGCCAGAGACCTAAATTCGATTGTGCCTACGGGTGCTGTCTGTAGGGAGTTTGTACGTTCTCCACGTGACCGCGTGCATTTTCCCCGGGCGCTCCGGTTTCCACCCACACTCCAAAGACATAGAGATTTGCCGGTTAATTGGCTTGGGTAAAGATTGTACATTGTTCCTAGAGTGTAGGATAGTGTGTGGGTATCGCTGGTCGGCATAGACTCGATGGGCCGAAGATCCTGTTTCCGTGCTGTATCTCTAAATTTAAAAAAAACAACATTTAAAAAAAGACACACTGTTTTATTTCCCCTTTGCAGTGGCTTCTCCCCTCTGCAAAGAGGATTCTGATTGCTCCTTCTGGAAGCTAGGATAATGCCAGATTCACATCTACCCCGTTGCGGACATTGGACTTTGTCTATGAAACTGCTGGAGTGCTGATTTCTGCACTCTGTATCTTTCCCTTTGTTGTATCGATAGTATGTGAGCTTGATTATATTTATGTGTAGTATCATCTGATCTAGAAACAAGGAACTGCAGATGTTGGTTTACAAAAAGGAAGACACAAAGTGCTGGAGTAACTCAATGGGTCAGGCAAACATTCGATCTATTTGGATAACGTGCAAAATGTGGCGGGGCGGTGGCGCAGTGGTAGAGTTGCTGCCTTACAGCACCCGGGTTCGATCCTGGCCTCGGGTGCTGTCTGTACAGAGTTTGTATATTCTCCTTGTGAGACCACGGGTTTTCTCAGGGTGCTCTGGTTTCCTCCCACACTCCAAAGACGCACAGGTTTGTAGGTTGTGTCGGAAAGAACTGCAGATGCTGGTTTAAATCAAAGGTAGACACAAAATGTTGGAGTAACTCAGCGTGACAGGCAGCATCTCTGGAGAGAAGGAATGGGTGACGTTTCGGGTCGAGACCCTTCTTCAGACAGGACAAAGATTGAATGTAATCGGAGACAGTAAGATTGGTGGGAGAACTGGGAAGGGGGAGGCGATAGAGGGTTTGGAGGTTAATTGGCTTTGGTAAAAAATTATAAATTGTCCCTAGTTTGTGTAAGATAGTGCTTGTGTACGGGGATCGTTGGTCAACGCGGACTGGATGGGCTGAAGAGGCTGTTTCCATGCTGTATCTCTAAAGTATCGTCGAAAGTCTAAAGCTTTTCACTATTCATTGCTAGACATGACAATAATAAATCTAAATGCAAATCAAGCTTCGCTATGACCCAAAATGTATATTCCTGGACTTTGAATTGTTGCTGCCCGCATTTTCCACTCACAGATAGCCCCTTTTTCTGGAAGACCATTTAGTTTTGGGAAAAGACATAGGTAGCTTTCACAGAGTTTAAAATCTTTCAGCATCAGTTGGTGCATACCTTGATGTATGTGTCTCTGGGAATAGTCCATGAATTGTGTGGAGATGAACCTCAACAAAAAGGAAGTATTGCAAGTGCAAGGAACTGCAGGCGCCGGAATCTTGAACAAAACACAAAGTGCTGGAGGGACTCGTCTCCGTCCAGATCATTTGGCCAACACGCATTAGAGAGAGTGATGAAGGAGGGTCCCGCGGCCTAACGCAGCCACCTCGAAGGCAGCATGTGTTGCCTCTGAAGCATCAGCTGTGCAGGAAGAGTCTAATGTGAAGGGCTGCGTTCATCACCAACCAAGCTGTCTTGGAGCTGGTTCCAAAGTCTTGATGCTGAAGCATTTTGTTAACTGACTTTTGATCACCTCCTTGGGAAAAGATCCAACAATTTCCCTTCCAAAGATAGACACAAAAAGCTGGAGTAACTCAGTGGGACAAGCAGCATCACTGGAGAGAAGGAACGGGTGACGTTTCGGGTCGAGACCTGCAAAAAGGTTTTGTCACCAATTACTTTTCTCCAGAGATGCTGCATGACTCACTGAGTTACTCCAGCTTTTCATGTCTATCTTCAGCATGGAAACAGACTCTTTGTCCAACCGAGTCCACACTGACTATCGATCACCTGTTCATAATGTAGAAATGAGGAACAGTTGATCTCCTGTTCATCTGTTCACACTAGTTCTCTGCTATTCCACTTTCTCATCCGTTCCCTTCACACTGGGGTGATTTGCAGCTGCAATTAACCTACAAACCCACACATCTTTGGGATGTGGGTGGAAACGAGAGCACCCGGATGAAACTCATGCGGTCACAAGGAGAACGTGCAAACTCCACACAGACAGCACCCCTGGTCAGGCTCGAACCCGGTCTCTGGCGCTGCCCTATAATGTTCAATAGAGGAAATATTCAATGTAGAAAATGTTTAATAGCAGTACAAAGCTTGCCCTCATACAGTGAAGTTGTGCAGTGCACATCGATTTAATAATAAAATAACAATAAAGAAAGAATAGAAGATAAACACAAAAACCTGGAGTAACTCAGCGGGTCAAACTGAATCTCTGGAGAAAAGGAATAGGTGACGCTTCGGGTTGAGACCCTTCTTCAGACTTAGAGTCAGGGGGAAAGGGAAGCAAGAGATATAGGCGGTGGATAGGACAAATGACTGAAAGATAGGCAAAAACAATGATGGTCAAGGAAACTTGGAGCACACAATGGTCTATTGTTGGCTGTGGGGTGGGAGATAATGAGCTATGCTGGCAGTGAAACTCAAAAGGACGATAGTGAAGCTAGTACGATGACTAGGGTGGGGGAGGGGATGCAAGGGTTACTTGAAGTTGGAGGAATCAATATTCATACCGCTGGGTTGTAAGCCTCCCAAGCTTACAGGAGGGGACAGTCAGATGGCGTGACTATACTGGAGGGTAATCTGACTGTGTGGCCCTGACATGCAGTGTTGTTATGGAGAAGCAGAAATTCAACTGGGGCTATCACTCCATACTTGGGCCTGGCAAAGTGAGAGGTCAAGCCTATGAAGGGATTGTTTAAAGTAGATTTCCTTGGGTTCACTCATGTGACTCCCCTCAGCCGAATTTCTAACTCCTAATCTTCAGATAAGCGTGATTATCCCAGGAAGGCTGTTGTCGAGGCTTTGTAATGGCTACAAGGGACCTTTGATGCCCTCCTTTTTGGTGGTGCTGTGCTGGGGGTTTTTTCAACGCTTTGGATAAGTTTTTTGGTCATGTTACCGCAACTGTTTTGCTCTCCCTGGCAAGAATCCTGTTTTTATCTTGCTCTTTATTTCTCTCTCTCTCTCTCTCTCTCTCTCAATCCCTCTCCCCCTCTCTCTCCCCCCCCTCTCTCTCCCCCTCTCTCTCCCCCTCACTCTCCCCCCCTCCCCCCCCTCTCTCCCCCCTCTCTCCCCCTCTCTCTCTCCCCCCTCTCTCCCCCCTCTCTCCCCCCCCTCTCCCCCCCCCCTCTCCCCTCTCCTCTCTTCCCCCCTCTCCCACCCTCTCCTCCCCCCTCTCTCCCCTCCCCCCCTCTCCTCCCCCCTCTCTCTCCCCCTCTCTCTCCCCCTCTCTCTCCCCCTCTCTTCCCCCCCTCTCTCCTCCCCCCCCTCTCCCCCCCTCTCTCTCCCCCTCTCTCTCCCCCCCCTCTCTCTCCCTCCCCCCCCTTCTCTCCCCCTCCCCCCTCTCTTCTCCCTCCCCCTCCCGCCCTCCCCCCCCCCTCTCTCTCTCTTTCCGTTCACCCTCCGCACTGAAGGAAGAATGAAGCAACAGCTTCGTGTAAGAAGGATGTGCTACTGTGTGAGGGACGCGCTCCTCCAATTGACCTGATCCATCTTGATTTTTCGGAACACTAAACCGACTCCTTCACTGGGCCCGTCCACTGGGAACTGTGAGAGGTGATATTCCGTTCAATAAAAACCATCTTCGCCCAAGATGTGATGTTGGAGAAAATCTGAAGTGCAGGGGAATGTGAAGGAAGAATGGATGGCAGTAATTGCTGTGAAAGTACAATAAACAAAGGGATTTGATGTTGATTAAACCAGAGGGCGCTAGGGCCAGGCACAGATTAAGGGCTGCGGGTTAAGAAATGACTGTGTAACACTGTGTCTGAGACGTGCAGTGTAAATTAGAGCATGGGACAAAAGTATTCGGGAGGTCAGTGGGACCATTCCCCGCGAAAAGAGACGGGCATAATATCGATGCTGTTCCTGAACAGATCCTTTTTCAAACTGGAGAGCGTGGTGTGTAGATCAGAGGGGGTTTCGAGCCTGTGTGTGTGTGATGTGTTCTCTGGCTGTAACCCCGAACGCTCTCTCAGCAGCCTGGGCCCGCTTTGATGTCGCCAGTCATGTGAATCAGCCCAGTTTAGGGAGACGCCGCAAAACCTCAGGATAAGGTCGGAAGCACGCACCAGTCCGACCATTGGGCACCGATAGCTTCAGAAAGCCCACACTAACATAAGACTATGCCATGGGACTCGGTCTCATAGGGCATTCTCTCTGCTGAACACTAGTTGTAAAATGTGTTGAGGGCTGCGTATAAAAAACAGCAGAGAGAAGAGCTTCAGATGAATATGTCTGCACCCCACAGCGTAAGATCAGGGCCTGCCATTAAAATATGCAGGCATTACATTTGAAATAAACAGGGATTGACAGATGTCTCTTCCTAGTGAAGCACGGTTTTACAACGTGAGTTTAGTTTAGTTTATTGTCACGTGTACCGAGGTATAGTGTAACGGTTTTGTTGCAGTCAATTATATGAAAAGACAGTACACGTTTACCATCGAGTCTAGTGTTTACACTGCATAGATACATGATAAGGGAATAATGTTTAGTGTAAAGTAAAGCTAGCAAAGTCTGATCAAGGATAATCAGAGGGTCATCAATGAGGCAGGGCTCATGCTGAGAATGTTATCAGGTACCCAGAAGGTCAGAGAAAAGGGCAGCTTTATACTTCAGGTAAGACCGAGTTCTGGCAAAGGGAGATCTACCTCAAATGTTCATCACCCTTAGGAATGAAGCAGTCATTGTGTTCCTTGTATTCAAAGAGCTATAGGTAAGATTTGAGCGATCACAATAATTGGGACCATTAGGAACGTTAGGCCATTCAGCTCCTTGAGTGTAGGAAGGAACTGCAGATGTTGGTTTACACCGAAGGTAGACACAAAATTTCGGAGTAACTCAGCGGGTCAGGCAGCATCTCTGGAGAAAAGAATTGGGTGACTTTTTGGGTCAGATCTGAAGAAGGGTCTCGACCCGAAACATCACCAATTCCTTTTCTTCTGAAATGCTGCCTGTCCCACTGTTAGTCCAGCATTTTGTGTCTATCTTCAGCTGCTTGAGTTTGCTCCTTCCCGCATTTAGATCTTGCTCTATTGCACCTCAGCATCTTTGCACCGCATCTTTTGATATCCTCACCTGACAAAAAAAATCTATTGAGCTTGGTATTGAAAGCTTCAAATTGTCCCTTCACCCTAGGGGATGAGAGTTATAGAGCTTGTGTCCATCATGTGGAAAGACTGGCAAAAGAATTGCTTGCAAATCAGGCAAATATGGAAGCAACGTTCGTGAGGATCTCACTCTGTCCGAAGAAGGACCTCGACCCGAAAAGTCACCTATTGTTTTTTTCCAGAGCCGCTGCCTGACCTGCTGAGTTATTACAACTTTTTGTGTCTATTTTCGGTCCTTTCTTTATTTTTCTTTTGTTTTAATATCGACACGTACTGCCCATCTTCACTGTCCAGGGACTAGTTTCAGATTGATATGGAACATTTTCTACGGGCGGGCGGTACTGGTAGAGCTGCTGTCTCGCTGTGCCAGAAACCTGGTTCAATCCTGACCTCGGCTGCTGGTGCAGTCCGTGTGCAGTTTGCACGTTCTCCCCGTGACCGCGTGGGTTTCCTCCAGGCGCTCTGGTTTCCTTCGACAAAGATGATCGGGTTTTTAAATTAATTGTAGTTATAAATTGCTGACACTGTGTAAGGAATGGATGAGGAAATGAAATAATAGAGAACATACAAATGCAGAATTTCACGTAACAGCATTGAGTCCAATGGTCACTGCAAACTTAACTTGCATCCAAAATACCATAATCATTTCTGTTGTATAAAACTCTGCAACAAGAGTGCAAAACTGGGATACTGCTGCAAACATTTGTCCCTTTGTTCCCAAGTAGTCTCTTTAAGCGGTGACGTGAATCGCCTTAAGGGGGAGAGAAAACATTTTTAGAAAAAAATAATTTATAAATTTTGCGACTAAAAATATTCATGGTTTCATTTCGGAAAACATGGGTTGCTTCTGGTGGAAGAAACAATGACTGACTGTGAGGGTGATTTTTTTCCCTTCTTGTAGCCGGGAGAAGCAACGTTTTCAAAAGCGTTGGCCCTCATTTGAATGATCCTTGATTATATATGCAGAGTGTGTGAGCACTGTCTGGCTTTATATAATAACGGGCAAAGTTTGTGAGCAATTAGAGGCCAGAGTTAGGCTACACCCTTTGGCCGAGCCTTTCTGTGGCTCAGACAGGGCCTGGTTCAGAGACACTGCACTGTGCTGTTGCCAGGAGCAATATGCCTGGTCCTGTGCTATGCTGTGAAAAAGCAGGGCCTGTCAAACTGTCTGACTTCAGCCATAGCTGTGTCCCCACACAGCTGGGCTCACCACACCTCAGCCCTTGTTCAGAGCCTGGGAATGGCAAAGCCAGTGAGGTTCAAGGGCAGGCTTGACAATCATTAGTGAGAAGGGGCCTCCCCGTTCCCAGTCTCTCTCTCTTTTCTCTATTGACACATTCATGGATGTCTTCAGAGCGGCCCACACTGATCCCTCTGAATTGATACCTCATCACACCTCATGCACGCATGCATAAGCATGGTGAACACACAGTGTTCTGAACAATGTCTCCCTGTGGCTATTCAGCGGCGAGGCCCTGCTTAGCTCTGAGTGTCTCCTCTGGTCTCTACAGACACTTCTCACTCTCTCTGTGTGACTGAGTATGCTGGCCATAGTGCAATGATTCTGCCCAGTATCTGCAGCACAACAATGCATGCTCCCCATCCCTTTTGCCACCTTTACAAATGCAGAGTGTGGAGATCCTTAAATGGATCAAAAATTGAACATTCTTCTTAACATTATAAGGCTTATTTAATGATTTCATTTCGGCTAGAAGTGGGCAGGACCTGATTGTAGATGACACTACAGACAGCGATAAGGCAACATCATCTTATATCACCACGGGCAGGTCCTGACAAACTGACAATACAAACTCGACACCAGAAAGGAATAAAGTTAAATTTTAAAATAAGTCATGGATGTTGGAAACCTGGGAACCCCCCTCCCCCCTGTAAATGCAAGAAAGATACAGTTTGAAAATCTACACTGAAAAGTGTATTATAATGGAAATACTTTGCATAGCGGTGCAGCGGTAGTGTTGAGCCTGGCAGCACCAGAGATATGGGTTTGATCCTGACTACGGGTGCAGCCGTACGGAGTTTGTACTTTCTCCCGGGATTTTCTCCGGGTGTTTCCTCCCTGACATACAGGTTTGTAGTTTATTTGATTTCTGGAAATTGTCCCTTGCCTGTAGGATAGAGCTAGTGTGGAAGGTGATCGTTGGTCTGCGCTGAAGGACCTGTTTCCACGTTATATCTCTAAAGTCTAAAATCTAAAGTAATATATCGCGGCTCACAATAAATGATTAAAGTTATCGGAAACAGTCAAGCCAGGGATATTACTGGGTTTTTAATGCCCCCTCACATAGAAACATAGAAACATAGAAAATAGGTGCAGGAGCAGGCCATTCGGCCTTTCGAGCATGCACCGCCATTCAATATGATCATGGCTGATCATCCAACTCAGTATCCTGTACCTGCCTTCTCTCCATACCCCCTGATCCCTTCAGCCACAAGGGCCACATCCAACTCACTCTTAAATATAGCCAACGAACTGGCCTCAACTACCTTCTGTGGCAGAGAATTCCACAGATTCACCACCCTCTGTGTGAAAAACGATTTTCTCATCTCGGTCCTAAAAGACTTCCCCCTTATCCTTAAACTGTGACCCCTTGTCCTGGACTTCCCCAACATCGGGAACAATCTTCCTGCATCTAGCCTGTCCAACCCCTTAAGAATTTTGTAAGTCTCTATGAGATCACCCCTCAATCTTCTAAATTCCAGCGAGTACAAGCCGAGTCTATCCAGTCTTTCTTCATATGGAAGTCGTGCCATCCCAGGAATCAGTCTGGTGAACCTTCTCTGTACTCCCTCTATGGCAAGAATGTCTTTCCTCAGATTAGGAGACCAAAACTGTACGCAATTCTCCAGGTGTGGCCTCACCAAGACCCTGTACAACTGCAGTAGAACCTCCCTGCTCTTGTACTCAAATCCTTTTGCTATGAATGCCAACATATCATTCGCTTTCTTCACAGCCTGCTGCACCTGCATGCCTACTTTCAATGACTGGTGTACCATGACACCCAGGTCTCGCTGCATCTCCCCTTTTCCTAATCGGTCACGATTCAAATAATAGTCTACGTTCCTGTTTTTGCCACCAAAGTGGATAACCTCACATTTATCCACATTATACTGCATCTGCCATGCATTTGCCCACTCACCCAGTCTATCTATTTCATCCTGCAGCCTCCTAGCATCCTCATCACAGCTAACACTGCCCCCCAGCTTCGTGTCATCCGCAAACGTAGAGATGTTGCATTTAATTCCTTCATCCAAATCATTAATGTAAATTGTAAATAGCTGGGGTCCCAGCACTGAGCCTTGCGGCACCCCACTAGTCACTGCCTGCCATCCTGAAAAGGACCCGTTCACTCCTACTCTTTGCTTCCTGTCTGCCAGCCAGTTCTCTATCCACATCAATACTGAACCACCAATACCGTGTGCTTTAAGTTTGTATACCAATCTCTTGTGTGGGACCTTGTCGAAAGCCTTCTGAAAGTCCAGATATAACACATCCACTGCTTCTCCCTTATCCACTCTACTAGTTGCATCCTCAAAAAATTCAATAAGATTCGTCAGACATGATTTACCTTTCGTAAATCCATGCTGACTTTGTCCAATGATTTCACCACTTTCCAAATGCGCTGCTATCCCATCTTTAATAACTGACTCTAGCAGTTTCCCCACTACCGATGTTAGACTAACTGGTCTGTAATTCCCCGTTTTCTCTCTCCCTCCCTTTTTCAAAAGTGGGGTTACATTAGCTACCCTCCAATCTTCAGGAACTACTTCAGAATCTAAAGAGTTTTGAAAAATTATCACTAAGGCATCTGCTATTTCTGGGGCTACTTCCTTAAGTACCCTGGGATGCAAGCTTTCTGGCCCTGGGAATATATCGGCCTTTAATCCATTCAATTTACCTAACACCACTTTCCGGCTAACCTGAATTTCACTCAATTCCTCCATCTTATTTGACCCGTGATCCCCTGCTATTTCCGGCAAATTATTTATGTCTTCCTTAGTGAAGACAGAACCAAAGTAGTTATTCAATTGGTCTGCCATGTCCTCGTTCCCAATGATCAATTCACCCGTTTCTGACTGCAAGAGACCTACATTTGTTTTAACTAATCTTTTGTGCTTCACATATCGATAAAAACTTTTGCAGTCAGTTTTTATGTTTCCTGCCAGTTTTCTTTCATACTCCATTTTTCCTTTCCTAATTAAGCCCTTTGTCCTCCTCTGTTGGTCTCTGAATTTCTCCCAGTCCCCTGGTAGGCTGCTTTTTCTGGCTAATTTGTACGCTTCATCTTTTGCTTTGATACTATCCCTGATTTCCCTTGTTATCCACGGATGCGCTACCTTCCCTGATTTATTCTTTTGCCATACTGGGATGAACAATTGTTGTAGTTCATCCATGCAGTCTTTAAATGCCTTCCATTGCATATCCACCGTCAACCCTTCAAGAATCAATTGCCAGTCCATCTTGGCCAATTCATGTCTCATACCCACAAAGTTACCTTTTTTAAGTTCAGGACCCGTGTTTCTGAATTAACAATGTCACTCTGCATCCTAATGAAGAACTCAACCATATTATGGTCACTCTTGCCCAAGGGGCCACATACAACAAGGCTGCTAACCAATCCTTCCTCATTACTCAATACCCAGTCTAGAATAGCCTGTTCTCACGTTGGTTCCTCTACATGTTGGTTTAGAAAACTATTCCGCATACATTCCAAGAAATCCCCTTCCTCAGCACCCCTGCCAATTTGATTCACCCAATCTATATGTAGATTGAAGTCACCCATTATAACGGTTTTACCTTCGTTGCACGCATTTCTAATTTCCTGTTTGATTCCATCCCCAACTCCACTACTACTGTTAGGTGGCCTGTACACAATACCCACTAGCGTTTTCTGCCCCTTAGTGTTTCGCAGCTCCACCCATATGGATTCCACATCCTCCAAGCTAATGGTCATTCCTTTCTATTGCGTTAATCTCCTCTCTAACCAGCAACGCTACCCCACCTCCTTTTCCTCTCTGTCTATCCCTCCTGAATATTGAATATCCCTGGATGTTCAGCTCCCAGCCTACGTCACCCTGGAGCCATGTCTCCGTGATCCCAACTATATCATAATTATTAATAGCTATTTGCACATTCAACTCATCCACCTTATTACGAATGCTCCTCGCATTGAGACACAAAGCCTTCAGGCTTGTTTTTACAATGCTCTTGCCCCTTTTACAATTATGTTGAAAAGTGGCCCTTTTAGATTTTTGCCCTGGATTTGTCTGCCTGCCACTTTTCACCTTGCTACCTATTGCTCCTATCCTCATTTTACACCCCTCTGTCTCTCTGCTCACACATTTAAGAAACCCTCCACTTCTTATTCTCCGTTTGTTATTTTTTTCTTCTTCCCCCCTACGTGTTGCGCCTGACTGCTTCTCTTCTCTGCCTCCTGCCTCACAAACGGACTTCTTGCTTTCTCTATTTGAGTCCCTCCCCCCAACCGATCTAGTTTTCTCACAAATCTAGAAATTAGATGCCCATTGTAACCGCTGTAACTGCGCCAGCTCGTTTAATGACTGTTCATGGTACTTTTTGTCGAACAGCTTAAGTAGAAAGACCTTGTAGACGGGCAGTATATCAAAAAAGAAAAATAGGATAAAAGGTGGAAGATTTTAATGCCATCCATTGATGTGGAAGTAAGCTGACGCCAAAAATGTCATTCTGCACAATTAGAACAATCTGAAAAACAGTGTTGTTTACCTGTGGAAACATTTATGCAATCCAGGTATATACTTGGGGGATATCAAACCTGTGAGACCAACAGATACAACCTTGGTGATTTGGCAACAGGATGTGCAGTTCACATTTAAAACAAAGCCTTTGTTTACTGATCTTTTAAAATTTACTTGAGTTTAGAGATACAAGTGGAAACAGGACATTTGACCCACTGAATCCACACCGATCATCAATCACCCGCTCACAATAGTTCAATGTTATCCCACTTTCTCATCCACTCCCTGCACACTAGGGGCAATATACAGAGGCCAATTACCTACAAATCTGTACGTCTTTGGGATGTGAGAGGGAATTGATTTAGTTTAGAGATACAGCACGGAAACAGGCCCTTCGGCCCACCGGGTCCGCGCCGACCAGCGATCCCCGCACATTAACACTATCCTACACCCACTAGGGACAATTTTTATATTTACCAAGCCAATTAACCTACAAACCTGTACGTCTTTGGAATGTGGGAGGAAACCGAAGATCTTGGAGAAAACACACGCAGGTCACGGGGAGAACGTACTAACTCTGTATAGACAGCACCCTTAGTTGGGATCGAACCCGGTCTCCAGTGCTACAATCACTGTAAGGCAGCAACTCTACCGCTGCACCACCGTAACTGCCCAAAGGAAACCCAAGTGGTTACAGAGGGAATATGCAAACTCCACACAGTCAGGATTGAACCCGGGTCTCTGGTGCTTTGAGGCAGCAGCTCCACCAGCTGCGCCACTGAGCTAACCTATCGGCTGTCCCTAGTGCATTACAATGTTTAGGTTAATACAATGTAATGTGCATTGGCTATTCTGAAGAGTTTATTAAATTATTAAATCTCTAGGTCACACTAGGCGATCGTCACAACTGTTGTGAGCTTCTGGGTTAATGTTTTAATCATTGAAAGATTCTGGCAGGCAGTCAGTGGAGGATAACTGGAGGTTGAAATAGCATAAAAGTATGTAAAGAAAAATGTCTGAGCAGGGTGAAGGACTTATATGTGGGCCTCTTAAATTATTATTAAACACGTTAAAAAAAGTGTGCGTGCAGGTACATAATATGCATCTGTTTAAAATGCCCTCACATTGCAGTTCAATTTAAGCCCCTTTGCCTTCCTTGGAGGGGAATGACTTGCATGTTTCTGTTTTCCGTCATACTCTCTCAATGTATTTAACTTCCTGTGAGATACTACTGATATGTAGTAGGAAGGAACTGCAGCTGCGGTTTATACCGAAGATAGACGCAACATGCTGGCGTAACTCAGCGGGCCTGAAGAAAAAGAATAGGTAAAGCTTCGGGTTGAGACACTTCAGATAGCAACTGTTGGACTGTAGGCACTATTCCTGTCAATTTACACATAGAGCAGGACATTTTCTTGTGTGGAACATAAAGTAACTCTGTAGGCCAGGCAACATCTGTGGAGGACATGGATAGGCGATGTTTTGGGTCAAGAGCCTTCATGAACTTTGCTCCAGAGATGCTGCCTGAGTTACTACAGCACTTTGTGTTCTGCACAAGATTCCAGCATCTGCAGATCCTTGTGTCTCCTCTGGACTTTTTTTTTCTGGATAACCTAAAGATCAATTCAAACATAAGGAAGGTAAGACATTTTAAAGACCTGAAAGATCTCAAATAATGCTGGTTGGCTAGGATCAGAGAAAGAAATATCTTGTCATTTTTTTTTTCCAAATTTGTTTCCTTTTTCAATAGTTTTATTGCCTATTGGGTCATTGTATGTCTATTCTGTGCTAAAGTTGCCCACATTTGAGGGACAGGCTTGATAGACCAAAGGATGATCTTAGCTGTTTAAAATTAGTTGTCAATTGTGTTGATCAGAAGTAACCAGTTTAGAAGATAAGAGGACACAAAGTGCTGGGGTAACTCAGTAAGTCATGCAGCATCTATGGAGAACATGGATAGATGATGTTTTCTGTCAGGCCACGAAATGTCACCTATCCTTGTTCTCCAGAGGTGCTGCCTGACCTGCTGAGTTACTTCAACGCTTGTGTCTTTGCGTGTATTAAAGTTCCTCACTTCTACAATTTTTAAAACATAATATTTCTCTTAAATACACTCAGGGATATATTTGCCGATTGGCAAAGTTTTGATATTTTGCTAGAGTACTTCAGTTCTTATCCTTCTGATTATCCACCATAATTTCAGCAGTGGCAGTTCAGTGGTGTAGCTGGTCGAGCTGCTGCCTCACAGCACCAGAGACCCGGGTTCGATCCTGACCTCAGCTGCTGTCCGTGTTCAGTTTGTACGTTCTCCCTGTGACAGTATGTGTTTCCTCCAATATCCAAAATATGTGCAAGATTGTAGGTTAATTGGCCTCTGTAAATTGCCCCTAGAGTGTAGGTAGCGGAAGTGAAAGTGGGATAACATCGAACTACAATTTGGGGCGACACGGTGGTGCAGCGGGAGAGTTACTGCCTTATGGTGCCAGAGACCTGGGTATGATCCTGACCTCGGGTGCTGTCTGTATGGATTTTGTACGTTCTCCCCATGACCGCGTGGATTTTACCCGGGTGCAACGCTTTCCTGCCACACTCCAAAGACAAACGGGTTTGTAGGTTAATTGGCTTTCCTTAGTGTGTAGGATGGTGCGGGCGTACGGACATCACTGGTCGGTGTGGGCTCGGTGGACGAAGAGCTTGTTTCCACTCCGTTTTCTAAACTTTACTGAACTAAACTAGCGTGGACAGGTGATCGATGATCAACGTGGACCTGTTGGTTCAAAAGGCCTGTTTCCATGCTGCAAATTAAGTACTATTCTTCCAGAAAGTAAACTAAAACACCAGCAAATACTGGCGTTTCCTTTCAATGTGTGTGCAGGGTGTACTCGACCCTTTCACCAGTGACATTGATAAGCAGTGAAACCACTGCCATTATGGAGAAACAGCAAACATAGAATCATAGACAATAGGTGCAGGCGTAGGCCATTCGGCCTTCGAGCCAGCACCACCATTCAGTATGTTCATGGCTGATCAACCAGAATCAGTATCCAGTTCTTGCTTTCTCCCCATTTCCCTTGATTTATTCATGTTTTAGTATTAACGTTTAATGTTTTATGTGTCATTCCTAACTGCCACTGTATGTCATGTTGTCACTTGTGGGCGGAGCACCAAGGCAAATTCCTTGTATGTGAATACCTGGCCCATAAACGTATTCATTGATTCCGTTAGCTCTAAGAGCTATATCCAACTATCTCTTGAATACATCCAGTGAATTGGCCTCCACTGCCTTCTGTGGCAGAGAATTCCACAGATTCACAACTTTCAGGGTGAAAACATTTTTCCTCATCTCAGTCCTAAATGGCCTACCCCTTATTCTTAAACTGTGACCCCGGTTCTAGAATCCCAAGGCATAGGAAATATTTTTCCTGCATTTAGCCTGTTCAACCCTTTAAGAATTGTACATGTTTCTATAAGATCCCCCTCTCATCCTAAATCCCAGTGAATATAAGCCCAATTGACCCATTCTTTCATCATATGTCAGACTCGCCATCCTGGGAATTAACATGGTAAACCTACTCCACACTCCCTCAATAGTAAAGCAAAGGGCAACCGGTGGCTTCAGCAAGTCGGTAGATGGAGAAAGAAAACAAGGAGATTAAATATGGGATATTAGCCATTCAGCCCCTCAAATCTGCTTTCCCATTCACATAGACCAGATGTGAAATAACCAAAATTCCACCTTCGCCCCATGTGTTGGGAAATGTTAAAATGAACAAAAAGCAAACAATCTCAGTCTTGAGAGCTCCAAAGCCCCAATTGCCTCACGATCCATAGTCTTTTGCTGAAGAACAGTTGCATTTTTTGTTCAGAAAGTTGTTTCTTGGCTTCACTTCTGAATTGCCACCCAATTCTGTGTCATGTTCAGTATTTCACCTCCAGAGGAACACGCTCCATGTATCCAACATTAAGGACCAGGTGGGCAATTTGCTAGAGTCCATAATGGCCACTTTTACTGAAGACACCTGTTGCCGGCCCTGTTTTGTTCTGGCCTTTTCTATCTTCCAGTTTGAAGAAGGATTCTGATCCGAAACGTTACATATTCCTTTTCTCCAGAGATGCTGCCTAACCAACTGAGTTACTCCAGCGTTTTGTATCTTACTTCGGAATAAAGCAGCATCTGCAGTTCGTTCCTACACATAGAATACGTTGATCATGTGAGATGAAGTAGGTTCGGAGGAGGCTTCTGAAAAGCATAAATTAATTAGGCCATAAAGTGTCTGTTGTTCCCTGGTTGTGGATTAATGTAACCCAGTCTCTTTATTTAACTCTTTCACACCCATGTGTAAATTAAAATAAAGCAATGATGGAGACATATGGTTACTTCCATACTATAGTGAAAGCACGACCTCAGGATGGAGGAGCCCCTGATGTTTAACATTCAGTCATTGTTGACGTGTATTGTCACGATTTTGTGTAATTTAGTCAATTTGTAAACAAGTGAGGAAAGGCTTTTTAAAAACAGTTCCGTGAAGACTGCGCCCCTAATTAAGGAAGACACAGAGTTCTGGAGTAGCTCAGCGGGTCGGGCAGCATCTCAGGAGAACATGAATAGGTGACGATTTGGGTCGGGATCTTTTTTCAGACCTGAAACATCACCTATCCATGTTCTCCTGAGATGCTGTCTGAGCCGCTGAGTTAGTCCAGGATTCTGTGCCTTCGTTCGGATACCAGCATCTGCAGTTCCTTATTTCTAAGAGGTTTCTGCCTCTAATTAATCTATATATAATGAGTCTAGCATTGGTATTTGAATGCATAAAATTGACCTGAACATGATGACTACCTCGTTGCAAAGGAGATGCAAGTATGAAATTTTCCTGAATTATACATTGTGTTAAATAGATGAGCAGATTATTTGGGAAAAAAATTACTTCATAATCTTGTACAAGGTACCTGAGGTACATTTACCATCTATATTTTTAATTTAAAAATCTCTTTGCAATCCCACGCTGCCTATAAATATGATGGTCTGTTGCCGTGACTACTTCATGTTCAAATTATAGAGAATTTCTGCTGTGCAACGTTAAATATCTATCTGTCTAATACACTTTAAGCGTGTTGATAGTGTTAGCTCACAAAGGTTAAATAAAGGGTACAGATTTGGTTTCAGTAATTTATCCACCCACACCTATCCAAGGACGTTACATATACAGTGCCTTTGTGGGAATGCAAAGTTCCAGTCTCTTAATACGGGACCGAGCTTTTATCCTTCAATTTTTATAAGTTATTGTGCAGACGGATGGTCAGTAAATGAGGTGGATGGATTAGTGCAAGCAGTGCGTGGGGAGGGGAGGAGGACGGTGTGATTGTATCTCATTGAAGTCCCATTGCTGGAAATCAGAAATGGGATAAGAGACACATATTGGTATTAGCAGCATAGCTTGCATTGAGCTGGAATTGAACTAGATTAACAATTGACAAAAACGCGTTGTTGCGGAGAGGGACCAAGGGCAAGCTGATGGATAGCCAAAAATGTCCTTGCATTCTAAGGAGATAAACTTAGAATAGATACATCCATTTAGCAAACAAAGGCATCCATGAAACCCTGGCACTGATTTAGTTTAGTTAAGACATACAGCATGTTAACAGGCCCTTTGGCCCATCGAGTCTACAGCAACCATCGATCACCCGTTCATACTAGTTCCCAGTCTCTCATCCACTCCAGCTGGCAGCAATTTACAGAAGGCCTATTAACGTACAATCCTGCGCATCTTTGTGATGTGGGAGGTATCCTTTGCGGTTTGTAGGGCTAAAGTGCAAACTCCACATGGACAGCACCTGAGGTCAGGATCAAACCCGGTCTCTGGCGCTGTGAGACAGCAACTCTACCAGAAGTTTTGTTTCCCTACCTTTAGTCATATTGCTGAATTAATCTGTCATGGACAAAATGGTATTGGTGCTTCTTGGTGCAAAGCAATTAAAAAGGGGAATCACAGCAGTTCCAAAATTGCTGAATTTTCTGATTAAGCTAATTTCATCATCTAGTCAGTTGGTAGCACTTTTATCCCTCACTTAGAAGGAAATAAGTTCATATCTTCCCCCAGAGAGTACTGCATAAAACTTTATGTTGATATTTCAATGAGATACTGACAGAGAGCTATGCTCTCTTTAAACTGAGATTCTAAACTGAGATTTCATTGACTCTGTTACGTGGGCTCCATAGATCCAACAGCACTTTTTTAGAAGTACAGTAGTCATCCTTGATCATTTCTGCAAAAGCAGATTATCCGATCGTATCCGATCTCTACCAGAGCTGTTGTGTGCAAATTAGTTTCTGTTTAGTTTAGTTTAGTTTAAAGATACAGCGCGGATACAGGTCTGTCAGCTCACTGAGTCCACATAGACCAACAATCACCTCCATACTAGTTCTATCCTTCGGGGCAATTTCCTGAAGCCAATTAACCTACAAACCTGCACATCTTTGGAGTGTGGGGGGAAAGCAGAGCATCCGGCGAAACCCCACGCGGTCACAGAGCGAACGTGGAAACTCCATACAGACAGCATTGAACGCAGGTCTCTGTAAGGTAGCAACACTACCGCTGCGCCACCGTGCCACTCTGTGTTTCTGAGTTTCCCATATTACAACAATGACTACTGCTTTAAAGTACTTCATTATCCATAACACATTGAGAGACTCTGCAAACGCGGGTTCGATCCCGACTATGGGTGCTGTCTGTACGGAGTTTCTACGTTCACCCCGAGTTTTCTCCGAGATTTTCGGTTTCCTCCAACACTCCAAAGACGTACAGGTTTACAGGTTAATTGTCCCTAGAGTGTATAGGGTAGCGTTAATGTGGGCCAAAGGGCCTGTTTCTGCACTGTATTTCTGAACTAAACTAAACTATATAAACGGAAGTTATCCTTTACTCTATTTTCTTCCTGAATGATATCTACTGAACCAATGCGATACTAGTAGATATTCTCTCTCTGCTCTTGACAAATGTGGTTGGTATTAGCTCTTTAACTCAGGAGGATGCTGGAATTATGCAGCATATCAACCAACATCTGAAAGAGATAATGTGAAGTAATATTTTGAATGGGACACTTAATCAGAATTCAGATTGAATTTATATTTCGCTCACTCTCTTTCTGTTGTGACCAATTATATTTGTACTTGGAGAATTTATTCCCATCCCTCTGTGACATTTACAATTACCTGGGACTGCAATTAGAAGTATGAATTTATAAGAGTGAGAGCCCTCTGGTATATGTGAATAATTCTGTGAAGATGGTGGGTCAGCCGAACAAAACAGTGGATAAAGCATGTGTTACAAATACTGTAGATAAATGGCGTAGAAATGCCAGGAACACATGCCAAACCAACTTCATTGGCAAGATGACTTGAGGCAACACGGGACAATTGTTAAGAAATGGCTGTGAAGGTTTTGTTGAAGACATTCATGAAAAGGTTTCAGAGATACAGCGCAGAAACAGGCCCTTTTGGCCCACCGTGTTCACGCCGTCCAGCGATCCCTGCACAGTAACACTATCCTATACCCACTAGGGATGATTTTTTACATTTACCAAGCCAATTAACCTACATACCTGTAGGTCTTTGGAGTGTGGGAGGAAACCGAAGATCTCGGAGAAAACCCACGCAGGTCACGGGGAGAATGTACAAACTTCGTACAGACAGCCCCCTGAGTCGGGATCGAACCCGGGTCTCCGGCGCTGCATTCGCTGAAAGACAGCAACTCTACCGCTGCGCCACTGTGCCGTAATGAATGAGGGAGCATGGTAATGTTGAAAGCAGGAGATGCTGGGGTCATTGGTAAAACTTAAAAAAATGTAAAATGAGAGGTTAGGATTTGCAATGCAATGTGCGACATGGAGATATTTGCAGCAGCACTTGTCAACAACGTTTATTGATAGAGGATAGACATAAAAAGCTGGAGTAGCTCAGCGGGTAGGCAGCATATCTGGAGGAAAGGAATAGATGATGTTTCGGGTCAAGACCCTTCTTCAGACTGAGAGTCAGGGAGAGGGGCTGAGAGATATGTAAAGGTAAATAGAACAAATTACTGAGAGAGATGCAAAAAGACAGATCAAAGCCAGCAACGATGATCTAGGAAAGGTGGAGCCCACAATGGTCCATTGTTGGCTGTGGGGAAGGTGATAATGAGTTATACAAACAGTGAAACTCAGCAGGATGACAGCAAAACTAGTACAACAACTAGGGAGGGAGAGGGAATGAGGGGATGCAAGGGTTACTAGAAGTTAGAGAAATCACTAGTCTTACTGCTGGGTTGAAAGCTGCCCAAGCGATATTTGAGGTGCCGTTCCTCCAGTTTGCATGTGGCCTCACTCTGTCAGTGGAGGAGGCCTAGGATAGAAAGATCAGTATGGGAATGGGAAGGGGAGTTGAAGTGTGTGATAACCAGGGGATCTGATGAAGATTTGAGCTGCATTCTAAATCACAGTCCATATTTATTTGAGAGAATGAGATAAAGTTTAAGATCTTGGTCAAAATTGGAGATCTTGGAACACTGTAAAATCGGAGGAAGTTATCGGAGTAAAGAGGGAGGAAACCACAAAGGAATATCTTTTCCCATGCTTCCCATTTTCTTTCAGCCTTGTGACACAGTTGCTTGGTTGGTCTATTGATTGACATCCATCAAATCATTTTATACATGCTGTGTGTCTGATCATCTTTATGTGATATTTGAAATCAGCATTGGTGAGCCACTAATTCTGAGCAAAGGCCTGATCAGTCAAAGTGGTGGAGGGGAGAATTTCCTAATTTCAAAGGTTGTTTCTTCTTTTAAAAAGTGAACAGATCCAAAAACTCCTTTGATGAATTTAAGGCACAGTTAGGAAGATTTAAATGGGGAAATTGCAATGAGATGGTGTATGTAGGGGGAATATTCACACTTCCATAGCAACACCCGTAATCAGGATTGAACTCGGGTCTCTGGCACTGTAGGGCAGCAACTCTACTGCTGCACCACCCTGTCGCCCGTATGTTGGTCATAGCCTGCACGCTAGAAGCTAGTTCCTAGGTTGCAGTGACTGAATGGTGTGATATATTAGGATGATTGGCATATTCACCAGCGTGTAATGAACAGTATACATACAGTAATGTTAAATAAAACAATAAATATAATGATTAACTTTAGCAACTTTGTGTGCAGCGGAGGTGAGGTCTTTTACCGGGTTGCATGCAAAACAAAGCAATGTACTGTATTTCGTTACATGTGACAATAAAGTATAATTGAATCATTGAGTGCAAAACTGCAGAATGGTGTAAGTTTGTAGGGAAAAATCTGAGTGGAAAGAAAGATTATAGTACAATAATGGAAAAATGGATTAAGGTGAGATGATTATGAGTAGGAAGAGGAAGGGTGTGAATGAGAAGATTAGCTCAGTAGTGTGATAGCAGTGGGGAATAAGCTGTTCTTTAGTCTGGGGGTCTGTGGTTTCAAGCTCCTGTGTGTTCTTCCAGAAGGTAGAAGAGACACAAGGAGATGGGGATGGAGAAGTTGATGAGGATGGAGAAGTGTTCAGCCCCTCACTTCTTTAGGTTAACAACTATCTCTTTTGGCTTGCTGGTGTTAAGGGTGAGGTTATTGTCCTGATACCGTGACAAAAGGTGTCTTGATCTATTTCCTGGACTTTATCTTATTGTTGTTGAAGAACCGGCCAACAACGGTGGTATCAACAGTGAACGTAAGGGTTGGTGTAGGAAGGAACTGCAGATGCTGGATTAAACCGAAGATAGACACAAAAAACTGGAGTACCTCCGCCGGACAGGCAGCATCTCTGGAGAGAAGGAATGGGTGACGTTTCGGATCGAGACCCTTCTTCAGACTCAAGAACTTCAGGGTTGGTGTTGCGCTTGGCCACATGGTCATGTGTGCACTGGAAGTAGAGCAAGAGACTGAGCACACAAAGCTGAGGTGCACCAGTGGTGAGGGTCATGGTGGAGGAGATGTTCGGACCAATTCTGATCTACTGAGGTCTACTGGTCGGGAAGTCCAGCAGTCTGTTATTGATGGGTCTAGAAGTTTACGGATGAGTTTATTTTGAAATTATGGTGTTGAATGCTGAGCTGCAGTTAATAGTTGCTAATGGTTTACAACAACCTGGAAATTGTCTCCAGCTAGGTCCAATCCATACACGAATCATTCATAACAAATGTGCTAAAAATTAAACCTGTTGTAAGGCATAATTATACAGATCTCGCAGAGTTGGCACAGACAAGACACACTGATTAGCCTTCTTCATATTGTGTAAAATTATAAGATTTTAACAGTCATTTCCAAGCCGTTGAGGAGTCAAGAGCTTTTAATTGTCACAGGTACTATAAAAGGAGCAATGAAATTCCTACTTGCAGCAGCATAACAGGTCTGTAAACGCAGAATGCAGTGATAACCAAATAAACAAAAAAAAGCGAAATAAATGAAAAAAATACAATATTAATGCAAAACTGAAGCCTGACGTCCCTAGTGCAACAAACACAGTTTGTAGTTTAGTCAGTGTTTGTAGTGTTCAAGAGCCTGATGGTTGATGGGAAGAGGCTGTATCTGAACCTGGAGGTCACTGTTTCCAGGAGCATAACATTGTACGTATGTGTACTAATGTTCAGAACTTGTGACATACAATTAGTTTTGCACCAAATTCACTAGAACTTGATAGATTTGATCAAACCACCCATATTCCTCTCTCAGTTTATATCTTTGACACTTTTCAGCTTTGAAAATCATTTCTACCCATTCATTGTGCAGTATGAGGTATTGTAACATGCCTTAGGCATTTCAGACATGTGAAAAGTAATTCTGTTGTTGATGGATTCTAACTGCGCAATGTGCAGTGGCAGAACAACCTACAATACACCAGGGTATCATTTTACTGTTGTATAATCCCAGATAAGCCAACAATGATTACCTCTAACAAGAAAATATAGAACTCAGAGAGTGTATGTTAATAATAATGACACTGATGATATTGATCAAAGCACTGGGGTACAGAGTACAGAAGTGATCGCTGACATGTTGCTGTTGAGTGAAATAGACACTGCGCTCCTGCTGAACTTTCATTTCCATTTGACAAACGATCTTTAGTAAGTTGCTGACACGAGGAACTGCAGATGCTGGATTCCTGAGCAAAGCACAAAGTTCTGGAGTAACTCAGCGGGTCAGGCGGCATCTACAAGGCTTTGGGTCAGATCAGCCTGAGGAAGGATCCTGACCAGAAATGTCACCCATCCATTCCCTCCACAGCACCTTGTGTTTTAGTAGTCTGCCATTCAGTGACACATGTACACCTGGAATATTTTCCATTTCGTTTCCATCTCCGTTCTACATGTCTCCCCATTACTCTCCACTTCTCTCCCGATTGTGCTTGGATACAGATCCATGATTACAAGCTGTTCTTCCATCCTCCATCCTCCATCAGTAAGTAGCGCAGTGCTACTTGACAAGTGGTCATGATGCCTAAACACCACAAGGCCCTTACTTGACGTTCCCAAAGCAGAACAAATGGATCCACATCTTGTTCGGGGGCACATTTGTAACAATCCTACTCTGGTTGTGATAAGAACTCAGTCCATACAGTCTTAATCCAATTTTTTTCGGACCTCCACATAATTTCTGGTTGTATGCCTCTATCTCATGGAACAAGCAGGCACTTTACCCTGGTGGTCATGAATATATTTCTTTGTCCTTATGTCAAGAACAATCTTAAAGGCTCTTGAATTCAATCCATCCATTTGAATTGCCCGCAGGAGTAACAGATGACCACTCTACACCTCAAAGACATGTAGAACGGAGATGGAAACAAAATGGAAAATATTCCAGGTGTACATGTGTCACTGAATGGCAGACTACTAAAACACAAGGTGCTGTGGAGGGAATGGATGGGTGACATTTCTGGTCAGGATCCTTCCTCAGGCTGATCTGACATTTGGATTCAAACTTGCTTTCATTTGATGCACCACACTGGCGTTCAGTTGTTTTTACCTTACAGTTAGTGATATGGCGATCTTAGTTTAGTGTTAGAGATACAGTGCGGAAACAAGCCCTTCAGCCCGCTGAGTACGTGCCGACCAGTGATCTCTGCACACTAAAGGGCCTGTTCCACTTTCGCAACCTAATTCACGACCTCTGCCGAGTTTGCCCTTGACTCATACTCGCAGCATGGTCGTCACGAGGTCGTAGGAGGTCGTAGGTAGGTCGTAGCAGGCCGTGATGCTAGTCGTAGGTACTCGTGGCATCAAGTAGGTCGGGCCGTTTTTCTAGCCTTATGAGAAATGTCCAAAAGTAAAAAAGGTCGTGAATTAGGTCATGAAAGTGGGACAGGCCCTTAACACTACCTACGCCCACTAGGGACAATTTACAATTAAACTACAAACCTGTACGGCTTTGGAGTGTGGGAGGAAACCGAAGATCTCGGAGAAAATCCATACAGGTCACAGGGAGAACACACAAACTCCACACAGACAGCACCTGTAGTCAGGATCTGAACCCAGGTCTCCGTCGCTGTAAGACAGCAGTTCTGCCGCTGTGCCACCGTGATGATCTGCGCATATGGAAATGCATCATAGTGTAACAAAATGTAGCAATGTGATGAGTTACATTGCCGCAATAAACATAAATTAGCTTGGATTGTGGGAGTGCTCTGAGGGGAAGATGACTTTACATGGAATAACAGTGATGTCTGCTTGCAGTTTGTGAATCTCCACCCTCTAGATCATGCGTTCAGAGTTGATGATCTGAAGGTTTGTACCAGGCAGGTGCAAATGGATTATTCCAAATCTGTCCTCTTCAGCTTTAAAATTAAAGACCATGGCTGATAGCTCAACACTGCCTGTTGCGTGTCTGAACCAGTTCAAGATTTAGGCTTGTCAGAGTGCTGTGAAAGCACATTCTGTGTGGATAACTCGATGCACAGGATTATCCTGTTCTGTACTGTACCTTCTTGCCAACAGTGCTGATTCCATTGTACTTGTCCAACTGTAGTTTCTGATCCCTGCCTCGATGGTGATTTATATACCATGGCTTCGGAACCCAGTTAGCTTGAACTGGAAAATTGATTCAAATTGTTGAATTTTTCCAACCTCAGCATTTAGATGCGCAGGAAGGGACTGCATATGCTGGTTTAAACCGAAGATAGACGCAAAAAGCCGGAGTAACTCAGCAGGTCAGACAACATCTATTGGAGAAAAGGAATAGGTGATGTTTCGGGTCGAGACCTTCAGACTTCAGACAGTACTGAAGAAGGGTCTCGACCCAAAACGTCACCCATTCCTTTACTCCGTTTAGTTACTGCAGCATTTTGTTTCTATCTCAACTTTTAGATGTTTGGCTAACAACCCATGTTGACATGTATCTTAGGTAGACAAAAATGCTGGAGAAACTCAGCGGGTGAGGCAGCATCTATGGAGTGAAGGAATAGGTGATGTTTCGGGACGAGACCCTTCTTTTGCCATGTATCTTCTGCAGTTGGAAGTTTAATTCACTTGATTTAGTATCTTCCTTGAGATTTTTTGGCTATTTTTCTCATAGATTCATACAGTACAGAAACTGTTCGGCCCAACTCATCCATACTGACCAAGATGCCCCATCTACACTAGTTCCATTAGCCCACCTTTGGTCTATATCCCTCTAAACCTTTCCCATCCATGTATCTGTCCAAATGTCTTTTAAATGCATTGTATCTCCCTCAACTACCGTTCCATATACCCACCACCCAAATTACTGTTGTTTACTGCACTTGAAACTGTGGGAGGCAGGAACTGTACTGTGGCAATTCTGCATCTTTTGTCCATATAAAATCCATTCACATTTTGGCAATTATTTTTTTGAAGTTTCACCTTTTTTGTTTCAGTGGAGTGATGAATATTATTTGGGCAATAATGTTCTCGCAGCCTTCCCAGTATCTCAGACTGATAAAAGTCATAGCTGACTGCTTGTATTTGAACAAAGATGTATTAATGATCAGGGCGACACTCTCTGTTCCTTTTCGAAAGCTAGAATTTTCCGAGAAACTTGACATGGTTTTCAACTTAAACTAAGCCTTGCATCCCCTCTCTCTCCATCCCTCCCCCACCCTAGTCGTTGAACTAGTTTCAATGTCATCCTGTTGAATTTCATTGTCTCTAACTAATTTTCACCCAGCCCACAGCTAACAATGGTCTGCTTCTTTTATCATCGTTACTTTTTTGCATATCATTTGATCTACAGTATATCTCTCCATATCACCATCTATATCTTTTGTTTGCTTTTCCCTTGACTCTCAGTCTGAAGAAGGGTCACGACACAAAACGTTACCTATTCCTTTTCTCAAGAGATGCTGTCTCACCCGCTGAGTTACTCCAGCATTTTGTGCCTGTCTATGGTTCTTCTTCTGGTTCCTTATCTAGCTTCAATTCTGTGGACCATGGAGTGCCCCTTGCTGGGAGATTTTACCACATTATTTTCTTATTTCTAGTCTGCCTCTCTTTTTCCTACAAAATTAACTACATCAAACAACAGTGGACTGGTTACTAAATAATTAGGCTGGTAATCGTGCATCTGCTATAGTGCAAAAGATTAAAGGATTAAATACTTGTTATATATTTAATGTATCCAATTTCAAAACTATGTAGCAGTTGTAATTGATTTGATTAATAATATTCACTTCAACTATTTTGAACACCGATGTGCTCTTCCCACTCAATAATGCCGCATCTTATCACTTCAAATGTGAGAGGCGGAAAAGTAAATCAGTTAAAATGTCCCAAAATATGTCAGCTTATACTGGTCAACTTGACTTATATCTTGCAATGTTTGGCCGACCTGATCTTTATTGCTTTGGTTTAACAGGGGTCATGTTAACAGTATGGGGGCATTGAAAGGTGGAGGAGTAAAGGCCATTTGTATTAAAATCCCTCAAATCTTAGCTTAGTTTTGTTTAGAGATACAGCGGAGCGACAGGTCCTTTGTCCCACCGAGCCCATGCCGACCAGCAGTCACCCAGACACTACTCCTATCCTACCAGGGACAATTTACGACAGCCAATTAACCTACAAACCTGCACATCTGTGGAATTTGGGGGGTAACTGGAGCACCCGGTGAAAACCCATGCTGTCACAGGGAGAACGGACAAACTCCACTCAGACAGCATTGTGGGTCTCTGGTGCTGTAAGGCAGCAACTCTACTGCTACACCACGCTACCGATGGTATTCCGTCCTTGGGTCGCAGATATGAGTGAGGACAACCTGGGTGCGGTTGGTGTTTGGTATCTCCTCTGCTGTTAGATTTCTATCCACCAGTTTGTATTCTTTCATCTGATGAACAATGAACAAACTTCATTTATTTGTAGGAAGTTCTTTTTCTGATACTTTGTGCCAGCGCATTCTGAATTTGCTGAAACCACTCTGAATCCTGGTGACTGGGAATCCAGTTTAAGCTTGTCTACTTGGAGTCACAGAGACACAGAGCCCAACCTGCCCATGCTGACCAAGTTACCAAATCTAAGCTGGTCCCATTTACCTGTGTTTGGCCCAAATCCCTCTTAACCTTTCCTAAAAATGTTTTTATAGTAGCTGTCTCAATGACTTCCTCACGCAGCTCCTTCCGTAAGTGTGGAAAGGAACTGCAGATGCTGGTTTTATAGTGAAGATAGACACAAAATGCTGGAGTAACTCTGCGCGTCAGGCAGCATCGCTGGAGAAAAGGAATAGGTGATGTTTCGGGTCGGAACCCTTGATTCTGAAGAATTTTAAACCGAAATGCCACCTATTCCTTTTCTCTCTGAGATTCTGCAAGACCCGCAGAGTTACTCCAGCATTTTGTGTGCACATGTTGCCCGTCAGGTTCCTATTAAATCTTTCCCCTCTCACCTTAAGCCTATTCCCTGTAGTTATTGATTCCCCTACTCCGGCAAAAAATGACTGTACATTCAGCCTATCCCCCCCCCCCCACAATTTTATACACCTGTATAAGATCGCCCATTATCTTCCTGAGTTCCAAGGAATAAAGTCCCAGCCTGCCGAATCTTTTCTGCACTCTTTCTAGCTTGATGTTGGATTTGCCGAGAGTTGAGCAGCACTTTGCAAAAGCCTGCAGGAGAGATGTGCCTGGCCCTTTAAATAATGCTGTGTGCCTTCAGTAAAAGTTGCAATGAGAGTGAACAGTCACACTTGCTATTAAGACCAATGATGCAAAATCTTGCCAGAAAGGAACTTGGATATTTTCAGCTAGGCCTCTGGGCAAACTGCTCATTGTAAAAAACATTGCAAGCATATGTGAAAATATGCTATTAATATGCAATAACTCCATATGCTATTAATGATTAGTGTAAACTTTTCCAGAAATTTGCACAAATAATGTGTCGGAAAGAACTGCAGATGCTGGTTTAAATCGAAGATAGACACAAAATGCTGGAACAACTCAGCGGGACATCCAGCACCTCTGGAGAGAAGGAATAGGTGACATTTCAGGTCGAGACCCTTCTTCAGCCACTTTGACATATGTATTGTCTGTGCAATGTCTGCTATTCTGCAGATAAATATCTCGGCGAATGTTCTTTGGTTCAGAATCACATTTAAACCACAATTTCATTACAATGTAGTCCATGCTTTAATGGGTGGGCTATTTAACTTTAGACTGTAGTGATACAGTGCGGAAACAGGTCCTTCAGCCCAGTGAGCCCGTGCCGACCAGCGATCCCAGTACACGAGCAATATCCTACACACTAGGGACAATAAAATTTTTTTACCAAAGCCAATTAACCTACAGACCTGTACGCCTTTGGAATATGGCATGAAACCAGAGCACCCGTAGAAACCCACGCAGACACAAGGAGAACATGCAAACTTCATACAGACAGCACCCTCAGTCAGGATCGAACCCACATTTCTGGCGTTGTAAGGCAGCAACTCTACCACCTCACCACTGTGCTGCCCTAACGTAGTCCACACTACACGGTACCGTCATGTGAATGAGGTATACTGATTGTGGAAAAATACTGAGATATCAAGGGCTCAGACTAATGATGCTGAAAAGTACCATGGCAGAGACAAACATGAAAGTGTTTTGGTTTGTTCTCGGCATGTGAATGTGTCTGGAATCAGTGGCATTCCTAATCCCTTCTGAGCTAAGGCAGGAGTTATGTCAAACAATGGGGTGGATTTGGTGTTTCTTGCAGGCTACACTGGGTAAGAAAGATCTCCTTCCCTGAAGGGCATTAGTAAAACATGTGGGTTTTACAACAGTTTAGTAGTTTTGTGCTACTGAGACCACAGCCTTTAAAAAACAAAATTCCAGCTGTATTTCATTATTTGAATCTAAATTCCCGAGCTGCCAAAGTAGAATTGAAAGCCATGTCTCTGGAACAATTGTTACGAACCATGGCTATGAGATCAGTACTTTAACCATTATGTTACATGTTCCATAATTCACTTCTGTATCCTTATATTGGAGGGAATTGTTTACCTCTGTACTGCAGAGCTTGGATTTAGCATTCACCAGATTGAGGAAGGGTCCTGACCCAAAATGTCACCTATACATGTTCTCCAGAGATAGCCTGGCCCGCTGAGTTACTCCAGTGCTTTGTGTCCTTTTTTTCATAAACCAGTATCTACAGTTCCTTGTGTCAATACTTTACCAGACAATTTCCTAGATCTACAACACCAGTAGCACAGAATCCACAAAAAGCTGATTTCCATCAGCACCCAAAGATGGTATGGCACTCTTTGAATAAGAGGAGACTGTTATCTTGGTGCATAGTATTATATTTTCGGTTGGAGATACAGTGTGGAAACAGGCCCTTGGGGCCACCAAATCCACGTTGACCACGATCACCTGTACACTAGTTCTACCCTACATACTAGGGACAATTTACAGAAGCCAGTTAACCTACAAACCTGCTCGTCTTTGGAAAGTGGGAGGAAGCTGGAGCACCTGGAGAAAACCCACGCGGTTACATGGAGAGCGTACAAACTCTGTACTGGCAGCACCCATGGTCAGGATCAAACCTGGGTCTCTGGCGGTAAAAGGGAGCAACTCACCTGCTGTGCCACTGGTCCGCCGTCCCTTCAACCAGCCTAATCAAACCGAGCAAACTCATCATATTGTGACATCTTGATATGGCAAGTGTGAATGCATTCCCTTTATTTTCTGACTTGAATGGGCAGATTTTCCTTTTTATATGAGTGAGGTGGATCTATCTATTTTTCACTTGGTTTCTATATCTCCCTGCGAGCTCACTTTTCATGAACAATCTGACTTCTGAGTCAATGCTCCTTGAATCAGGACCACACACAAGCCACAACTTCATGACATTCATACCAAAAACGTATGACTTGGTAACAGTGATTGCATTTCAAAAGGATTTATTTGGCTCTGCACCTGCTTGGACAGCCTGAATATGCAGAAAAGGTAAAGCATATGCAAAATGCTTATCCTATTTACTGCATATTTTGTCTTACATTTTTCTTGTTGGTTGTTATTTTTAATTTTGTTCCTCATCTATCTGACCAATACATTGCTACATCTCTGTTCAACACAGGTGTCCTTTTCGCTGTCTACAGCATGGCCAATTTTTGAATCACCTGCAAACTTCTTAAATGTGCTACTTAAATTAATTCTAAATGATTTAGATATACCACAAGCGGTAGGTATGGGACCTACCGCTAAGCCCTGTTGAACCCCCAAGTAAACATCTTCCCAAACATTAAACATATGTTGATCATTATACTTTGCATCCTGTCACTGAGCCAATTTTAGATCCACCTGGCCTATTTTATTTAAGAAGGGACTGCAGATGCTGGAAAATCGAAAGTAGACAAAAGTGTTGGAGAATCTCAGCGGGTGCGGCAGCATCCATGGAGCGAAGGAAAGAGGCAACATTTCAAGCCTAACACTTCTTCAGACTGATGTAGGGTGGGGGGGACGGGAAGAAGAAAGGAAGAGGAGGAGCCAGAGGGCTGAGGGAGACTTGAGAAGGGGAGGAGACAATAAGGGCTACCGAAAATTGGAGAAGTCAATGTTAATACCGCTGGGGTATAAACTGTCCAAGCGAAATATGAGGAAAAAATGTATTCCTATTTTATTTCAATTTTCACTTCAGTTGCTAGCCAGGACCTTATTAAACACATTGCAATACCCATGTAGACTAATTATAATGTGCTATCCTCATCAGCCTTCCTTGTTACCAACCTAAATATTTCATTCATGTCAGTCAGACATGACCTTTTCAGAAGATAGACATAAAAAGCTGGAGTAACTCAGCAGGCCAGACAGCATCTTTGGAGAAAACGTATAGGTGATGTTTTGGGTCAAGATGTTTCTTCAGACTGAGAGTCAGGGGAAAGGCAAATGAGAGATAAAGACAGTGATACAGAGACCTAAAACCAATGAGTGAAAGATATGCAAAAAAGTAATGATGATAAAGGAGACAGGCCATTGTTAGCTGAGGACAAGTGAGTTATTTTTGGAACTAACCCTTGGTATTCTTGAATAATTTGTGTCTCTCAACATGATATTTAATACTGTCTCTTGAAAACCTTGATCAAGATTATCATCCATGGACAATGTTTGACCTCACTTCAAGAACGTTTTTAATAGATATGATAATAGGTGAGAATGGATACATATATTTGAGGTTCTGCTCATATCTGTCTAAACCTGTATCCATACACCTGTCCAAATGTCTTTTAAATGGTGTTATTGTTTCTGCCTCAACTTGCTCCTCAGGTAGTTTGTTCCATTACCCAGCACTGTCTATGTGCAAATGTTGCCTCTCAATTTTCTAACAAATCTTTCTCCTCTCAATTTAAACCTTGGTCCTCTGGTTCTTGATTCACCTACTCTGGGTAAAAAACTGTGCATTCAAAATGAATTGACATACATCATATGCGTTTAGAAATTTTTGTTGAACAAATGGAGCAAATTTGATCTGTGGAAGTGGATGTAGATTCCAACCCAGCTCACCAGTTTGTTTGAGAGATTTTTAAAAAACATTCTAGTTTGCTCCTGGAAGAGTCAGCAGTGTCTGGGGAGTTGGTTTCTTCCTATTTGGCTACAGTTGGAACAGATGGTGGAGGGATTTGCAATGTTCAGGGCGGCATGAGGTGTTTTACAGATTAAGAGGGTGTTGTTCGCAGGGGTTGGGTGCCTTTGTTCCACAGTGAAGTGTCCCTCAATTTAGTTCTATGCAATAGAACGCGATAAGCTGGGGAACAAATCTCTGTACCTGATGGACAGGCCTTGAATGGTGTTTAGATATCGATGATTCAAATCCTCCTTTCCAAGCTTTGCATTTCAAAAGAAGAGGCAAATCTGTGACTCAAATTTCCTTTTTCTTAAATCTTATTTCTGCTTGTTATTGATTTCACAGGGCTGAAATGGGGGAAGATTGGAGAGTCTGGTTTAGAATATGCGTTCAGTGAAACCGGTTAATAAATAGAAACTGATCCCTTCTGTTTGTGTGGTCTATTGGAATTATACTTCAAATTAAGAGATGGGAGGGTCATTAGACTTTGCTGTGGTTCGTGGAAGAGCATTTCACTTGTAATGTGCCATTTAATGTACAGAACAATGTGAATTGGACCTAAGAGCAAGCAAAGACTGATTTTATGTGTAAGATGATGGTTCAAACCGAAGATAGACACAAAAAGCTGGAGTAACTCAGCGGGCAGGCAGCATCTCTGGAGTAGAGGAATAAGTGACATTTCACGTCGAGACCCATCTTCAAACTGAAAGTCAGGAAAATGAGAGATATAGACAGTGATATAGTGAGATATAGAGCAAATGAATGAAAGATATGCAAAAAAGTATTGGTGATTAAGGTAAAGAGGACATTGTTAGCAGTGGGCTAACTGATTTTAATTGCTTATTGTTGTACCAAATAGTTGTCTAGTTTAGTTTATTGTCATGTATACCGATGCACAGTGAAAAGTTTTGGAATGATGAATTAGTGTAGATTCTAAAAGATAAATTACAATGTGTGCAAGCATGACTTGGTACAGGTAGACAAATTACTTGAATGGGCTCTGGTGCTGCAATTAAATAGTAAATTAAAAAAAAAACTGCCAGAATCGGATGATTATGATAACTATTCAGGAATGTTGGTAAAATGATATTCAACTTTAATCTCTCGTGGTACTGATCTATATCAGAATTCTGCCTGGATCTGGGGATATTGGCTACAAAGAGTGTTTATCGTTGGACAAACTTGGATTGTTTTCTCTGCAAAACCCCAATGGTTGAGGGCAGACCTGATAGAAATATATGACATTGTGATAGGGTAGACAGTCAGAACCTTTTTTCCCGGAGTGGAAATGTCAAAGACTAGAGGGCATAGCTTTAAGGTCAGAGGGACAACATCTCCTGGACATATGCAGGTCAAGTTATTTTACGCAGAGGATGGTGGATGCCTGGAACGTGTTGTGGTGGAGGCACATACCATAGTGGCGTTTAAGAAGCTTTTTGATGGGCACTTGGGTTTGAAATGTGCAGGCAGAATAGATTAGTGTAGTTTGGCATCATGATCGATGATCATGATCATCAGATGCAATGGGCCAAAGGGCCTCTTCCTATAATCTTATAGTTGTTGCTGGGCGGGTGATAGCTTCTAATCACAAAAACCTCGATCTCTTGGTATAACCAAGTTAAGTTTCGAGGAAGAAAGGTAAGCTTGCCTTTCATGAAATCGGGTACCCCTCAAGAGATAACTTTCCACCCAATGAAGAAAACATAGAAATTAGGTGCAGGAGTAGGCCATTCAGCCCTTCGAGCATCTGACACAGCTACTCTTGTAGTTCAGCCATTTTGCCCAGTGCAGCTTACATGATGTCTTACATATTAACCTTCTCTCCCACTGTGTGAAGCTGTGTGTTCTAAAACAAAACCCTAACAGCATGGTCACCTGCTAAACTGCAGTTTAATTGGTATCAAAGAGTGTATCAACCCAGAACACTGATTAATAATAATCAACTTGGATGAAGTCTCTCAGCACACACACATATATATATACTTGAGAGAGAACACCAGTGATCATTTTCGAGTTGTTTCTATGAAGATGAGTTTATAACTTGTATGATAATTTGCACGGAATACAGCGATCATGAAATTGTAATCCAAGGAGACATTCTCCTTCATCACCATAGTACACAGACACAAGACAGATGCAAAGTGCTGGAGTAAGTCAGCGGGTCAGGCAGCACCTCTGTAGGATCCCGACCTGAAACGTCACCTATTATTTTTCTCTAGAGATGCTACTTCACCTGCTGAGTTACTCATTTATCTTTGGTATAAACCAGCTTCTGCAGTTCTTTGTTTCTACATTTTAGTACACAGACAGAAATTGATTTGAGATCTAGCTTCTAATATTAATAACAATTTAAGATGTGGGCTTCCCAGACAAGTCTGCTTTTCACTTCCAATTTCTGATTGTCAATGAGATGATGTGCTGAGTCTTTTTTGTGAACTATTAATCTGTGGAGAAAATGCTCCCATAATCTTGCGTAGGAACTACCATGTTGGCAGTCCATTGACAACTGAGCACCTTGATTGTCGTGAGACTTGGGGGAAATTCCTGGTGCTATTGGACTTTGTTTATTTCTGCTTCCATGTCCAGAGTGGTGGAGATTGGTTGTACAAGTGATGCAGTCACAGAGGTCTTACAACAATATTGATCTGCTGTACGACCAACTAGCCTGCACACTCGCTGTGAATAAAAGAGAGAACCAACACCGAGATGAACATTTAGTTATCTCCCTGTGGTTTAGTACCAGCTTGCATGGTAATGGGTAACATTATCAGAACAGGATCCATACGAACTTAAAAAGATTGACATTATCTACAATGTTTTTCTTTAGAATTAATATGGCCATATTACTCACGTAAGAAATATCATACAGCAGCAAGAGAATAATGACATTTGGGTTCACCGTGTGAATGTTCGACTAAGTCATTTAGGTTCTGTTTTCCAAATGATGGGATTCAATGGAAGATATTAGGAAGATGAAGCACAGTGATTCTACTGTGTGTAGTTATATAAGCCAGTATTTAATATGGAAGGGAAACGTGATGGTAAAGATAGGATCACTGTCACCACCTTCATTAACCCTTTGTAACATCGAACAGAACAGCACATTTTAGCCCTGACTTGCTACCACAGCCATGTGTGTTTCGCCTTCTTGTATCCCTGTAGCACTTCTTCCCCAGCCAACAATGGGCCATTTGGACTTCACCCTTCCTAAGGGTCATCTGTTGCCGGCCCTGTTTGTTCTGGCCTTCTCTATCTTGCAGTCTGAGGAAGGGTTCTGACCCGAAATGTCACCTTTTCCTTTTCTCCAGAGATGCTGCCTGACCCGTTGAGGTACTCCAGTATTTTGCGTCTATCTTCGGTATAAACTAGCATCTGTAGATCCTACCTGCACAAGTGAGGATGGAGTTTAGTGACTGTAACGCTGCACACAATAATTTAAACTGTAAATCTGATTCATTTTCAATACATTGGATATATTCGAGGACATTGCGGGAACTAGGGAGCAAATTGTGGGAGCCCTGTTTGAAATTTACAAGCCGTCCTTAAATACAAGAGAGGTGCCGGAAGACTGGAGGGTGGCAAATGTTGTGACTCTTTTCAAAAAGGGCTGCAGGGAAAATGCTGGTAATTATAGAGCTTAACATCTGTAGTTGGTAACTTACTGGAAAATATTATGAGGGATAGGTTATACAGGCATTTGGATGGGCGAGGGCTGATTAGGGATAGTCAGCACGTGGGAATTGTGTCTCACAAATCTGATTGATATTTTTGAAGACGTGACCAAAAGGTTGATGGGGGCAGAGCTGTAGATGTTGTGTACATGGACTTCAGTAAGGCATTCGACAAGGTTCCGCGTGGCAGGCTGCTCTGGAAGGTTAGATTGCCTGGTATCCAAGGAGAGATAGCTGAATGAATAGCAAATTGGCTCCATGGAAGGTAGCAGAGGGTGATGGTGGAAGGTTGCTTTTCGGACTGGAGGCCTGTGACTAGTGGTGTGCCTCTGGGTTCGGTGCTGGGCACGTTACTGTTTGTCACCTACATTAATGATGTGGATGAGAATATACAGGGCATGGTTAGCAAGTGCTGATGATACAAAAGTTGGTGGTTTTGCAGATAGTGAAGATGGTTGTGAACGATTGCAGCAGGATCTGGATCAATTGGCCAGGTGGGCGGGGGAATGGTTGATGGAATTTAATACAGAAAAGTGTGAGGAGTTGCGTTTTGGGACATCGAACAAGGGCAGGACCTACACAGTAGGCCTCTGGGTAGTGTTGTAGAGCAGAGGAATCTAGGAGTACAGGTGCATGGCTCCTTGAAGGTCGAGTCGCCGGTAGATAAGGTGGTCAAAAAGGCTTTTGGCACTTTGACCTTCATCAGTATAGAAGTTGGGAGGTCATGTTGCAGTTGTATAAGACATTGGTGAGACAGCATTTAGAATATTGTGTTCAGTTCTGGGCACCATGTTATAGGAAAGATATTGTCAAGCTTGAAAGGGATCAGAAAATATTTACTTGGATGTTGCCAGGACTAGAGGGTGTGAGCTATAGGGAGAGGTTGAGTAGGCTGAGCCTCTATTCCTTGGAGTGCAGGAGAATGAGGGGTGATGTTATAGAGGTGTACAAATCCTGAGTGGAATAGTTTGGTTAGATGCACAGTCTTTTGCCCAGAGTAGAGGAATCGAGGACTAGAGGACATAGGTTCAAGGTGAAGGGGAAAAGATTTTATAGGAATCCAATGGGTAACTTTTTCACATAAAGGGTGGTAGGTGTATGGAACAAGCTGCCAGAGGAGGTAGTTGAGGCTGGGACTATCCCATCGTTTAAGAAACAGTTAGACAGTTTTGGCGGGGTATGGACCAAGCGCAGGCAAATAGGACTAGTGCAGCTGGTGTTGGCAAGTTGGGCCGAAGGGCCTCTTTCCACACTGTTTCACTATGACTCTATGACTATTGGGCTCAAGACCTTGGTGCATTACATGTCCAATGGAGCTAAAATAAAATAATTAGACTTTGAAGGTTTCATCGAAATGGGATCGGATGCAAATCTAACAACAACTAAATATTGTTGTCTTCAGTGTGGCTAGTTATTTGGAAAAGTTTAGTTTGGAGAAACTGGAGGATTGGATAAGGAGATGTGGAATTTGGAGCAAGTTGAATTTTGAGAGAAAGATGCAAAGATGGGATAAATAGGAGCATCCCAGGGAACAGTTGCTCTTCTGAACCATCCTACCAACAACTAGTGAGCAGTCCTGAACCACTGGAGATAGACACAAAAGGCTGGAGTAACTCAGCTGAACAGGCAGCATCTCTGGAAAGAAGGAATGGGTGACGATTCTGGTCGAGACCCTTCTTCAGACTGGTTAGGGATAAGGGAAACCAGAGATACAGACGGTGATGTGGAGAGATAAAGAACAATGAATGAAAGGTACGCAAACAAAATACGATGATAAAGGAAACAGGCCATTGTTAGCTGTTTGGGAATATTAGTGTGGGAATATTAAACGGGTTACGGAAAGTGGAGATGACTGCAATATATATTCACGGATCAAGCGCAAAAACAAACCATAATGGCACGAATTACTGCTTGGACTCTGAATATCTTCCAGCATGTGACCTATATTTGCATTGTTGTAAAATATTCACCCTATGAATAGATTCATTGGTAACGCAGCCGAAAACGATCCAGCAGGTTACATTCTGGACTCGGGGATAAAGACTTCATTAACCCGCAAGACGAGATCTTTAATTAGCTGACAGCGCCCCCCGCAAGGATAAATCCTAGTGGGCAGTTAACGTGTATTGACAGTTGTGAGTCAATCTGTTCAGTGGAAAATCAATCTCCATTTGCACCAAACGAGAAATCACATCACCGCTACGGTGTAGGAAGAATCTGCAGATATTGGTTTAAACGGAAGATAGACACCGAAGATAGATAAAAGCTGGAGTACTTTAGCGGGTCAGGCAGCATCTCTGGAGAGAAGGAATAGGTGACGTTTCGGGTGGAGACCCTTCTTCAGACCGGCCGGGTTGTTAATTCGTAGTAAAGATATGAAGCCAGTGCAGGTGTAAATGAGACTTCATATCGGTCGAAAGACAGCTCATGTTGTCGTCTACTAAGAGATACTAGTCGATTTACCCGACCCAAACGTACCCAATGTTGTACACCTGCATGAATGAGCTGGCCACCTTTAAGCGGTGAGTATTTATGGAAAGCGAGAACCTAGTTATTAGTAACTCCAGAGATAGATACTGGAGTAGGATAGCACTGGAGTACAGTGCTGGAGTAACTCAGCGGGTCTGTCTGGAGAAAAGGGATGGGTGATGTTTAGGGTCGGGACCCTTATTCAGACTGTCGCTCCGGGATGGATCTGCGCAACCAGAGTAAGACAGTTTAAATGATCAATTAAGAGCAGATTGCCTGCGTCCTCCATGGTCTGATTGCACAGTTTGTTTGGTCAATTTGCAGAATACAATGTCTTCGAGGAAGACTTTGGTCAGACAAGCATAGATAAATATGTAAAGTCGGGTTAAAATCGGGTACTGGTCTCAGAAGTTATAGTCATACAGCCCCTTCGGCCCAACGTGCCCACACTGACCAACATGTCCCATCTACACTAGTCTCACCTGTTTGCGTTTGACTCATTATCGCTCTAAAATAAGGGTTTCGACCCGAAACGTCACCTATTCCTTCTCTCCAGGGATGCTGTCTGACCCACTGAGTTACTGCATATTTTTACGTCTATCCATGTAGCTGTCCAAATGTTTCTTAAACGTTGCGATAGTACCTGCCCTGGCAGCTCGTTCCATGCACCCACCACCATTTGTGTGACACAGTTATCCCTCAGGTTCCAATTAAGTACCAACCATCAGAATGGCACGCTGGTTCTATATTGGTGTAATTCTATAAGCGTCATTCGTGATTGGGATCGCTTGCTTCGTCTCCCTGTTCACTCGATTCCTTAATATCGTTGACTTTCCACTTTTCCATCTCCTAATAAAATCATGCAATTGAAGTTTTCTTTTAAAAAGAGGATATTGTATCTGTGCCGCAGTTTAGAGAATAAAACGCGAACGCTAAACCCACAGTTTAGTTTTCTGGTCGTGTTTACTGCATAACAAAGTGCTGGAGGAATTTCTTGTGCAATCGTTTCTATCTCAACCATTTCTTCTCCCCAGAGATGCTGCCTGCCCCGCTGAGTTACTCCAGCTTTTTGTGTCTATCCAAGCTTACAACGCCCATCTTCCACCAATCCCCTTCCTAAAGTAATAACGAATGATTCGGATTGTTTACACTTTACCACCAACGCAAAGTCTTTATTTAGACGCTTTAAAATTGTGTTTTCAGTTTCATTACACGAACTTAGCAAAACACAAAGTGACAGGATAACTCAGCGGGTCAGGCAATGAGCAGACGACGTTTCAGACTGAGAAAGGGTCCCGACACGAAACGTCGCCTCTCCACCCCATCCATAGATGCTGCCTGACCGCCGAGTCACTCCAGCACTGAGTAGTTTGATCAAGGTTCCAGCTTCAGCAGTTCATTTTGTCTCTTAGAAAATGTCCAGTTTACGTTGATACCTGGATGTAAAAATATACAGGATATTTTTCCACAGGTCATAATACTGCCATGAAGTTGACCTAATCTTACGTTCAAATGTGCTCTGAAAACAAAATCGTGACCACCCATTCATTCTATCCGGAAATGCTGCCTGTCCCGCTGAGTTACTCCCGCATTTTGTATCTATCCCGCTGTGCCAAGATTGTTAACACACGTCTTTATGCGGATTGTTAATATCAAAAAATGCCATGTCCTTTGCTATTAAACGTAATTAATGCGATTTTAAAAATTGCCTTTCTTGTGTTATTTTCCAGATTTGGCATGGGAGGGTCAACCGAAGAGTTGTCCTTGCCACGGAGGGCTTGCCTCTAATCGCAGAGGAATTCCAATAACACCATCACACGAACGTTGCAAGGGCCGGAGTCTTGGAGATAAGATGGAAGACATGACATCTGGGTGAAAGTTGGAATGGATTACCAGCCTTTTACTTTTAGGTCCATTGATCAGAGATAATTTGATGGAGACTTGAGGCATATGGCCGGTAATATTGATTTTTGCCCATTGAACTTCGTTAGGGAAGAACCTCGACTTTCAGTCACTTTGTATTTTATTACTATTGTCACGAGTTACTTCTTAATTTTTATGTTCCACCATCGAATGAGATGCATCGACTGTACAGGCGAGCGAACAAAGATTTGTGTGTATGGTGGGCTGATTTGGAAATGGTCAGACCATGCCATCGCACCAAAAGACATGGGAAAGGACATGGTATTCGGGCCAAAGCGATGTCTAATGGAAGAGAAGTTTCTATGTGTACCTTTCGATCTCCGATTGGCGTGGATGGATTTCGGAACAAACTCCATTGACATTCATCTTAAATATGAATTGAGATACATGACATGAATTGAGTATGCTTTGAGAATTTTTTTAAGACTGATGTTAACTTTCAATCTGCTATGAATTGGTATGGCCGAAGATAGACACAAAATGCTGGAGTAACTCAGCGGGACAGGCAGTATCTCTGGATAGAAGGAATTGTCTTAGTGATGCATAATCAGTCGCCCCCAAAAAGTGATATACTAGTAGATATGTATGCGATGAGGTGTGTGCGTTTCTGTTTGTATAATTGCCCCTAGTGATTTTATCCTTGTAAAAATAAATTGAAACAATATTCATTTTCTCCAGTGATGCTGCTTGCCCCGCTAAGTTACTCCAGCATTTTGTGAATACGGTGTAAACCAGCATCTGCAGTTCCTTCCTACGTAAATTGCTACGGGTAGTCAGGCGTGGCTTATAACAAGCTCCCAATTTATGTTGGCTGTTAATATGGCCGCTAGTTCAATTTTCCAATATAAAACGTACTTTTTGAACGCAAACAGCGACTCTGGTACAAAGTATGTCCAACTTTGCGTCCAATTTAACCGCGAAAACCTTTTCACCACCCACCCAGATCCATTTATAAATCCACTCACGTTTAACCTGTCATGAACTGGGGCAATTTTAAGATGTGCTCTTTAGAAAATTATTTCAAAAACATCCACTGTTATTTTTAAGAACATCTTGGTGAAAAACAAAATTGATTAATGTAGGTGAAATGGGTTTAAAGTAAGCATCTTAAATCAGTGTCACTCCACCATCTGTGAAATTACAGAACTAAATTATAGATAATGACTTTATAAAAAAAACTATATAGAATCATTTATTCGTTGTATTAGGACAGGGTAATCATCTCTTTGTTTTTCCTGTTAAGAAAAAGAATGTTGAAACGTGCACAAATGCAGTTAATTTTGGAAGCACCTGGATGCTTGCAATTAGCTGATGATCCCAATGGAGGACATCAACCCCTGGGCACGGCTGCTGTATGGGTGGGGCATGATCGAGCTTGTTTTGAAAGTCGGATCATAGAGTCAGTAAGCTAAACGTGCTTTATATCTCGGGATTAGCATTTTCCCGCATAACAACACCTCGCCCCCCCCCCCCCTCCCATTTCGATCCTCTTTCCCACCCCCTCAAAATTAAATGCCCTCCCACAGCTGTGCGAGGGTGCTTTGGACTCGAGAGAATAGCAAGGGTATGAACATCCGTAAATAGACACAATAAGCTGGAGTAACTCAGCGGGTCAAACAGGGGAGAATGAATAGGTGACGTTTCGGGTCGAGACCCAGTCTGAAATAGGGTGACGACCCGAAACATCACCTGTTCCTTTTCTTCATAGATACTGCCTGTCCCGTTGAGTTACCTCAACATTTTGTGCCTATCTTCGGTTTAAACCAGCATCTGCAGTTCCTTCCTACACGACATGAACATCTGTGTTCTCTGCGTTAGTCTCAACTGCTGTCTTCAACACCCATTTACCTTCGAAGGGTGAATGAGTTTGAAATCTGTGATCATTCTCGATATGTGTACCTCCAAGATGAATGAATATTAAAGAAGAACTAAATATTAACTGATTTCTATTTAGAACTGATTTTAAATTCTGCGCTAGTCACATTCGTCTTGAAAGACACCGGTTATCAATTAAATTGGATTCCTGATGTATAATCAAATAAAGAACAAATTAACAGTTAGACTACCCTAATAATATTTGGGAAATAATTTTTATAATGGTATCAATAAATTACTACTATTTAGGCAAGAATTAAAAAGGGCGGTATCTTTATAACTTCGAGTAAATGTATAGGTTATCGATAACGAGATATCGTTTATATTTTCTTCAGTTTATGATTTAATTTTACGCTTCCCAATTCTGAAGGAAGTCTTAATTTGTTCGTGTGTTTGTAATCTTAATTCCTTCACACGCTTGCGCGAGTAAAATACTAATTGTATGGTGTAATTAACAATGCAGAGTGCCAACCGATGTCTGGGAATGATCACGTTGAGGAAATGTGGATTGGTGTATACGAGTGTGTGCATATTTTGGGGTTATCTTTTGCTGCAATACTTCACACACGTTAGGGTAAGGAAGGGTTCAGCAGATTAAGAATATTTGAAGCATGAATTACAATAATTTGATGTTTTATATGAGGTTTTGACGAAATGTTGGCCTGGTGCTAAATACGATACATGGAAAGGCTCAATTCTGGGATTTACTGATCAATGGACCGTTTCATAAATTCTCGAAGAATATGCACAATTGGTACTTATTAAATGACTACATTCATTGTGTGTAACATATTTGGTTAAATATTTAATTCTCGTTGAGGTTATCTGTAATAATCACTCAATAAATTCCTGGTTCTTATTAACCTTCGTCTCTCGCTGTTATTTTTGGACTATTCTGTATATATATATTTCTTGCAGAAATACGTTGGAGATTAAGGGTGAGATTAGGGGTAGAGGAAGTTGTAAATGTCTGTCACGACTGAGCTTCCGTCAGCCCCAGTGGCTCTTATATGAAATCTCTTGCAATTAACTCTGAATTGCTAATTGGGTTGGCAGTTCTGCTCGGCGAACGGTCGAGGTGGTTGATGGAGAGATTCGTTATCATTCAATTATATCGAAAGGGAGGTAAACAAAGATGCTGGAGAAACCCAGCGGGTGAGGCAGCATCTATGGAGCGAAGGAAATAGGCGACCTTTCGGGTCGAAACCCTTCTTCAGGGAGAACAGATTTAATGTTCTAATGGGTACAGAAAGAACTTCAAAGGTTTTTATTTTCAAAAGTTTCCATATATTTGTTTTGTTTTACAAAGATAAAACCACTAGGGTAAATTATAGAAATAATTGTTATTGTAAATATATGTTACTGCACACACCTGGTCCCATTACATGTCTTCTAGTATATCAAACATCACTAAGACCTAATATCTACTCCCCAAAATAGCTTTACTTATATAGCAAAGGTGCATTTTCAGATAATTCACCGATTAGCTCAATTTCGTCTTCGGAAACGATAGCTATTTTGATAAATGATGTATTACACTTTGCATTGCACACCATATTTTAAGTTGGCATTAAGCATAAAACGGGAGTAAGTCATATTTAGTCATCAAAACTACGATTTGGATCAAAATTCATAAAGGAATTTAAGAAATTATTTTACAAGTTAATGAATAACCCTTAAATGTTCCGCCTTCGTATGTTGTGCCTCTATATGAATAACATTTGGGTCGCCTGATCATAACTATAGCTTCCTTATTCCAAACTGTTCGGACATTGCAGCCGTGGTCAATACACAATAGACAACAGGTGCAGGTCAATGTGGGTAACTGAAGTTTTATTTAACCAACTTTAGTTAGATTTTCGATTTAAAAGGGGGCTTCCTCTGTAGTTTCTTTCCTATTTGTGAAAATATCACACGATTAATGTGCCTTTTTCTTCTCACTCCTGTTTTGTTTTCTTTGGATTTGGATTATTTTGTTTGCAGTCTTTGAGGTGTATCTCAACCGCCCTCAATGGACAATAATGAAGCCAAGAAATTAAATGTCATACAACAATGAGTGAAACACTTTGAAATCAAAACGTAATTTATTTTTCGTCATATGTCAACCACTCGCGGTCGGTATATTAATACTCCACACCGTTGCTAAAAACGTGAATGTCCCAATGTTACAGAGTGTGGTGAACACTACCCAGTCCATCACAGCTACTGACCACCCCAACATCCAAGGGAGGCAACCAGCATCATCAGAGACCAACACCACCCTGGCCACGCTCTCATTTCACTCCTGCCATCGGGAAACCGTGACTTCCAGGTTCAAGAAAAGCTGATTCGCGGCAACCATTAGGCGCTTGAACGCTACACAACACGAACCCCAACTATGAACAATGGACTGTCATTGGTTGCACTGAAGGCGGAGGCTTTGCGCTAATTTGGTGGGTTTTGGTTTGATATATTATCCATGCGTTGTGTTTACAGGCATATTATGTTGCTCGAAAATAATTTTATTGTTACGTTATCGGTCCACATGATCATTCAAAACCCTTGACTCACGAATCTTGAAAGTTCAAGGTAACCGTTCAGGGGAAAGTACAGAAATGGACATAAGCGAGTGGGGTGGAAGATTGCAACCTTCACGTGGTCCGCCCTGTTTCGACTAATGCAATCAACTCGACGTGCACAAACAGAAGATCAAATAGAACAAGTTGTCCTACAACTGTAAGCTGTGCACGCCACACGACAGAAGAATAAGGCATAAGCGGGTAAATCTGACCACCTGTTACCCACGGGTTAGGGCGCAGAGTCACGGCCTCAGATTAATGCCGTCACTGCCCTTACAATGACCGGTAAGAATTATTTATGGAATGTATGTAAACTATTGCCGCTGTGTTCGTGAAACACAGAACTACATGCCCGTGGCGCTTTGAACCCTTTACCTGTAGGCCAGTCCTGTTCATATCTCGCGAAGTGCATACTCATCGAAAGAATAGAGAATATCGTTTATTTTAGTTTGTGAATACTTTGGTGCTATTTCCAGATGGCTTGTTGGATATTGTGTTTCATACTGCAAAGTAATAGCTTTCAATAGTATCGATAAACAGTTGGATACTAAGCAAGATTTAGTTTTTAATTTAATATATACACTGGAGTAGCTCAGCGAATCAGGCCGCTTCTCTGGATAAAAAGGATACATTTCGGATCGAGACCCTTCTTCAGACTGAAACGCCACCCATCCTTTTTCTCCGGAGATGCTGCCCGACCCACTGAATTACACCAATAGATTATATCTATCTTTGGCGTAAACCGGCATCTGCTGTTCTTTGTTTCGACACTTAATTTTACATTTACTGTGTTTGACCGTATCTTCCCCAAACAGTGAATCCTCCCGATTTATGTGTATCAAACGGCACTGCCTATGGTCAACCATGCACTGTAGAACAATTCAATTCAATTCAACTTTAATGTCATTGCACAGACAAGTATGGGTACAACGAAATGCAGTTTAGCGTCTGTTCGTAGTAATAGCAATATATAAATAGATACAGAATGCAGACAATGTGGACGGAGAGACTGGAGAAATCTATCGGCGGGACTCCGAGTTCAGCAGTGTGATGGTGTTGTTATAGAAGCTGTTCCTCATCCTACTAGTGCAGGTCCTGAGGCTCCTGTACCGCCTCCCTGATGGTAGGAGGGCAAACAGTCCATGGTTAGGGTGGGAGGGGTCCTTGATGATCTTCCCGGCTGGTCTCAGACACCGTTTTCGGTGGAGGGCATCCATGGCAGGGAGCGGGGCACCGATGATGTGCTGGGCGGTTTTCACCACCCGTTGTCGTGCCTTCCTGTCTGCTATGGTGCAACTGCTGTACCAGACCGTAAAGCAGGTGGCCAGGATGCTTTACCATGGTACAGCGGTAAAAGTAGGTCAGGATCTGGGGGGACAGGTGGGCTTTTTTGAGCCTCCTCAGGAAGTAAAGGCGCTGCTGCGCCTTTTTGATCAGCTTGGAGGTGTTGAGGGACCAGGACAGATCCTCCGAGATGTGTACCCTGAGGAATTTGTAGTTGGAGACACGCTCCACCTCAGTCCCGTTTATATGGATGGGGGTGTGTCTGCCCCCTCTGTTTTTTCTGAAGTCGACAATGATTTCCTTCGTCTTCTGGGAGTTGAGGACGAGGTTATTGTTGGCACACCAGGTTGTCAGGTGCTGGACCTCCTCCCTGTAGGCTGACTCGTCGTTGTCGCTGATCAGTCCTACCACCGTGGTGTCGTCGGCAAATTTTATGATGGCGTTGGAGCCATGCTTAGGGATGCAGTCATGGGCCCTGTGGCACGCCGGTGTTCAGTGCTATAGTGGAGGAGGTGAGGTTGTTGACCCTAACAGACTGTGGTCTGTTAGTGAGGAAATCCAGTGTCCAATTGCAGAGGCAAGTGGAGATGCCAAGACCGCTGAGTTTGGTGATCAAGCTAGCGGGTATGACAGTGTTAAAGGCGGAGCTGAAGCCAATGAACAGCAACCTGATGTAGGTGTTATTGCTGTCCAGGTGGGTCAGGGCAGAGTGTAGGGCCGCCGATATGGCGTCCTCTGTAGACCTGTTGGTCCGATAGGCAAACTGATGGGGGTCCAGGGGGGGGGGGAGGCTGGCTTTGAGATGAGTCAAGATCAGCCGCTTGAAGCACTTGGCGATGACAGGGGTGAGTGCCACTGGCTGGAAATCGTTGAGACTCCGTCACTGATTGTTTGGGCACTGGCACAATGGTAGATGTCTTGAGGCAAGTGGGGACAACACCCTGGTCCAGTGACAGATTGAAAATGGCAGTGAGGACCAGGGATAGTTGTCCAGCACATGCCCTGAGCACCCACCCGGGGATGCCATCGGGGCCGGCAGCTTTGTGCTCATTCACCTTGCTCAGTGCATCTTGTACAGCAGAGGTGGAGAGACTGAGGGGTTGTTCATGCGGGGGTGGAGCAACTTTGATGGCTGGAGTTTGTTGTCCCGGTCAAAGCGAGCATAGAAATGGTTTAGCTCGTCAGGAAGTGAGGCGTTGTCTGGGGGGGGGGGTTGACTTTATGGTACAATGGATTTGATTCCTTGCCACATGTGCCCGGGGTCAGAGTTGTTTCGGAAATGCTCCTCGATCCGCCGTTTGTGATTGAGTTTAGCATTCCTAATTCCCTTTTTCAGATTGGCCCTGGATGAGCTGTATCCCTCAGCATCGCCAGATTTAAAAGCGGCGTCGCGAGCCTTCAGCAGGAGTCTGACCTCCCTGCTCATCCATGGCTTCTGGTTAGGGAAGGTCTTTATCTCTTTGTGGGTAGTGATGTTGTCTGTGCAGAATTTTATATAGTCCAGAACGGTTGAGGTGTATGAGTTGATGTTCACTTGGGAGTTGAAGGTGGCCTGGGTGGCAAACAGACTCCAGTCTGTTTGCTGAAACTGTTCCTGTAAGACAGAGACGGCCCCCTCCGGCCAGACCTTCACTGTCCTCACGGTAGGTTTCACACGTCTGATCCGAGGTGTGTATTTGGGGAGCAGGAACAGAGAGAGGTGGTCAGACTGTCCCAGGTGGGGGAGGGGGGGCTTTGTATGCTTCAGTAATATTGGTATATACTAGGTCCAGAATATTGTTTCCTCTGGTTGGGCAGGAGACATGTTGGTGGAATCTGGGGAGTACAGTTTTAAGGTTGGAGTGGTTAAAATCACCCGCAACAATAAAAGCCCCCTCTGGGTATGCAGTTAAATGTTTGCTGATAGCAGCTTGCAGCTCTTCCATTGCTAGCCTGGCATTAGCGTCCGGGGGTACATAGACTGCATTGATAACAATCGATGTAAATTCCCTGGGCAGATAGAAGGGCCTGCACTTTATCATCAGGTATTCCAGGTCAGCAGAGCAGTGACTACCAATCCTGACAGCGTCTGTACACCATGAGTTATTCACATAAATGCACAGTCCGCCGCCCTTGGTCTTACCGGAGTCCTCCGCTGTTCTATCGGCCCTGAAGACAGTGCGCCCCTCCAGCTCGATGGCGTTGTCCGGGATGTTGTCGGTGAGCCATGTTTCGGTGAAGACCATGGCGTTGCAGTCGGCGATCCGGTTGTGTGTGGTGATCCGCAGCCGTAGTTCGTCGATTTTACTCACCAGGGACCGGACATTCACGAGGAAAATGCTGGGCAGAGCTGGCTGGTGCGGGTTTGATCTCAGCCTAGCTCGATAGCCATTTAACAGCCAGTTCATAGTGCACAATGCTAGCAGCCCATCACCACCAATCCCACACTGCATAATGGAAACAGCCCACGGACATATTCCTTTTCTCTATAGATGCTGCCTGGCCCACTGAGTTACTCCAGCATGTTGTGTCTATCTTCGGTGTAAGCCAGCAGCTGCAGTTCCTTCCTACACCAAACCCCGTTCTTCTGAACATGAAACCTCCACAACATAGAGACCCCGTCCACATTACAACAGACGGGGCACCCTGAGTACTCCATCTTATATTAAAAAAAACTCGCCGTTGTCTTTAAGTGACTGTTCTTTTGAATAGCAAAGTGGATATTTGTGTAGTTGTGGCTTTTCGCAAACTACCGACGGATTTACGTATTGCATAAGCTAACACATCTGCCCTGTTTTATCTAAATTCTTATAAGACGACGCTTCACATTTATCGTTAGCTAGAAAAATCTTTATTTTCATTATTTAAATTACTATTGCGTTAATTGTTTTAATCTCCGTGTTGCTCACAGCTCCAAGGACCCCTGTGCCCCAGAATCTCACTTATCCCCTCTTTCTAACTCTAGAAGTGCTAATTATTTTGTAACAAAAAGCAAATGGAGCAAGAAAATTGATTAGATTAGGAAAATGAATTGTAACAGAGAAGGATGCAATACAGACATTTGACAGAGAACTTCCATGATATTTTATGCCTTTCATGATCTTTTAAGCCTTTCATTATTTGGGTTACAGCGGAACCTATAATTTTCCAGTCATGTCCAATATCTGGTTAATTTCTGCGCATCGAAGCTCCCAGTAAGCATGATATCTACCACGTAATCAGTCGTTTGCATAATGCCAACTTTTGGCTGGGAAAGTCAGCATCTATGGAGGTAAATGGATAGAGGACATTTCTAAAATCCCTCTTGAGGAATGGAGTTGAGGGGAGATAACGTGGAGGGTGAGGGGAAGGGGTGGGGCAAGAGCTTGCCAGTGATGGGTGGGTTCAGGTAAGAAGGTGTTAATTTGCAGGTGATTTTTGGGGGTAGAGAAGAGTGGAGATCGTCACACATGTTGGAGGGGTAGAGGGAGAAGACAAAGGGCTGCAAATAGTGGAAACTGATAAGAATGGAAGGCGAGGAAGGAACTGCAGATGCTGGTTTAAACCGAAGACAGACAAAAAATGTCTCTGGCTGTCTGAAGAAGGGCCTCGACACGAAACGTCACCCATTCATTCTATCCGGACATGCTGCCTGTCCCGCTGAGTTACTCCAGCATTTTGTGTCAATCTTCAATGAAATGCAGAACTAGAGGGAGGAATGTTGGGGAGATGAGAACGGGGGAGGAATAGAATTGGGGACCCGGAGGGTGAAGGGCTGGGTTGTGAGCAGAGGGAGGAATTGGAGGGGGGGGGGGGGGGGGGGGGGGGTGGGGGGATGCCCTTGAACGCTCATGATTCCATCTTATCTGTCCATTTCGATAGGGAGAATATGGGTTGTATCTCTCCATTAAGTATATAGTTTTCTGAATTGGATTACTAGTTTGGGATTAATTAGATCCATTCTGGTAATCTATGAAAGGTGGAGGGGGGGGGAGGAGTTGAAAAGTAGTTTATTACAGGAGTGCGACTTTAGGGTAAAAGGTTCAACTTTGCAACTGTTTAACAATAAGTGCACCAACCTCCATGGCATGGACATGGATTCTTATTATATTATACAACAAATTGTAATTAAAGTCCTGGTCCGAAACATCGCCTATCCGTGTTCTCCAGAGATGTTGCCTGAGCCGCCGAGTTACTCCAGCAAATTGTGTCCCATTATTACACATATCTACTTATCAAATTAAAAAGCCTCGTGTTAGAATCCGTCACCTTTCAAAGGAGACTAACCAGAAACACCAGGAAAGGCAAAGGCGAGGAAGATATTAATTTAACACCCAATTGTGCCCCACAAAAACTCGTGAAATGATCACATGCGAAAGGAAATAACTCGAAGGCCAGTTACAGACCGAATTATCACTTAAGTTTATATCCAGTTTGTGAAAGTCTGGTCTGGAGATAGGTTCTCACCCGTGGGTGACCCGGTTACCTGGAACCTTAGTCAAAGGCTTCGCTTTTTTTCCCACCAATTGCAATCGATTCAGGACAACACTGAACGCTGGCTCATCTCGAAATGATGACGCGCAAAACCCGAGACAGCGATAACGCGGCGACACGCGAACCTGTAGACTCTGTGATCCTGTTTCACAAATAACAACTCTACTCGGTCGATACAATTGACGGCGAAACTGTACATTTAATTTAATTATATTACCCTGTCCGTATATCAATCGAAACAGCCAGAATCATGTCTATTACATTACCTTTCAACTATTCGTAATTGGGTAGAATTGGCAATATTAGCGTAAGCAAACAATATTTAAGAACATATAATTGTCCTTTGCAGCCCTTCGAGAACAGGGATAATTGTATTCATATATATAAATGTATGGATAGAGTTGATTATAAGTGAATAATTATTATCATTATTATGGTTTCTAATTATCTGTGGTTATAAATTTTGCTAAACAAGGTTGTTACGTATATGTAAAATATTGAAATATTATTGGCTTCTTGTTAAATATCATAGATGCAGAATTATTTCATCACAGCCTGCTTCTTGGGTTCAGGGGAAGAGAATGCCAGTAAGCATAATCGAGGCGCAACCCAGACAAAGGGTTTATTGTCGCGTTGGCCCCTTTATAGCGCACCGCTATTAACTACACATTGAATTCGCGATCCAGTTAACTAAGTTTCCTTCTTGAGATCAAGGTCAGAGGTTTGATGGGTGTAAATGGGGCTGAGGAGTGGGAAGCCAAAAAGGAGAATGAAACGCCAGTGTTGACATTGCGAATGTAATATATCCAGATTTAATATCCTGTTAATGAGTTAACTGGACAAAAATGTAGAAACCACGCGGGTGAGAGGGGGGCGAGGTTTAAAACAAACCAGCAGAAAACTGCGTGATACGATGGCCGAGTATTCAGCCAAATGTAAAATACCGCAGGTACTGGAAATATGAAATAAAACAAAACTGAAGAGAGCTAATTGACCTGAAATTGTAACTGCGTCTCCCTCTCTCTCTCTCTCTCTCTTTTTTTTTTTTTTTTTTAGTTTCAAAAACTTTATTGACACAATCATATAATACAACACATCAAACCATAATCAAAAATGGCACTATATACAACCATTATAGTGCAACAATACAATCATTGTTCACAATACACTGAACCCCACGCGGTGACCAGCGCCCACGGAAGGCCTCCAGAGTCTCTCTCTCTCTCTCTCTCTCTCTCTCTCTCTCCATTGATGCTGCCTGACATGCTGAGTTCACCCCACTATTTTCTGTTTTGCTAACAGGTTTCAGTAAGCTACCCTGAATGTCAGGAGCAACAAATGTTTTGCACTATTTCGTTTTGTCCCCTTGAAAATGTGAACGTGGTTTAATGCCATTACCCTTGTTAGGCAGGGGAAGAGTGTTCGCGGTCGAGATGTCCATCTTTAAGCCTATGGCTGCCAAATCCAACTGGTTGGGCTGCATACTTTAGACATCTCCCCATGAAACCCATCCCTCTATCCCTCTACCCGTATACCCCTCTATCCATTTATCTCTGTATCCCTCTATCTCCTCATCCTTCTATCTCTATGTCCCTCTATCCCTCGCCTCACCACGGGGTGAACAACAGAGGACAACAGAGGACAGCAGAGGAGGGTGACTGAAATTTGGTGCCTTCCCTCACAGTGGGAAACTTTGATTCCGCTGTGTGGGGATGTTCATGTTAAAGACTATCGTGTTCTGTGCTTTTTTATTCGTATGGCTGTATGGTGACCACACATTTAACTGTACCAATTGGTACTTGTGACAAATAAATGTCTCTCTAGTCTCTCTCTCTCTCTCTCTCTCCCTCTCTCTCTCTCTCTCTCTCTCTCTCTTGTTTTTTGCCAATTACACGTATACCTTAGATCGTGTTGCCGCCTTTAGGACTCTATATAAATAAACTTAACAGAGAAACTGTTAAGATTGTTAAGGGCGTGGACACACTAGAGACAGGAAACATGTTCCCGATGTTGGGGGAGTCCAGAACCAGGGGCACAGTTTAAGAATAAGGAGTAAGCCATTTAGAAGGGAGACGAGGAGACACTTATTCTCACAGAGAGTGGCGAGTCTGTGAAATTCTCTGCCTCAAAGGACGGCGGAGGCAGGTTCTCTGGATGCTTTCAAGAGAGAGCTAGATAGGGCTCTTAAACTTAGCGGAGTCAGGGGATATGGGGAGAAGGCAGGAACGGGGTACTGATTGGGGATGATCAGCCATGATCACATTGAATGGCGGTGCTGGCTCGAAGGGCCAAATGACCTACTCCTGCACCTATTGTCTATTGTCTGTTGTCTATAAACGGGTCTAAAGGTTTACAGAGATGCTGCCTGACGCGCTGAGTTCCTCCAGCTTTTTGTGTCTATCTTAGGTCTAAATCATTGGTCCATGCCCAGACCGTTCCGCCATTCATTGGCTGTGTATCTTAACTAGATACTCTCTGCATCGCTAAATTGTTGTTACGTGACGCCAAAGAACATCTAACATGCAAACACGGAGTAACCTTTTCCCAGACATGACTGGAGCAAACACAAGGAACTGCAGATGATGGTGAAATCTTGAGTAAAACACGAAGTGCTGGAGGAACATCATCTGCGGAGGGAATAGATGGCGGTGGCTTAATGTTATAGATGGAAGCTTCGGCGAGGTCCCCAGGAAACAATGCTCGATAGATGAGCAATAACTGGATCAACATGATGAACAAAAGACTGAACCCGTGTATGACGGAACTGCAGATAGGTGCTGGTGGTTTACTCCGAAGATAGACGCTAAAGTCCAATGATTACTCAGCGGGTCAGGCAGCATCTCTGCTAACAAACGAACTGATGACGTTTTAGGATCGAGAATTTTCTTCTGACTGAGAATCACGGGAGAGAAAAATTAGAGGCTTGAAAGGGTACCTAGAACAAATGAATGAAAGATATGCAAACAGACAGATCAAAGCCAGCAACAACGATCGGGGAAAGGCGGAGCCCACAATGGTCCAATGTTGGCTGTGGGAAAGGTGACAACGAGTGATACAAAGAGTGAAACTCGGCATGGACGATAGTGAAACAATATCAAGAAGGACCTCGACCCGAAGCGTCACCCTTTCCTTCTCTCCAGAGATGTTGCCTGCCCCGCTGAGTTCCTCCAGCATTCTGTGTCTATCTTCGGTATAAACCAGCATCTGCAGTTATTTCCTACACAAGGAAACTAGTACGACGACTAGGGTGGGGAAGGGTCGGGGAGAGAGAGGATGCAAGGGCAGAAGTTAAAGACTGAACACTTGGAATAACGCATGGGCGTTAGGGCCGAACGGCCGTCGTCATTCAAACCCTTGCACGACCCGAAACGTCACCCATCCCTTTTCTCCAGCCTGACCCTGTTTTATTCCAACACTTTGTACATCCCTTTCAATCAAACTTCAGATTCCCTCATTGCTTTGGGTTAAGGAGATATGCGACTAAATTGCGATTAACTCTAACTTTTTATTTATTCCAATATCCATTCAGTCAACTCGCTCCAGTTAACTTCCCTTGCTCATGCTGAATGTATCTCGAGGACGGCGAATTTAAATATCAGGCAGACATACACTTATTGTGGGAAAAATGGAAATCGGTCCTTTTAGGTCTGAATTTTCTTTGGAGGCTGGAAAGTTTTTCCAAGTAATGCACTTGGGGCTTTAGAAAAACAACAAGAAACAGCAGACTACAAAGAGCTTTTTATTTAAATTTGTTTTGAATTTAGCGGATTTGCATGAAAACTGCATGAAATGACCTCATCGGCAGCTGCCATTAACTGTTTAATTAACTATAGCATGGTAGGAGGAGACGAGAAACGTGCCTGGAATCCCATTAGTGCTGCTCTCTCTCTCTCCCCCTCTCACCCTCTCACACACACAAAACACAAACACACACACAGACACACACACACACAGACACACCACACACACACACACACACACACACACACACACACACACACACACACACACACACACACACACACACACACACACACACACACACACACACACACAGGAGGGAGAGAGTGTCCGGACTATCAATGAGCCAACCGACTGAAAGAAAAATCGCCACCCTCCTTTAAAGATTCGGGCACTTCTTAAAACATCTGACGTTGTGTTTCCAAACTCCAAAAAGTTGTAAGGATTCTTGTTCTGCGAGAAATCCATGATAGGCGCTAAATGTTAAAACCACTCTTATCATTTAGGCGAATTGGGAACTTGGTCATGTATATTTAGAGGTAACTTTACACCGGCGCTGGCAAACTGAAACGTGGCGGGCGGAGACTATTTGCACTTGTGTCTGCCACGCTTGTTAAGTTTGAACAGACAAGTACGTATTTGAATAAAGGTTATATTGTGTCAGTCTGCTAGGATCAAGAGTGTAGTCTTATTCTTATTTCAGCATCTTTTAAAATATGTGACTTTGTTTTCAGTTCTGGCTTGGGTTGGTGTGTATCACGAATATAATAGTTATGCAAGATTTTGAAGGAATATCTTCACACCTCATAGAAACTACCCGGACCGTCGTAGTTGTGCCGGCACTTGCCAGAACTCCGCTGTTTCTGACTATTAACCGATGCTAAATCATGTTAGATTGCACATACGGTTCATTACCTGGAGGATTTTAGTCGCGAATGTCACTTCGGAAAAATTATTCCGACATATTCCAAAAATTATGTCAAAGCTTTTTTGAGATCTGGTTACATCAGCACAAATTAAATGAACAACCCAGGGTGGTTAGTACATCTCATTCTTGCCGTTGTCATTAATCCCCGGGATCGATATAAATCTGCTCACTTTCAATCATATTTCGATCCGAGCGCTTCAGTTGGGCAGGTGCGTGGTGAAGGGACGGCTCTAAGGTGTTCGGTGTATTCTTTTTGGGGATAAAATGGTGGTGAGTATAAAGCGGAGTGAGCTAGCCAAGTTCAAGTGCAAGTTCACGGGCTTTATTGAGAGCTCTGTTCTCCCCCGTCTCGGGCCTTTTGTCCGCCGCAACAATTGCTCTTTATTCCTCTCCTGTACTTGGAACTGCCTGGGAACCCCTGCATCAAACATAAACCGCACGGTTGCGGTTTTGGGACTCAAATTATATCCTCTTGTCGAAATTTCTACCATAATCATACGTGCGGCTCCCGTTTCAGCCTTGATTGGTATCGAGTCACGAGGGAAAGACGCAACACTTGGTAGAAACACGGTGCCGGGATGTTTACTTTTTTTAAATTAACGCTGGGGCTGGGGGGTGGGGGAGTTTGTAACTATTCAGTATCAGTGGAGAACTCGAAGTCTTTAAACTTTGAACAACTTTGATAATGGGATGAAAGCGAAGCCATGAAGGAATTGCCTTTAGATCTTGAAGATAAGGTAAGGACTGTGTGTGCCTGTGAGCCTGAGACTTTTTAAACCGCTGCTCTGTGTGTGTGTGTGTGTGTGTGTGTGTGTGGGGGGGGGGGGGGGGGGGGGGGGGGTATGGAGAAGTCGAACTGGAATGCCTATGTGGTGGAATGTTAGTGCTCGCTGGTATTGGAGAGGGAAGGGAAGGCTTGCACGATCTTTGCATAAATCAGAGGTCACTGGCGCTTGCTATCTGGGTAGTGACACCGTTTGACCCGGCACAGCCCTCCTGAGCTGGGACTATTAGCTGGTTGCACAAAAGTGAGGTTGCTTTTGAGTCACAATGCGGACCAATTGAATAACTGGTTCCGTCTTCAAAGGAAGGACATCTGAATTAGTTGAACCTTCTGGACCAAAGTAGGCTGCATCTCCGCCAGCCGTCCCCTCACCCCGAACACAGGTCTTTATCATCAGCCCAGGTAAATCGTCTGACGAATCGGAATCGAACGATAATCCGTTTTCGATGCAACCGCAGGGTTTTCCAATGGACAGCCAATGCAAGGTTATCCATGAATTATCTATAGCCAAAGAGAGTGGTGAGTCTCTCACAGAGGGTGTTGAGGCCATATACAAGTGTTGGAAAGAGGGTGGACCTTAATGTTTATGTTATGACAATGCCTGAAACCTTACCATATTCCACTGACCCGCGATTTAAAATAGTATTAACAATTTTGAAACTGTTGCCATTTCTCTATTTATCTGCAGATTAATAACCATTTATCTTAAACGGAAAAAATCCCATCGAGTCATTACAAATCTGATACTTTGTAATGTAAAAATTTGAACCGAGTGCTATTATAAGTAACCTGAAAGATGCATCCAATATTTCACACGATCAATTTGGTAGAACCTACACGCATTTTATTTAGACATTTAGTAATAAAGTGAATAATAAGATTAGTTTCTTCCTACAAAGTGCAGGTCTTCGTTGAGGTTGTCACGGTTTTAAAACTATAGTTACATATAAATTTAAAAAAAAACATGAGAGGAACTGCACCAATCAGCTAGTGATTCAAAACCAGGGCTGCTCCGCCGTTTGAATTTCGCCTTTCACTCGGTCAACAGATCAATTAGTTATATAGCAATGGACAGAGATTAAATTCGGGCTAGGGGTCCGACACAGCTCGTGTTTTTTCTAAAGGTCACGGTTACTGAATGGAGTTATCCTACCGACAGCTTTACATGTCAGGGGTGTTAGAGGGCTTAGTTATCCGGAAATAGGTTGAAAGCCTTGGGTTTATTTTGTGTTCATTTATGGTGTGTCGTACACAATGAAGGGGTCAGCCCGCCCCACACCCTGCCCATCAGATGGTTCACGGGCCAAGCCTAATGCCGGCCTTAAGGTGGAGGAGAAGCGGGCACATTTGGGCAGAAGAACCAGTGCGTCGTAAATTTGTTCAGGATCCAGAGAATTACAAATTCGCAATACGAATATCTGAACTTAATTGGTACCTCACTGGAAGCAAATGATTTCAATTAACCTTACGCTTCTTAGTTAGACACGAACACACTACAATAGGTTGATGATAAGCACAAAAAAAGACCAAACTGCTGGAGGAACGGAAGAAGGGGCTCGACCCGAAACATAGTTTGTTCGTTTCCCTCCAAATACGCTGCCTGGCCTGCTGAGTTCCTCCAACGTTTAACTTTTTTTTCGCTGAAAATTCCAGCATCTGCAGTCTCTTATGTCTCAAATGTATTGATACCGCTTGTTTTGCTAATTCTTTTGGCATCGCTTTCTGCATGAAGGGGTTGGAGAGATGCAGTAACATGAGCGAGGAAGCGGGGTATGGGTTGTGAGTGAATGGAATGGAGGGAGAGCGGTGAGAGAAGGAATCAAAGCTACGAGTGAATTGAATGATATAGATTAGGTGCAGCTATTTAAGCTACGGACAGATGGATGAATGGAAGATAAATGATGGTTTTGGCATCATGTTCGGCATACACATTGTGAGCTGGAGGCCTTCTTGTGGCGTGCCGTTCTATGATCTATCCAGATTATGCTGTTGGAAGGAATTCTCAACTAAGACTATCATAAGTGAGGGGTGGACTCTAAAAATGCATTGAAGCTCCATGAACCCAGAGGTAACTGGACGAATGACTGAGCTTGATGTGCGATACCACTTTGACCAGTGAATCTGTTGGGTTGGTTGGATGGGGTCTGGTCCACTGATCTCTGCCCAACATCAGGCGGGAGGAATATGCTGCCGCGTCGCCATTGAGATATCTTCGACCCGAGGGGCAGACGGAGAGAAGTGATTATCTTAGAGCCGGCCATTTGATTATTACGGTGCAGTTTTCAACTCCAATTTCCCAATGCGAATCGACCAAATTGAAACGGGTGCCCAATTGAAACGGGTGCTTGCGCAACTGAATAAATATATGAATGAAAAGTGTCGCTCAACACTGTTTGGTGTTTTTAAGCAGCAAACACTCCATTGTTAGGTGTCATTTTATCCAGATAATGCAGTACGATATGCTACCACGTGAGTTCACCGAGCGATAATACCGCAACCATAGCCCAACCTCCAAAACAGACCAAAGGTCGGGAAATTCCATCGTAACTGATGCCCAGGTCAATTTCGTGCAAGTATCTGGCAAGGCTTGCATTTTTGCTTCCTTCCCCTATTCCATCGTTACTTTAATGTTAATCACATTCTTGGAGATTCGCCTTCTTGGAATATTTACGTGACCGGAATATTTACCGACGTTAGTAACATGGCGCTGAGGAACCGGAGCCGCTAGATACAGAAAACAAGTGTGTGAATGTATGTGTGTAAAAAAAACAAAAAACACACAGTTGCCAATATAATCGCCGGGGTAACATCTCCATCTTTTTCCAAAAATAATATAAATCGATAAATATTTCCAATATGCTTTGAAATTAACTACGCATTGGGTGAAATTAACTCGCATTGATTTTAAACGCTCATTCGTCACCCAGTCATCCGGGGAATGAACTATTTCTGGTCTTTGTGTGGAATTATACAGCTGAGGGAGAGAGAGAGGTGGTAAACTGATCCACACCTCCCAACTCTTGGATCCGGCCCATGTGGTTTTTGAGGATTATTGACAACAGTAATATCCTGTTCAATGATGATATGATTTTCAGCTTCAAATCGCATTGTGCTTCGTGTTAAGATACAGTGAGGTATTAAATCTATCGTCCAACGAGGCAATCTGATTGGTCCCGATATCCCCAGTACATTTCAATTAAAAAATTGCACGTAGATCTCGGAGGAGACCTCCAACTTTAAGAAGCGTCTCGACCCGAAGGGTCACCTATTCCTTTTCTCCAGAGATTTTAGCTGACCCACTGAATTACTCCAGTTGTTTGTGTCTATCCTCACCTTTAGTGCGGTGGGCTGGTCTTCAAATTTAGAATGGACCCAAGTGCTGGAGTAACTCAGCGGGACAGGCAGCATCTCTGGGGAGAAGGAATGGGTTAATTTTTCTGGTCTTCTTCAGACCCATTCCCTCCCTCCAGATATGCTGCCTGTCCCGCTGAGTTACTCCAGCACTTGGGTCTATCTTCGGTGTAAACCAGCATCTGCAGTTCCTTCCTTCAAATTGTTCTGATGTGGATGTTCTGATGCGATGTTCTGCCTCTATTTGAAATGCGCGTGTGTGTTTGTGTATGTGAGTGCGGGTTGGTGGGTGAGTGATAGGGGTGTTACGATGGCGTGGGAATGGGGAATGGTGAAAGGGGGAGATATTCTAACTGTGGAGCAATCTGAAGCCTTCTTAAGCCAAATGGCATTGTGTAAAGTTTGCTTTGGTCCCCAATAAAACCCATTGGGAATTAATGTTAATGGGCACATCTTTATGGTCAAAAGGTGTTCGGTGGGATGCTTTTAATCACATTCACCTTTTAGTTTCCTTGCTACAGAATAGCAGATGATGATATTTTACCTAAGATAAAATATTGCAGCTTTTAAAATGATTCATGAATCTATCAATGTCAAAAAAGCCAACAATTCTTTTCAATTTTCAACGCTCATTCAGTTTCTTGCTTATAATTTGAAGTTGTTTGGAACTCATTTTACTGCCAAAGGGAAATCAGGATTGTCGAGAAAATAGTAACAGTAGTAGTTCAGTCCCAAACGACAATGCTTTTTGTTGCTGCTTGTTGTTTCTTCTGCCATTTCAGCTTAAAGTTATATCTATTAACGATGATCTCATTTAATTATTTATGAACCTAGTGCTTTCGGCATTAATGGTAAGAAGAGATAACATCTCTGGACTTTATCTTGCACTTTACCTTATTCCCTTTATCCTGTATGTGTACACTGGGCGATCGTAATCCGCTGACCGGGCAGCGCCATCAAAAAGCTTTTCACTGTACCTCGGTACATACGACGCTAAACACAACTAAATTAATCTCATCATATATACATGGTTTGCAAAATGCATAATCTATTTTTCATCTAATTGTTTTAAGTTCCATTCTGTGGTTTGCATTTACCAATTTTGGAAGTCCCACCCGACTGTATCGATATTTCCAATTTCTTCAATACTGTATCCAAATAATACAGCATCAGAACAATGGGCCATGCGTTTCCAGTGTCGCCTGGACATTCTCCATTCGTAAACCTTCAGCATTCCAGGTACATCGAGGCCGAGCCCAATGGACGGAAACGGTCAATGACATCTGACCCCAGGTGACTCAATCTGACCCCAGGTGACTCCATTTGACCCCTCTTACAAATACACTTTGAAGGCTTTCATTGTCATACCCTCGTCCGAAAATCTGGGGCAATAACTTAAAAAAAGTGGAGAAATATTTTGAAATGATCCCACGACGCAACCTCACCGAGACGCTAAAAGACTTTCCAATTCATTTCGATTTTGGTGCCTATAATTGATAATTCGTGTGGTTATTAAAATTTGAATGGTTTATGCTTCTGCTTGCAAGTCCCAAATGTAATGAAGAATATAGAGCGGTGCATTTTTAAGTGTATTAAGTGGGGCTATTCAGAAGTCTTTCCTTGTTCAATAAGCCATACGCTAAACCTACGCTGTTCAAGTTGGCACACAGCCACAAAGCGGAGGGTGGCAGGTGTAACTTACCCCGATGCTTACCGTCCATTTTGTAGGAAACAACAAGAGGCAGTGGTGATCGGTATTTATTAGGCAGGATACTGATCAGCGGAGGTAAAATGTATATATTTAAATTATAAAACGAACATCATGATAATGGGCAGTGACTAAAGTAAATTAAAGAGTTAATTTCAAGGTTAAGATTTCAGGCGAGTTGAAGGATACGTTGGGCTGCGAGCTGATGATGCTGATCGTGCTATTGTCTAGTGTTTAGGAAGGAAGTGCATAATGCTGGTTTACACAGAAGATAGACACGAAATGATGGAGTAACTCAGCGAGACAGGCAGCATCTCTGGAGAGAAGGAATGGGTGACGTTTCGGGGCGAGACCCTTCTTCCGACTTCTTCAGTCCCTTATGATCTAATCACTCGTTTGTTTTACTGGAGGTCTTGAGCCCTTTGTTTCTAGTAAACTACAAGAAACCAGCGCCTCGGAGCCTAACGGGTTAAGGGGCATGCAATATGGTGAAGCACGTTGTGGAAAATATAGTTCCCATAGTTGGGGAGGGAGGGGGGGGGGGGGGGTCTAAGCCGTGAGAAGGAACAGGGCAATTCACAACAACACCAAAGGCAGTGCAAAAATCACTCAATAATCCAAACAATCTTTGAACATTTCCTCGGACGGATCTGATGCATGGGCGCTTTAATTGCATTCTCATTTCTACCGCTACAAATGTATTTAACAGCGTTTAAAGAGCGTAGTTGTTGAGGTTGTATTTGTCGCCTTGCTTGCCACACCCCCGGCCAGAGAGAGCCGTTGTGCGTGTGTGCAGAGGGAGCTCCATTAACTGTCAATGTCTGCACTCATTGTGGTAGAGCTAATGCACCTGCTAGCCTGATTACATTTGAGTACTGTGTACAGTAACTCAATAGCGTTCCCCACAATGCTGCCTTTAGATCAGCGCATTCTCCTTTTTTCTAGGCACTTAGGCCCATTTTCTTCCAAGCAAATTGCCTTTTCTATAACCATTTACAATCAATTGTACACACATCTGTTTCTCCCCCCCCCCCCCCCCTTGAAAAAAAACCCATCTCTATACAGCCCGATCTGTAAACTAAGCGCCTTCTCTTTTCGTTTACCTCGTTGGCCAATTCATAATAAACAGATATTAGACCGTTTTGTCAGCTGCACAAAAGCAAGTGATTTATTTTCGGTGTCCGTGAATCAGTGTGTAAGGATTCTAGCTATTACTGCGATGTCAACAGCAAAACGATCCACTGGTATTACACGCACACACACACACACACAAATTATACTTAATGGGTGTGAAACAGTTGGCCCTATTTTTCTACCTTAGTGTGTAAATGTATTCCTTAAATTAAATTGTTATATGATTAACTTTAAGGCTTCACCAAACTTCCGATAATGGTATTAACATCTGGGCTCTAAACAATGAAGCGATGAACTCAAGCTACTTGGACCAATTTATTAATACCAATTCACTTTTTTTTGTCGTACTTGAACATATCTTACGGGAGATTATTAGCCTGAGGGATTTCCACTGTTTTGTGAATGACTCATAATTTGGCGAGAAGATGGGTGATCACGACAGTCAGGCAGCAGAAGGTTCCGAATTCTGACTTCCTTTTTGTTTTTTGTTTTGGTCTCTGAGTCCAAATCTGGACGCTGCGCCCCTCGTGCAGACACCTGCAAATTGATGCTGCATAAAGTCATTCTGCGTCTGATGCTCGAAAATGTCAGACCAAATTACAATAGGTGATCAAAATAAAATGTATTTCAACAATCTCAACATCCAAAAGGATGACTCAAACACATAAACTTAAAATCAGATTAGCTAAATAGATTAAACCCAGCCTGCTGTGAACATATGCACCAGGATAACAAAAATACATATAGATTGTTATTTTGCAATGCCACTTTCAGAGATATGCATATCATTTTTATGGCTTGCCTTTACCTTTAAGAATACACATATGGTTTTATTATCCTATTAACTTCTGAAAGTTGTTTAAACTGACTAATATGCATTATTTGATAAATACATATTATACATTGGAAATTATAATAGGGGGGGGCATTTCCTTAATATAATTGGTTTTAATTATCAGAAATCTCATCACACCTTGTATTTTTTTTTTTGCAATAATGCAAAAATGAGTCTTTGTACCATAGTAGGGTGCATAAATATCAAACAAGTAAATCAAATGGGTTTGAATAATGTCTAAAGAAGGGCCTCAGCCCAAAATGTTACCCATTCCTACTATCCAGAGATGATGCTTGATGGTTATTTGATAAATGCATATTATACAGGCAATTCACATTTTTAAGTCAACTTTCATGTTGGATTTATCTTTGGTGTAAACAAGCATCTGCTCTTCCTTCTTACACCTACACGATTTGTGAATAGATTTGGATGAAGTAATGCATGTAAGAGTTCATGTAGAGTTTAAGCTCCGTCAAATGGTTCATTTCTAGGTTTCAAATCAATAACCATGGTTCAGATAATATAAAACTAGAGTTTTCAAAGCTAATAGACAAAAGTAAGCATGGATTACCACAGCCTGAGGCTTGGAAAGCATGGAGAGATGGAACAGCAAGGCAAAATTGGCAGAAGATCCACACGATAGATTTGATAGACCAAATATAAATCTCCTCTGTTGAAATATATGTCAAAACAATTCAAAATGTAAGTGATCTGCTTGTGATCATTTTTAATTGGCACAGATGAGTTGCAATGAGTTAAAGGATAGGAAAAAGTCAAAGTCATAAGAGTTTATTGTCATGTGTCCCCGACAGGACAATGAAATTCTTTCTTTGCTTAGCACAAGAGAACATAGTAGGCATTGACTACAAAACAGACCAGTGTGTCCATATACCATTATATACATAAATACACACATGAATAAATAAATTGATGAAGTGCAAATAACAGATAAAGGGGTATTAATGTTCAGAGTTTTGTCCGAGCCAAGTTTAATAGCCTGATGGATGTGGGGAAGTAGTTATTCCTGAACCTGGTCATTGCAGTCTTCAGACTCCTGTACCTTCTACCTGAAGGTAGCAGGGAGATGAGTGTGTGGCGTCCTTGATGCTGCTGCCAGCCTTTATGATGGTCTTGCCTCTCTCTAGCAGGATACATTTTACAATTATCTATCCTGTGGACATTAATCCAAGGCTGAGATTCTTGCATTGTACATCCTAGACTGTTACAATGATATCCAATGCAAAGCAGTTAAAAAGATAACTAAAATTGAAAAATGTTTTAAAAGAAAGAAACATTTATTTTCATAAGGTGCCTTTGGTGGCTCTTTAAAGAGGTCTCATAGTGCTTCACAGCTAATGAAGGACTTTTGAAGTGTATTGATTATTGCACTTCCCACAACTATCAGAACTGAACGAGGAGGAGGACACAAATGCAGGCTCAGACACAGGGCAGATCAGTTTTCAGAGTTTAATCGGTCCAAGTCGGTACACAGGTAAGCAAAAACAGAGGCAACAGTATAATCTAGGAACAGGCAAAAACAGAGGTCGAAAAACAGGCAATGGTGGAGATCACAAGGTCACAAGATTTCTAGAGCTGGAACGAGGTGATACCAAGTAGCATACATAACGAACTGGCAATGAGAACTAAAACACAAAGGGCTTAAATACAGACTAACAGGGGATAACGAGACACAGGTGAAACACATCAGGGCGGGGCCAACAATCACATGAGGGTAAACGACCTGACAGGAAATGGGACCTGAAACAAGAGGAGATGTGAGACACCAAAATAAAACAAGAATGCAAACTCTAATACTAAAAACCAATAAGAAACAGAAACTAGATCAAACACAAGGCCTGATAGAAGCCCCCCCCCCACGGCCAGCTCCTGACGGCCCAGGATCGTCAGGATGTGGGCGCCGATATTCCCTGATAAGTTCTGGGTCGCATATGTTGCGAGCCGGCACCCAAGACTGCTCCTCGGGTCCATAACCCTCCCAATCCACAAGATACGGACAGCCACGGCCATGCCGGCACATCCCCAGCAACCGGCTGACCGTAAACACTGGACCCCCATCAAGGAACCAGGGGGGCAGAGGGGGTGCGGAGGCAGGGACCAAAGGACTCTCCTTAAATGGCTTCAGTCGGGAGACATGGAAAGTAGGGTGGACCCTCATGGCACGGGGGAGTCCGAGACAAACCGCCACAGGATTGATGACCTTCGATATGGGGAAAGGACCAACAAAATGAGCCAGCTTCCGCGATTCCACCCTCAGAGGTAAGTTTCGAGTGGAGAGCCACACCTTGTGGCCCGGCGAGTATACTGGAGCCGGCGTTCTTCCACGATCAGCCATCCTCTTGTAACGTGCAGAACTGCAACAGCATCTGACGAGCCCCATTCCAAACCTTGCGACAGCGACGGAGGAGAGCCTGAGCGGAGGGCACACTGGAGTCCTTCTCCACAGCAGGGAACAATGGCGGTTGATAACCATAGGCACACTAGAATGGAGAGAGACCAGAGGATGAGCAAGGAAGTGTTGTGCACATACTCCACCCAAATAAGTTGTTGAATGATTCTGTGCCACCAAGCACCGCAGTCCCGTCTCTAATTCCTGGTTAAGGCGTTCAGTCTGTCCATTGGATTCCGGGTGATAACCAGATGCAAGGCTGACCGTGGTGTCCAACAGAGAACAAAACTCCTTCCAAAACCTGGACATGAACTGAGGCCCCCGGGCAGACACAATGTCTCTGGGAAATCCATGAATTCGAAAAACATGAGACAACATGACCTCTGCCGTCTTCCTGGCAGAGGGAAGCTTGTGCAACGGAATGAAATGGACCATCTTAGAAAATCTGTCCACCACAGTCATGACTGTGGTGTTACCTTCAGAAGAGGGCAGGCCCGTGACAAAGTCCATGGAGATCTCTGACCAGGGGCATGAGGGGACAGGCAGCGGATTCAGGAGGCCAAAGGCAGGCCGACGTGAGGTCTTGTTCTGAGCACAAATACTGCAGGCGGCGACGTACTCCTTAATCCCCCTCTCCATGGAAGGCCACCAAAACCGCTGATTGGCCACAAACAGGGTTTGACGGACACCGGGATGACAGGAGATCCGAGACGTATGAGCCCAGTGAATCACCTGTGAACGAAGAGACTCGGGAACAAACAGATGATTAGAAGGACACCCTAGCGGAGACTGAACACCAGCAGTTGCCTCGGAAACTCTCCTCTCAATCTCCCAAGTAACCGCCCCTACAAAACGGGAAGCAGGCAGAATGGGAGTTGAAACCTTAGGGGACGGGTCAGGATCAAACTGTCTGGAGAGAGCATCAGGTTTGCCATTCTTGGCACCAGGGCGGTAAGACATACAAAATCAAATCGATTAAAGAAGAGAGCCCACCTTGCTTGGTGTGAGTTGAGGCATTTGGCTGACGATGTATTCCAGGTTCTTGTGGTCTGTCCAAACTAGAAACAGCTGCTTGGTCCCCTCCAACCAATGTCTCAGTTCCTCCAAGGCTGCTTTAACTGCTAACAGTTCACGGTTACCCACATCGTAATTTCTCTCAGGAGAAAACTTTCTTGTGAGGAAAGCACAGGATGTAGTCGACCATGTGTGGAGGATTTCTGGGAGAGTACGGCCCCCGAGGCCCACACCCGAGGCATCCACCTCAACCACGAAATGGAGTGACGGGTCAGGGTGAACCAGGATGGGGGCTGAGGAGAAGCTCCTCTTGAGTCTCATAAATGCAGTTTCTGCTTGAGGGGACCAAGAGAAAGGCACATGGGGTGAGGTGAGAGCATGGAGTGGTGCAGCAGTGACACTAAAGTTCTGGATAAACTTCCTATAAAAATGAGCAAACCCAAGGAACCCCGGAAGTCGCTTACGGCTGGAGGGTGTAGGCCAGGTGGCCACAGCACTGACCTTGCCCGGGTCCATCTGTATACCATCAGGTGACACAACATAACCAAGGAATTGAATAGTGTTAACATGAAATTCACATTTCTCAGCTTTCACAAACAGATCATTCAAGAGCAAACAAACGTTCCAGCACCTGGTGTACATGCAGCACATGGGAAGATTCATCTGGAGAAAAAATCAAAATGTCATCAAGGTACACAAACACAAACTTGTTCAGTATGTCCCATAATACATCATTAACCATGCCTTGAAAAACAGCTGGAGCATTAGTAAGACCAAACGGCATGACCCGATATTCATAATGACCACTGGGTGTGTTAAACGCAGTCTTCCATTCATCCCCCTCCCTTATCCTTACCAGATGATAAGCATTTCTAAGATCTAACTTAGTGAATACTTTAGCATCTTTTAACAGTTCAAATGCAGAGGAGATAAGAGGAAGAGGGTATCTGTTCTTAACAGTAATGTCATCAAGTCCTCTGTAGTCAATGCAGGGCCGAAGTGTTCCATCCTTCTTAATCACAAAGAAGAATCCAGCTCCTGCAGGTGAAGAGGAAGGTCTGATGATCCCAGCAGCAAGGGCGTCGTCAATGTACTTCTCCATGGCGAGCCGTTCGGGTGAAGACAAGGAATAAAGACGACCCTTAGGAGGCGCAGTACCTGGCAGAAGGTCAATGCAGCAGTCGTATGGTCTATGCGGCGGAAGAGAGGTGGCCTTGTTGAACACCTCCTTTAGGTCTATATGACACGAGGGAACCTTGGTGAGATCTGGAAAATCCCCCTCCCTTGAACGGGGAGGGTGCCAGAGGGTGGTCCTGGAAGATCCCAGCAAACTGCTCCTTGATGGATCCTTCATAGACTCAGGAGAAGAATCATGCAGATAGATGAGTTTACAGTTATTTCCCCAAGAAATTACTTCCCCAGTACCCCAGTTCATGTGAGGATTATGGTTAGACAGCCAAGGAAGCCCCAAAACCAGAGGATGAAGAGGACAGTCGAGGAGATGAAAACTGATGGTCTCCAAGTGATTACCTGCCATGATGAATTGAACAGGTTGGGTTCGGTGAATCACCCCGTACATTAAGTGCCCATCCAGTGCACTAGCCTCTTGAGGATCTTGAAGTTGTTCACGTTCCAGCCTCAATTCATCAGCCAAGCAAATGTACATGAAGTCCTCATCTGCCCCAGAATCAACCAAAGCCTGCAGGGAGTGCCACTGGGAATGCACCAACAATTGTACAGTTGTGAGTTGACGAGAGGAACAGCTCATAGGAGAGGTACAACTCACCAATGTTCTTTCTTTCATTGGTGAGCCATGTCTTTTATTGAACAGCTGTTCAACAAATGTCCCAGTTCACCACAGTAAAAACACCTCCCCTCCCTTAGGCAGCGCTGCCGTTCCTCCGGGCTGAGTTTGGCTCGTCCCACCTGCATGGGCTCCTCCGAAGAGACAGGTGGCGTTGTAGGCTGACTGGAGCGGCCGAGAAGGACGAAGTCCCGACCGGAAGGCGAAGGGCGACGCTGCCGCCACAGTTGGAAGGAGGACTGAACTGCCGCCGATCTCCTCTCTCGCTCGCTTTCTCTGAGCCTAGCGTCAATCTGGACAGCCAGGGAAATCAGAAGTCAGAAGGCGGGGTTAGTGGAGCCAAATGATCTTTGATAGCTTCAGACAATCCATTGCGAAAAGCATCCAACAAAGCAGCCTCATTCCATCCAGTCTTAGCAGCAACAGTTCGAAATTCAATAGCAAAATCCATAACTGAGCGATTACCTCGTTTCATGGAGACCAGGTTCTGTGAAGCCTCTCGGCCAGGATTGGAGTGATCAAACATGCGGGACAGAGCTTCCATGAACAGGACCGACGTCTGGCAACCAGGAGAATTCCGAGACCATTCCGCCGTGGCCCAAGCCTCCGCTCTACCCGACAGGTGCGTGATGATAAAGGCTACCCTTGAGCGTTCTGATGGAAAGGAAGCCGCTTGAAGTTCGAAATGCAGCCCACACTGAATCAAAAAAGGTCTACACTTCTCCGATTCCCCCGAAAAGTGTTCCGGTCTTGCCAGGTGGACGAATGAGATGCTGCGGCAGCCATGGCCATCAGAGCCCCTGGAGACACAAACAAGGAAACAGACTCGACAGACACGGGAACCACAGCAGGAAACAAAGAATTCAGCCGAGTAACCAGGTGTTCAAATCAAGAACTTAAAGTGTTCACCTGTGAACTGATGTCTGCCTGGAACCCCTGCTGAGCTCGCCGAGATCCCGGAACCCGGCGACGATCGAGGCGAGTTGACCCTCGTAATGTGAGATGCGCTCCTCTTGCTTCTGTAGTGTTGCACGAAAAGGATCAGAGCCCGCTGAGTCCATTGTTGGCCAGTTCATAATATCAGAACTGAACAAGGAGGAGGACACAAATGCAGGCTCAGACACAGGGCAGATCCGTTTTCAGAGTTTAATCGGTCCAAGTCGGTACACAGGTAAGCAAAACCAGAGGCAACAGTATAATCTAGGAGCAGGCAAAAACAGTGGTCGAAAAACAGGCAATGGTCGAGATCACAAGGTCACAAGATTTCTAGAGCTGGAACGAGGTGATACCAAGTAGCATACACAGCGAACTGGCAATGAGAACTAAAACACAAAGGGCTTAAATACAGACTAAGAGGGGATAACGAGACACAGGTGAAACACATCAGGGCGGGGCCAACAATCACATGAGGGTAAACGACATGACAGGAAATGGGACCTGAAACAAGAGGAGATGTGAGACACCAAAATAAAACAAGAATGCAAACTCTAATGCTAAAAACCAATAAGAAGCAGAAACTAGATCAAACGCAAGACCTGACAACAACAGGAAGTGTGATGGACATTTATGGGATAATCTAATTTAAAGCACCTAATTATTGGCTATTGTGCCAAGAATATCCTCGCTGCTTTTCTTTAAAATAGGCCGTAGAATATTTCTGGTCCACCTGAAAAGGCCGATGAAACTTCATCTTATCTGCTCAGCTGAATGACTGACCCTTCCAACACTTTAGTATTCCCCTGCATCATATCAACGTAATGTGCAAGAATTTTGTTCTCGGGTCTTTTGAGAAGAGTTTAAAGCCCTGAATCCCATGACTATGTATTACAAATTAAACTACAGTAGGCACTGTAAAATATGACCTTCCCTTCAGTAATTCCAGGAAGAAGTTTCAAATTCATAGCCACAAAGCCACCTAGTTTTCCAATTCCCTTTGACTGAACATATCTCAGATAAAAAAAACCAAAATTTCAATTGTTTGCCCTGTACATTTTTACAAATTATTACCTTCCAATGCCGACTTAAAGACATGGTACTAATCATTCTCTGTAGTCAATCTTCATCCTTGAATTATAGACAGAGTCCAAGGAGGAAATGGAACCATGGATGATTTCATTCACAGATATTGCTGTTATTACATCTAGATAGATGTCCAATGCTCTCCCACCTGTTCTCACGTCTTTCATTCTCAATAGATAAGCTAACCTGAATTTTACAACTTGCATCCTAGCTTGTGCCAAATTCTATTCACCAGTGAACCCTCTATTTTGAACCACAAACTATCTCCAGGCCCAGCAAGACGTTCTCCCCATGTCCTTAACCATCTCAATTACTGTATCCACCTACAGTTTTATAAATTTCTGAGCTCTACTTTTCTCCAGTTTTCCCTTTGCACCAATCCTCAATTTCCCCCCTCCTACACCATCCAAGTTCTGGAGATTAATTGCTAATAAACTCAACATTCTCATCTTTCCCTCATGGAATACTTCTTAAAATTAATGTAAATAACAACGTTTTTGTGTACATGTCCTGTTAGCTCATTATGTGAATTAATATCAAATCTTACTAACCAGATTCCTCCAAAATATGTTGGGGTGCTTTGCTGACCTATGTTTTACCTTGTGCCTTCCTCATTCACTGGCCAGGAAATGAACTAATTAAGGTCTGAAATTCACCATGGACTTCCTCTATTACCTCATCAATCGGGTTTCTGCTCCTTCCTTTGCATTAAAATGTCTGTAACCAAAGTAAGAAATGTTGGACTTTGTGTTTATGATAATAATTGTTCTTGTCTCCTTGCTGATACATTGACACAATTGAGAACTGAATTCCTCAACCATTCCTTCTGCTGCTTTCACTCATTCCCATCCAGTTGTAGCCAGGTATTCAGCCATTTTAAGATTGGTTAATGCATCCCTATAGTATAACACAACACTGGAATTAGGAGCACAATTTTTCACAGTAGCAAATATATAAATTGGCTTTTGCAGTAATTCTACGCAAAAATAAAGGGGTTAAATCTACTGTCCACCTCTTGGAAAATGTCATGGAGAATGTCTAACTGTATTGATACCCGTGGTTTCAAAATAATGATCTTTAGATATTGGTAGATTTTAAACATAGTGATACACTTCTCCACAAACATTCTTCCTCATTTGAAAAACATGTTTTATTCCTCATCAATAATGCTTCAATTTGATATTTTTGCAATTTTATTTTTTGGCTCTATTTAGAAAGCAACTTAAATGGAATGCGTGTATGATGTTTTCTGTATTGGAGGCTTTGATTTTAGTCAGCCAACATTGGGACCTGTCAAGTTAGGAGCAGATTTTTTCCTGAATGAATTATGTAGTGTAATTATTATCTGGAAAATATATATGATGCTGCATTACAAAAATATACACAGTGATACAGCTGTAGATCCTGGGACCTGGGATCAATCCGGACCTCTGGTGCTGTCAGTGTGGAGTTTGCATGTTCTCCCTGTCCTCTTCCGGTTTCTCCCAGGTGCTCCGGTTTCCTCTCACCCCTTAAGACGTGGGTTTGTCGATCAAGTAGTCTCTGTAAATTGTCCCAAGTGGGTGAGGTGGATGCATAAATGGGCTCTTGCAGAATTACAGTGAAAGGGTGATTGCTGGCCAGTGTGTAACTGTTGGGCCAAGGGGCCTGTTTCCATGCTTACATCCTTCAATCAATCAATCAATCCATCAATCAATCAATCAATCAATTCTTCAGAATAATTTTTCCATCAATATAAAATAAATCTGTGAATATAAAAAACATACCATTGTTTCTGGGCTCAAAAGAACAATGTAAAATTTTATTGTGAACTCGCGTACAGAATGGAAGCTGTGAACATATTGCACGTTTAGGATATTCCATTGCTGGGCAACCTGAAACGTCCCTGGGAGCAGTATTTAATCTGAGCTTCAATAATAACCACCAGTAAATAAACTAAACTGAACTAAATTAAACTACAGAGTCAATAGCACATTGGCTATTGAAAATAACCCATAGATTTCCTTCGCTTCTTAGATGCTGCCGCACCCGCTGAGTTTCTCCAGCACTTTTGTCTACCTTCGATTTTCCAGCATCTGCAGTTCCTTCTTAAACATAGAATTATACTGTCTAATAATTATGCCTAATATTATATATTAGCCTTCACATAGAATTATAAACTTTGTATAATTCATTGTTTAGACAAGAATCAATAAACAATACCATTTACCATAATTTACCTATGGAGAGAGATTTGGTGAATAATTTAACATAATTTATTATAGCATTCATTTTGTAGTGAGCTTGTGAAGATGGAATTTCCAATCAGAATGTTTTAGCTGATGCCTTAATTGGTGAAAATAAAATTTCACAAAACTCACATTTTAGGTTTATTATTGTCACATGTTCTGAGGTGCAGTGAAAAGATTTGTGTTGCAAGCCATCCGAACAGATCAGATATGCCGTACATAAATACAATCAGGTCAAACTCAAGTTCAATATGTAGAGCATGGGGTAGATACAGAGTGCAGAATATAGTTCTCAGCATTGCAGCACATTGTCGCACACAGCTCCATGGACTTAGTCCACTGTCCTCATTGGGGCAGAGGTGAGTCAGACAGTAGCCTAGTTTATTGAAGGACTGTTCAGAAGCCTAATATCTAAGAGGAAGATGCTATTCCGCTGTCTAGTGCTGCATGCTTTCAAGTTCCTGTAACTTCAGCCAGCCAGGAACAGGGAAGGAATGAAGGAAATGCTTCAATCTCCTTCCATGGGGCAATCCCATAGATACTGGCTGACATCTGATATTTCACCCAGGGTTAGAGAGAACATATGAGAGCCTAGGTAATGTGTGTTGGTTAGCAGTTACTGCCTCTTATTCTTGTGTATGGTGTGCACAGCCTAAAGTTGTAGGTCAACTTGTTCTATTTGAGCTATTTGTGCACGTCGGGTTGATTACATTAGTTGAAACAAGGTGGACCACGTGAAGGTTGCAATCTCCCACCCCGGCAGTTACTTACTAAAGGCAGAAATATAATTGCCATCCTGACTTAGAGATCAATGATTTAATTTTATAGTGATTCAAACTGGCATTCCTCTTCGCAAGAGTTACCACTTATATCATTATACCACAAGCTACACAGTCTGAAAGTAGTTAATTCACAACAGAATGGGACTCAACTCTTGCAGTTCTTGTTTGAATATTTCTACACTGCACCAAGTGCTTTTTTAAAATTGTTTAGCTTTCGAAGGCAAGAGTACCTGTCTGTTAATAAGCAGCATTCCCATATCCACAAAGTGTATACGACATTACTCACCTAGTCATAGACACAGAACCTGTAGTGGTACAGCACAAGTGTAGGCTCTCTGGCTCACAATGTCTGTGCTGAGCATTATGCAAAGACCATCTCTTATCTTTCTGCAGGTAATCCTTTTCCTGGTTATCCATATGTCTGTCCAAAACTCTGTTAAATACCACAATCATTTCTGCCTCAACCACCAACCCGTTCCAGACACTCAACATTCTCCGCGTAGAAAATAAAAGTTACCCCACACATCTCCTTTATACGCTACCCCTCTCACTTTAAAGCTATGCCTTCTAGTATTTAATTTTTCCATCCTGGTGAAAAAATTGTTCTAACTGTCTACCATATCTATGCCGCTCATAATTTTATACACTGTGGCTGAAGAGAATATATGCTGTCTGGGCTGCCATGTGACCATCTAGAGGCTAACTATAAGACACACACCCATGTCTGATCACCCTGCGGTGGGTCTGCCTCGACTGAGGGTGTCTTGTGATAAAAGGCCGAAACACCCAGTGAAGTTGAGGTACACAACTGAAGATGTGTCTGATTGCTAGCAAAATCACCTAGTGGTCATCCCCAAGTATACTAAATGTCAATTGTAGTGAAAGACCTTAGGGATTGTAACATCCAGTCCTACTAATCAACACTTCTATCGGGTCTCCCTGCATCATCTACTATTCCATAGAAAAGCATATAACAGAAAATCGAATGAAAATATAACATAGAAACATAGAAATTAGGTGCAGGAGCAGGCCATTCGGCCCTTCGAGCCTGCACCGCCATTCAATATGATCATGGCTGATCATCCAACTCAGTATCCTGTACCCCCTGATCCCTTCAGCCACAAGGGCCACATCCAACTCCCTCTTAAATATGGCCAACGAACTGGCCTCAACTACCTTCTGTGGCAGAGAATTCCACAGATTCACCACTCTGTGTGAAAAACGATTTTTCTCATCTCGGTCCTAAAAGACTTCCCCCTTATCCTTTATCTGTGACCCCTTGTCCTGGACTTCCCCAACATCGGGAACAATCTTCCTGCATCTAGCCTGTCCAACCCCTTAAGAATTTTGAAACTCTCTATGAGATCACCCCTCAATCTTCTAAATTCCAGCGAGTACAAGCCGAGTCTATCCAGTCTTTCTTCATATGGAAGTCGTGCCATCCCAGGAATCAGTCTGGTGAACCTTCTCTGTACTCCCTCTATGGCAAGAATGTCTTTCCTCAGATTAGGAGACCAAAACTGTAAGCAATACTCCAGGTGTGGCCTCACCAAGACCCTGTACAACTGCAGTAGAACTTCCCTGCTCTTGTACTCAAATCCTTTAGCTATGAATGCCAACATACCATTCGCTTTCTTCACAGCCTGCTGCACCTGCATGCCTACTTTCAATAACTGGTGTACCATGACACCCAGGTCTCGCTGCATCTCCCCTTTTCCTAATCGGTCACCATTCAAATAATAGTCTACCTTCCTGTTTTTGCCACCAAACTGGACAACCTCATATTTATCCACATTATACTGCATCTGCCATGCATTTGCCCACTCACCCAGTCTATCCAAGTCATCCTGCAGCCTCCTAGCATCCTCCTCACAGTTAACACTGCCCCCCAGCTTCGTGTCATCCGCAAACTTCGAGATGTGGCATTTAATTCCCTCGTCCAAATCATTAATGTAAATTGTAAATAGCTGGGGTCCCAGCACTGAGCCTTGCGGCACCCCACTAGTCACTGTCTGCCATCCTGAAAAAGACCCGTTCACTCCTACTCTTTGCTTCCTGTCTGCCAGCCAGTTCTCTATCCACATCAATACTGAACCACCAATACCGTGTGCTCTAAGTTTGTATACCAATCTCTTGTGTGGGACCTTGTCGAAAGCCTTTTGAAAGTCCAGATACAACACATCCACTGATTCTCCATTATCCACTAACAGAAGTGAATTGGTGCAGTAAAGATCTGCTACATTTATCATTTTATGGAGAACCTGTTGAAGTCTTCATAGAGCCAGAGCAGTGAAGAAATTGGGGAGAAATTACAATAAATTAAGAAAGTGAAATAAATCTTCCACTATGAGCAAAACCAACAGAACCAAAATAAATGATGTCATGCTTGTAGTTGGTTGACCAAAACAGTTGGGAATAATTTATTGGAGTAAGTAGTGTAAGTAGTATCTATTTTTTAGAAATATAAGCAGTGCTTTTGCTTCTCCTATTCTCCTCAGTTTTTTTCTCCCAATTGTATTCTATTAGAAATGCGTGCAACAAGGGTAAAACAGTTATAATGGGTGACTTCAATCTACATATAGATTGGGTGAATCAAATGGGCAGGGGTGCTGAGGAAGAGGATTTCTTGGAATGTATGTGGGATAGTTTTCTAAACCAACATGTAGAGGAACCAACGAGAAAGCAGGCTATTCTAGACTGGGTATTGAGTAATGAGGAAGGGTCAGTTAGCAGTCTTGTTGTGCGGGGACCCTTGGGCAAGATTGACCATAATATGGTTGAGTTCTTCATTAGGATGGAGAGTGACATAATTAAGTCAGAAACAAGGGTTCTGAACTTAAACAAAGGTAACTTTGAAGGTATGAAAAGTGAATTGGCCAAGATAGACTGGCAAGTGATTCTTAAAGGGTTGACAGTGGATGTGCAATGGAAGGTATTTAAAGACTGCATGGATGAACTACAACAATTGTTCATCCCAGTTTGGCAAAAGAATAAATCAGGGCAGGTAGTGCATCCATGGATAACAAGGGAAATCAGGGATAGTATAAAAACAAAAGATGAAGCATACAAATTAGCCAGAAAAAGCAACCTACCAGAGGACTGGGAGAAATTCAGAGTTCAGCAGAGGAGGACAAAGGCCTAATTAGGAAAGGGAAAATAGATTATGAAAGAAAACTGGCAGGGAACATAAAAACTGACTGCAAAAGTTTTTTATAGATATGTGAAGAGAAAGAGATTAGTTAAAACAAATGTAGGTCCCTTGCAGTCAGAAACAGGTGAATTGATCATGGGGAACAAGGACATGGCATACCAATTGAATAACTACTTTGGTTCTGTCTTCACTAAGGAAGACATAAATAATCTGCCGGAAATAGCAGGGGACCGGGGGTCAAATAAGGTGGAGGAACTGAGTGAAATCCAGGATAGCCGAGAAGTGGTGTTGGGTAAATTGAATGGATTAAAGGCCGACAAATCCCTAGGGCCAGATAGTCTGCACCCCAGAGTACTCAAGGAAGTAGCCACAGAAATAGTGGATGCATTAGTGATAATTTTTCAAAACTCCTTAGATTCTGGAGTAGTTCCTGAGGATTGGAGGGTAGCTAATGTAACCCCACTTTTTAAAAAAGGAGGGAGAGAGAAAACGGGGAATTACAGACCAGTTAGTCTAACATCGGTAGTGGGGAAACGACTAGAGTCAGTTATTAAAGATGGGATAGCAGTACATTTGGAAAGTGGTGAAATCATTAAACAAAGCCAGCATGGATTTACGAAAGGTAAATCATGGCTGACGAATCTTATAGAATTTTTTGAGGATGTAACTAGCAGAGTGGATAAGGGAGAACCAGTGGATGTGTTATATCTAGACTTTCAGAAGGCTTTCGACAAGGTCCCACATAAGAGATTAGTATACAAACTTAAAGCACATGGTATTGGGGGTTCAGTATTGATGTGGATAGAGAACTGGCTGGCAGACAGGAAGCAAAGGGTAGGAGTAAAAGGGTCCTTTTCAGAATGGCAGGCAGTGACCAGTGAGGTACCGCAAGGCTCAGTGCTGGGACCCCAGCTATTTACATTATATATTAATTTTGGGATTATAAGAGCCATAGAATAAATAAAAAACATTTATGTAAATCAAAAATAAATGGAGGTTTAGCACTACCAAACTTTATGTTTTATTACTGGGCAGTTAATATTATAAATATGAATTTTTGGTTAGTAGAGACAGATAAACAACCAATTTGGTTAAAAATGGAAAAAGAAGATTGTTCTCCTTTTGAAATTAGTTCAATAATATTTGCCAATATTAATTTAGGTAAGAAAACCTATAGTGAAAACCCTATAATAGAAAGTGGAATACGCATCTGGAAACAAATAAAGAAAATAATAAAAAAATCTATACCACTAGCCCTTACCATTGTAAATAATGTTACATTTAAACGTTCAATGATGGATAAAGGCTTTTTACAATGGAAAAATAAGGGAATTAATAAGATGGGCGATCTCTACAGGGAAAACTCTTTCCTTTCATTTCAAGAATTACAACAAATTTATGGATTACATTCAAAAGATTATTTTAGATACAAATTAGAGACTATGTAAAAGCAAACACACAGGAAATTAGAAATAGAAAGACAGAAATTTTAGATGAATGTCTAAATAAACATCCGAACACAGAAAAATTGATATCATACATTTATAATACCCTATTGGAAAATGATGTCCCATTAACAGAAATTTATATACAATCATGGGATAACGAATTAGGTCAAATTATTAGACCAGAAGTATGGGATGAAAGTTTACAACACATACACCACTGTTCGTTAAATGCTAGACACTCTCTTATACAATTTAAAATATTACATAGACTACATTACTCAAAATCCAAACTACATAACATTTTTCCAAATGTATCTGTCATATGTGATAAATGTCAGCAAGTAGAAGCTAATCTGACACACTCATTTACAAATTGTGTAAAAATTACAAAATTTTGGATAGAAATATTTAGGATAATTTCAAATGTTGTTAATATGAATCTGACTCCTGACTCAAAGTTAATAATACTGGGAATACTGGAAACAGATCAATTAATAACAACAAATCAAAGAATTTTTATTGATTATAGTTTAATAATTGGGAAAAATTAATATTAAAATTCTGGAAAGGTTCTACATCCCCCACAATCAAAATGTGGAATACAGAAATGTCGGAGACACTCCATCTGGAAAGATTGAGGCTCGTCCTAATGGACAGGTTGGTTCTTTTCAGAGGGATATTGTCTCCATATATTGAATATCTACAGGGTTAAAGTGGCTCGGTGCGAGAGCCTGACTGAGGCCTGAATAATAGAATAGATGAAGAATTACGTATAATAAATCATGGATATATCTCCAACGATGGATAACTTTTTAATATTCCATTCACTTCCTTATTTTCGATTTTTTGCCTCTATATTATTTTTCTCTATCCTTTCTTACTTATTAAAAAAAAAAGTATAGAAATATAAAGTCTTAAATATTAATATTAATAATATTATGAATGTATGTAAGAAGTATTTTCTATTAATATATATTTACAACTAATAAAACATATTCATTAAAACAATATATATTAATGATTTGGACGAGGGAATTGAAAGCAACATCTCCAAGTTTGCAGATGACACTAAGCTGGGGGGTTGTGTTAGGTGTGAGGAGGATGCTAGGAGGCTGCAAGGTGACTTGGATAGGCTGGGTGAGTGGGCAAATGCATGGCAGATGCAGTATAATGTGGATAAATGTGAGGTTATCCACTTTGGTGGCAAAAACAGGAGGGGAAAATATTATCTTAATGGTAGCAAATTAGGAAAAGGGGAGATGCAACGAGACCTGGGTGTCATGGTACACCAATCATTCAAAGTCGGCATGCAGGTGCAGCAGGCAGTGAAGAAAGCGAATGGTATGTTAGCATTCATAGCGAAAGGATTTGAGTATAGAAGCAGGGAGGTTCTACTGCAGTCGAACAGGGTTTTGGTGAGACCACACCTGGAGTATTGCGTACAGTTTTGGTCTCCAAATCTGAGAAAATACATTCTTGCCACAGAAGGGGTACAGAGAAGGTTCACCAGACTGATTCCTGGGATGTCAGGACTTTCATATGAGGAAAGACTGGATAGACTTGGCTTGTGCTCGCTAGAATTTAGAAGACTGAGGGGGGATCTTATAGAAACTTACAAAATTCTTAAGGGGTTGGATAGGCTAGATGCAGGAAGATTGTTCCCGATGTTGGGGAGGTCCAGAACAAGGGGTCACAGTCTAAGGATATGGGGGAATTCCTTTAGGACCGAGATGAGGAAAACATTTTTCACACAGAGAGTGGTGAGTCTCTGGAATTATCTGCCACGGAAGGTAGTTGAGGCCAATTCATTGGCTATATTTAAGAGGGAGTTAGATGTGGCCCTTGTGGCTAAAGGGATCAGGGGTATGGAGAGAAGACAGGTACAGGATACTGAGTTGGATGATCAGCCATGATCATATTGAATGGTGGTGCAGGCTCGAAGGGCCGAATGGCCTACTCCTGCACCTATTTTCTATGTTTCTATGTATCTATGTTTCTATTTCCTTTCACGAATCTGGATTGAAGTACTTCCTAGGATGGTAGCATAGAATTCTGCACATCTCCATTGACTATAAAATATAGGCTTGTCACAGTTAAAGGCATCCATGTGTGGCCATCTTACATTAACACAATCTGGTATTGGTTTATTTTTGTCACACGAATCAAGGCAGACAAAAACTTTATCTTGCATGTTGTCCTGAAAAGTCATACCATACATCTACATTTTCCTCGAGCAGCATCCCCTTTGAACTCTCATATTAACACCTTACCCTTCCATATTTCCATGTCTCCCTCTCCCCTGCCTCTTCGACTGAAGAAGGGTTACGACCCGAACCGTCGCTCATGCCTTCTCTCCAGAGATGCTGCCTGACCCGCTGAGTTGTTCCAGTATTTTGTGCCTATCTTCGGTGTAAACCAGTATCTGCAGTCCCCTCCTACAACATATATTAGTACATCAGCTAGCGTAAAAGAGAGAATAATGAGTGCGGGACATAATATTGCCCATATTGTATAATCCATCGGCAACAGATCTAACGTGTAGGAATTAACTGCACATGCTTGTTTATACCAAAGATAGACACCAAGTGCTGGTGTAACTCAGCGGACCAGACAGCACATTGGGAGAAAAGGAATATGTGACGTTTTGGGTCGGGACCCTTCTTCAAAAGATTCCATCTTCAAACGCCCTGTTGCGATCTTGAAGGACTTTGAAAAGTAAACTTGCATTGATCTGCCATTGGGAGCAGAAGTCCCATGTGTTTTGGTTGTTGCTGTTGGTCACGCGTTCTGGAGTAAGATGTGGCATCTGGTCTGTATCTGAGAGTCAGGGGAAAGGGGAGCGAGGGATAAAGACATTACTTAGGGTGGTCCACTGTTTGTGTAACTCGTTATCACCTATCCTGAAGCCAACAATGGCCCATTGTGGCCTCCACATGTCCTTGATTGTCTTTACTGTCTGCATTTCTTCCATTCATTGATCGTAAGTATCATCTATATCTCTCGTTTCCCCTTTCCATTGTCTCTCAGTCCGAAGAGTTTTGGGTCGAGACCCTTCTTGCGTCTGAAGAAGGGTCTCCACCCGAAACGTCACCTATTCCTTTTCTCCAGAGATGCTGTCTCACCCGCTGAGTTATCCCAGCATTGTGTGTCCACCTTTGGTGTAAAGCGGCATCTGCAGTTCCTCCCTGTACATCTGGCCTATGGTATTGTAATGAATACGGAGAAAGCTCTTTAGACCAACGTAGATCCGATAGTGCTTAAACAAAAGCGACAGAGGTGTGGGGACGCTGTAGCATCGATCCTCTCATGTTAAAGTTGCTTCACAAACCTATTTAACCAAAGGGCGTGCGTTTAGCAAATGAACTGTTTTAAGCATGGGTCGGGTTTTTTTTGTGTGGGGGGGGGGGGGGAGGGGGTGGGGGGGGAACGGACGGAGGGGGGGGGGGGGGGACTAATACTCCGTGGGGAGAATATCCAGAGTCGCTTGTTCCAGAGGAAACTTTTCACATGAATTATTTTAACCAATATATTCCAGTGGTGTATATTCGAGAGAAAAATACAATTAAGCAAAAGAATAATTGAACTGAACGTGTTCGTGGTTGTGAATGATCGAAATTCGTGTTTCTCCTATTTACTGTTGCATTTATTCACACGTTCATCTTTCCACGGACCTTGTTCGAAAGGTGAAAACCAATTGTTGGCTACCCGACGCGCTTTCAATAGTGCATAGATAGGATGCATTGGGGTTTGGGTGATTTTTCACTTCAACAGAACACGAGGAACTTCAATGGATATTTTCTGAAAGTCTTCTAAATTGCAAAGTCCCGCAATGGAAATAAACGGCTGTTCGCGTAGAGTCGCTGTGGTAGATGTGGTCATTCTAAAGACCGGCATAGAGCCAATGGGCCGAATTACTTGCCTCGAGCAATATATAGAACATCAACAAGATTACGCGGCATGCCGGTATATCTAAATCAATTTCATGATAAATAGGTGTGAACGATGATGGATTAATCATTTGACCTATTGCATTATATTGGTGCATCCAATGAGCATACTATGAAGAAGGTGTAAAAAGGGGTAACATGTTCTGTATTCATGTCTTCTATAATCTATTGTGCTGAAGCAAAGCAGGAATTTCATTGTCCTATATGGGACAATAAACTCTCTTGAATCTTGAAAATGGTGAAATCTAATGTAGTTTTGCAGATGCTGGAAACCTATAAAAAGGTATTCAGGAGATCAGACTACATCCATGGGGAAGAGAAAGAGTCATCATTTCCAGAATAAGGTTCGGTCCGACCTGTTGGGTATCTCCAGACGTTCGTGTTGTGTAAGAAAGCTGGCCTGCTAAACCAGAAAATTGAGTCCCACCTGTGATTGTGGAACACGCAGCTTCAACAAAAAATGCCGATAAAGCGGTAGAAAAGTATGATGGAGAATAATAAATATCTTTAAACGGATAATTTATAGATCCTAACACCTTTAAACGGATAATTATATGAATACAGTTCAATCGTATGGTATCGTATAAGTATTTCATCGGTGGTTATCGATACTTTTCCCAAGCACGTCAGAGTAATTTAGCAATGCAGTGGGGGTTGTTCAACTTAATATCACAGCTTGGAGAATAAAGATCTTGTATACAGTCACTAAAATATGCTGAGACAAGGATAATCTGAGTGTCTGACTTCGCCTTTTATCTATTTGAAGAAAAATGTTCTCCGGGCTCCTGCGGGGATTCTCCTGCGCCTTTCTTTAATCTAAGTTCTTAATCATAACAACCTTAGTGTAAATCTTCAAAACTCATAAATCACCGCGAAATAATACAGGGATTTATGTGGTTTGCCTGTTTTTTTTTTTTTTATCAATAGCCTGGCAGATCCAATTTGAATTTATAAACCAGGTCAGACATTTCACTTCAGTGCAGAGTCAGAGGAGGTCGACGGAAGAGTCATTTGAACTTCTGCTTTACGGTGGGAATGGAAGATTTCAGAGTGGTGTTCGCGGGAGATTTTTCCAGGGGTATCCCATCTGATATTTGTCCCCCAAATCAACCAAGTCGTTTTCCCAACCAGACCAATTATTTTTTCGAAGGAGTTTGATGTGCACAACGGTGACATCTCGGATGCCCTGGAACGCCTCATCTTGGGCGCAGATGCAGCGGAGACGAATTGGGAGTAAGGGGATAGAGTCTTCGCAGGAGGCAGGGTGGAAAGAAGTATAGTCGAGATAGTTGAGATGAATATTGATTTCTCTAATTTCAAGTAACCCTGCATTCTCTTTCTCTCTCCATCCCTCACCCACGCGTCTCACCTGCTTCATGTTCTCACCTAGCAAACAACTAACAATTGCCTGTTTCCTTTATCGACGTTACGTTTTTTGTAAATCTTTCATTCATTTCTTCTATATCTCTCTACATCACCGCCTATATCTCTTGTTTCCCTTTCCCCACACACTCAGTCTGAAGTTGGGTCTCGACCCGAAACGTCACCCGTTCCTTCTCTCCAGAGATGCAGCCTGTCCCGCTGAGTTACTCCAGTTATTTTATGTCTATCTTCATGCACAATTTAGATGTCCTGTTTCCATCTCGGCTCCAATTCAAAAGGATTTCATTGGCTGTAAGAGTTTGGAATATCCTGAGATAGTGAAATGTGTTACTGACGTGCATTCCTTAAAATAAAGCATTGTGAGAAATGCTGTAAACACAAGGAACTTCAGATGCTGGTTTGCAAAAAAAAAGTGCTGAAGCAACTGATCGGGTCAGGCAGAATCTCTGGAGGACACAGACAGATGACGTTTCGGGTGGGATCCTTCTTCAGACTGATTGTAGTGTGGTGGGGGTGGTGGGAAAAACTGGAAAAGAAGCGCAGGACAACGCCGAGAGACTGATAGGTGGATACAGCTGTGCAGCGTTTGTTGACTGGCAGATGTATGGGCAAAGTATAGGAATTAAAAAGTAGACACAATGGTGCTAACTAAATGAGAAATGTAGAGCTAGAAGAAGGAATATATGTGGAAGGGGCCGACAGGAGGAGGGGAAAGGGACAGTGTAAGGGAAGAAATGGGCGCGCACCTGGTGGGGGGGAGAGGCGTGTGTGTTATCTAAAATTGGAGAATTTTGGCCTGAAGAAGGGTTTTGGCCTGAAACCTTACCCATCCATGTTCGTGCCAATCCTCGGTTTAAACCAGTATTTTGTGCCAATCCTCGGTTTAAACCAGCATCTGAAGTTTATTCCTACACGAGTTACTCCAGCTTTTAGTGTCTATCTCCAAGGTTCACACGGTTGGGTTAGAAGCTGTAGTCACATCCCACATTGTTGGCACAGGTTGCATTCGTTTGCATATGTGGGTAAATAGGATAAACTGGCTACTCCAGGGCTCACATTCAGGATTCAGGGATAACATTCCTTTAGCAGTCGTGGCTTGTAGATCGCCACGTAATTACAGCGAGCGACATTCATACCTCTCACAGCCCACCCATCTCCTCCCTCACCACCCCGTAACCTGTCACCTCTTTGACATGCAATTATTCCATGTGTGCTGTCACAATAACATGTAGATCATTGTTAGCGTTAAACTGCAGCACTCATTATAATACAAGCAATGTTTGGGTAATATCGCTCATTTAATCTAAGTGTAAATTACAGACACCCATGGTATGAGATGACATATTAGTGCCTCCGCATCGTGTGCAGTTTTGGCTACGCAAGAGACCACGTTTTTAAACGTGGATTTCCAATAAGTCTCTCAAATTATCAAAGAGATTACTGAACAAGCACATACACGACATTGGAGAATGGAGAATGTTCTAAATGTTCTAAATTTAGCTCATTTCTAGATTATGAGTAAGAAACGATAAAGACGCAATGCGGACGGTTCTGTCTCTGAACTGACCGTGGTTTTGGACAGTTACTGGGTGAACTAAACATACTATACATCGATCTATGTTTTAAACCAGCAACAACCCAGACCAGTGATAAAATACAAACAACCACGTGCACAATCCATTAATCTTTGCTCAACGCTTATAAAATCGGCTTTAATGAACGTAGTGCAAGAAATATACTATTTGAAAATATGACATTATTGTCATACGGTCTTGCGCGATATAAAATTGCACTTTATTAAGTGCCATGGTAGCTAAATTCTGTTTGCTGTGTTGATGGAAGTGGGGTTTTAGCCTTGTGTCTGGTATCATGAGGTTGGTATGAATATTGATTTATCTCACTTCAAGTAACCCTTGCAATCCCTCTTCCTCCATCCCTCCCCCACCCATGTACCAGCTTCAAGTCGTCTTGTTGAGTCTCATTGTCTGTACTCGTTTTCACCGAGCAAACAGCTAACAATGGCCTGTTTCCTTTATCATCGTTACTTTTTTTGCATATCTTTCATTCATTTGTTCTATATCTCTCTTCATCACCGCCTATAGCTCTCGTTTTCCTATCCCATGACTCCCAGTCTGAAGAAGGGTCTCGACCCGAAAAGTCACCTATTCCTTTTATCCAGGGATGCTGTCTGTCCCGCTGGGTTACTCCAGCTTTTTGCGTCTATCTTCGGTGTAAACCCGAATCTGCAGTTCATTCCGTCGCATCACCGAGTTTCCTTTCGGATCCGCTGAATGACAATAGGCATTCCAATCCCTTTCTATAACTGAGCTCCCAAAATCGAAAAGGAAGAGCTATAACTAAGTAAACTGAAAATATTTGCACGTGAAACAAAACAGAAGCCCCGCCTCATGGTTGGTTAAATACAGCGAGGATCAAATAATACAATAACTAAGGTAAACATATGATTTCAGAAAGTCAGAGCAAGAATCCACAAACTGAAGACGTGTTTCGACCCGAAACATGATCATTCCTTCTCTCCATAGATGCTGCCTGTCCCGTTGAGTTACTCCGGCATTTCGTGTCCAACTGAAAATACAACCATACACCTACAATTCAATTGTTCTATATAATCAAGGAATTAGTACTACATTTAAATTGATTGAAGCAAATCGTATTACAATTGAAAGAAAATGGAAACATGTTTGTAGGAATTATCAGGAAACCTTGATAAATATTAACTGCATTGATCTACGTCCTAGCCAGATTGGGATCCATCACTGTGGCAAGATATAATTTTCTGTCGTTGCAAGTTATTTGCGATACTAGTAACTTCATGACTGTATCTTTCAAATTGTTTTTGAAAAGTTGTGCCATGGTAAAAAAAAAATCAAGATTAACAGAACATGGATTTTGATAGACAAGGTAGACAAGATAACTGGAACAACTTTCTTAAACAAGGGTTTTGATGAGATGATATTGAGTAACCCTGCACCGATACTAACACAGTGTACTGGATGATAAATTTGACATCTTACATGCAGTGATATTATTGTAAATAAACATTGAATAGTATTGAATATTGTTAAATATTGCACTAAGGCAACACGGATAACAGCATAATAGCAAATGCTTGGAACAAATAACTGACTAGAATCGACATTGCATCACACACCTATACTCCATAAATCTATAGTTCAGAGAGGATTGTCTCGCGCTAATAAGTCTGTTGTCCAGGTAAGGTATAGAATAATACTATCACATTACACGTGTCCAATGTTACTGGCAAGCACTTTCAGGTTGGATATGGATAGAGATAACTTCGGTTCTATTCGTGCCATATAATGGTTAGCCGATGCCAAGAATGAAGAGGCGGGAACTATATTTTATTTTGAAGCACTGGCGATCCATTTCTAATAACCATGAAAAATTAGCTATCAGACTTTTTTATAGATGCTGAATTTAACATACATTAATTTGTTTAGAAGTGGTTTTAATTTATTTTCCTTCAATATTTTCTCTGGGTTCAAGCAACATGTTTTCTTAGCTGGAGCAGCTATAATGTCGTCATGGATATTTTCCCTCATGTTGAACATCGCTCTCTTTGCTTTTTTTTGTTGGTCGGCCTTTGATTCTGTGGTAGTAGTTCGGCGAAGAGAATGGACACAAACATACTGGAGTACCTCGGCGGGACAGCCAGCATCTCTGGATAGAAGGAATTTGTGACGTTTCGGGTCGGGACCTTTCTTCAGACTGAGCTTTATACCTGCCTTACGAGAGAATGTTTTGCTTTATGTGTAGGATGGAACTGCAGATGCTGGTTTCAACCGAAGATAGACAGAAAAAGCTGGAGTAACTCAGAGGGACAGGCAGCATCTCTGGAGAGAAGGGATGGGTGACGTTTCGGGTCGAGACCCTTCTTCACACTGGTTAGGGATAAGCAAAACGAGAGATTTAGCCGATGATGTGGAGAGAGAAACAACAATGAATACAAGATATGCAAAAAAGTAACGATGATAAAGGAAGTAGGCCATTGTTAGTTGTTTGTAGGGTGAAAACGAGAAGCTGGTGCGACTTGAGTGGGGGAAGGGATAGAGAGAGAGGGGGAGGGAATGCCGGGGCTACCTGAAGTGAGGAAAAAACCCATCAATATTCATACCACTGGGCTGTAATATCTGCTTTATATTCCCTGCACCAATAACATCACCGCAGGTTACCTGGTCGTGATCAGATTAGTTTTAATGGGAACTTGCTGTGCAGAAAGTGACCTACAATGCAAGATTCAATTAGTTCGCCGATTGTAAAGAGCGTGGGGCGTCCCGGGTCGTAAAAGTCCTTGCAAGTGTAACTATTTTATGTGGGGGGGGGGGGGGGGGGGGGGGGGGGGGAAAAAGGTCCACATTGAAAATGCTAAACCTTTAGATGTTGTAATGAAAACTGCGAATGCACACATTCATAGGATATTATTAGTTGGCGCATATCAGTTGAAATAAATTGTGCAGGAAGGAACTGCAGATGCTGGTTTAAACCAAAGATAGACACTACAAGCTGGAGTAACTCAGCGGGTCAGCCAGCATGTCTGGGGAAAGGGGATAGGTGACGTTTCCGGTCGACATCCTTCTTCAGACTGAAGAAGGACTGAAGCGTCTGGAAAAGGGACTCGACCCGAAACGAGAAGGAATAGGTGACGTTTCGGGTTGAGACCCTCCTCCAGTCTGAATATTTTTACTGCATTTTGACTGAAGAAAAGTCTCGACCCGAAACGTCACCCACTCTTTCTATCCAGAGATGCTGCCTGTCCCGCTGAGATACTCCAACATTTTGTGTTTACCTTCGATTTTTAATCAGCAACTGCAGTTCCTTCCCACACACCTGATATTTTGACGTTATGACTACAAATGGAACTGACTTTATCATCCATTGAGCAGTGCTGGGAATGAGCTACTTTATTAATCTGCCGGGAAAACTGCGAGTTTAATGGGATTAAGTTCCATGTGCCCATTTGCCACAAATCGACATGACGCTATTTAACTGTTAAAGAAGGAACTGCAGATGCTGGAAAATCGAGGGTACACAAAAGGCTGGAGAAACTCAGCGGTAGCAGCAGCATCTAAGGAGCGAAGGAGATAGGCGACGTTTCGGGTCGAGACCCTGTCTGGACGTGATGAAATGCAGATTACACAAGTAAACTCCTTGAATAACATTTGCAATCTAAATTAAAACGTTCAGCGCTGGGGAAAATAACGCAAACCTATCTAATTAAAATAAAAAGTCTATGTTTAGATGAAAAAAAAACTTGGAAATGTACTCTTAAACGCTATACGTGGCTAAATTACAACACTCTTCCATATACACCAGCAAATCAACAGTATAAACTGTGCGATTATGAAAAAAAATGTCGATTAGGTATTATCCAGCAAATTGTGAACATTCCAGCACCATACGCTGTTACATTATTATATTCATTACATATTAACTATTCATATAAGAAAGAGGAGCAACAATATACGACCTGTTCCCTTGACCCATGCTTTAAGAGAAGTATGTACCTGCCACTTTATTCTCTATCCCTTGCGCTTCCCAAATAATATAAAACACTTTTTAATAACTGAGATTTATCGAACAGAATTTGGATCTTTTGGTATTATTGTGAAATCTGGCTGACGCGCATATTTGTTTGGTAACCCTGTTTGCCTTACACTTCCTTGTGTCTGTGTCTCGCTCTCCCCAGATTCTAAGCCTGAAGAAGGGTCTCGACCTGAAACGTCAGCCGTGCCTTCTATCTAGAGATTACGCCTGCCCCGCTGAGTTGCTGTGTCTATCTTCCAAACCACAACCTTCCTTCAATTAATACATCCATAATATTCCACTTAATGGTCAAAAGTCGACACATGAACGGTCTGAAGCCATCTCTAGCTCGCATCGAAATACTAGGCATCAGTTAATTGTTGTGTTGGTTGTGACATGTCTGTAAGATCTCTGAAGCGAAGTCATCGCTAGAACCATTGGAGAGACAAAGTGGCATGTGTGTCCACGGGGTTAGACTCTAACTGGGAAATAACGCCCATCGTCCACAGTGCAATGCAAGGATTTAAAAAATCGTTTCATAAAACAGTCCGACCGGGATTTAGCCAAGAGATTTATGTAACGACTTCAAGAGCTTTGAAGCTCTCGGGTAATCTACCATAAATGGATGCACTGTAAATATCAGCCACGGGTTAAGTACAGTGAAATGGTATTTGATAACCATTTTACCAATCTGAAACAGGAATTGGTCGCTTTTCAAGGTTAGAACAATCAGGCGACAATTAAAAAATATATATGCCCCAACCTCTTGCCTTTCAAATATCAAATCTAAACGAGTATTCCAAGTATTCAAAGATACTTTGAATATCTTTGGAAGCCCCTTACTAACCCCGCGAACGCGTTTCTTAAGTTACACGCAGTAAAAATCTGCCTGCAGTCGATCACGTTTTGTGTCCCTTTCCAGACTGTAACCACGACTACTCCCTATCACACTCGGTGGAAAGCATTCTGAATTGTCCTGCGCTGCTGAAAGTCGCTATGTAAACGCACCTTCTCCCGAACACACCTGGTCTGAATTAGAACGTCATTAGTAGGGTGTGTCGGGGAATGGATTCAAGATGGATTACAGTACAGAGGCATCAGATATTCACACACGCGTAAAGTGGATTTATTTATTTTAATCTCCCACAACACTCTAATATACTTACATCAAATCCTTTCTATGTGAAGTTATGTGTTCGGGGCTTTAATTATATATATATATGGGTGACGTTTCGTGTCTAGACCCTTCTTGTCGACCAGAAACGTCACCCATTCCTTTTCTCCAGAGATGTTGCCTGTTCGACTGAGTTACTCCAGCTTTTTGTGTCTATCTTCGCTTTCAACCAGCATCTGCAGTTCCTTCACACACACACACACACACACACACACACACACACACACACACACACACACACACACACACACACACACATATTCCCAACCTCTTGCCTTTCAAATAGCAAATCTGAGCGAGTATTCCAATTATTCAAAGATAACGCCCATATATGTGTAGGAAGGAACTGCAGATGCTGGATGAAACCGAAGAAAGACATAAAAATCTGGAGTAACTCAGCGGGACATATATATATATATATATATGTGTGTGTGTGTGTGTGTGTGTGTGTGTGCGTGTGCGTGTGTGTGTGTGTGTGTGTGTGTGTGTGTGTGTGTGTGTGTGTGTGTGTGTGTGTGTGTGTGTGTGTGTGTGTGTGTGTGTGTGTGTGTGTGTGTGTGTGTGTGTGTGTGTGTGTGTGTGTGTGTGTGTGTGTGTGTGTGTGTGTGTGTGTGTGTGTGTGTGTGTGTGAGTGTGTGTGTGTGTGTGTGTGTGTGTGTGTGTGTGTGTGTGTGTGTGTGTGTGTGTGTGTGTGTGTGTGTGTGTGTGAGAATTATCCTCCAGCTCTTGACCCCATTAACGAACTATTTGAGTCTGGCCTAACGCAGCGACCCGCTGTCTGTCGGCACGTTGTGTGCTGGTTAGCGGCTGGCCCATTGTACGCAGGGTCGGTGCTTCGGCGGCTTCAACCTTCCACTGAAGGCGCCTGAATTTGGTATCTGCATAATTACAGCGATGTGCATATTTAAGCGAGTAAACCAAGACTCCCTTCAATTCCCCTCTCCACACCGCAGGCAAGCACATCAATGGTCAATCGTTTATTTATTGTCACCTGTACCAGGTACAGTGCTATACATTTGTTGCATACAGCTCAGCAAAAATATCCCCGTTCATAAGCTCAATCCCCCGGTTAGTACAGAATGCACAGAACAGCCCACCCAGTCCATTGCACAATTTATCCGCCTCGATTACCGATTACTCGGCATCGTATGAGCTTTGGAACGCTGTTGGCAATGCATACACTCCTGATTTATCTCTAACCTATACGTTTGGTTGGCGGTCAAATCATTAAACCCAGAAAAGTTCACTATATCTCTGGGATACTGACAGGGAATGGATGAGAAAGTGGGATGTTATTAAACTAGTGTGGAACGGGTGATGGATGGGCGGTGTGGACTTGGTTCCATGCTGCAAATCAAACGGAACTAACATATCCGCTCTCGCAACCGAAAGTGCTCAGAGGATTTTGGAAAAATATTGATTCTATTGTAAACGAATCCCTCAGCTACTTGTTGATAATGGGTGAGGTCAGGGAGTTGAAGGGAGGGGCGATTCCAATGCCGAATAAATGTGACCCAATATAATGACTAGTTTGTGTAGGAAGGAACTGCAGATGCTGGTTTAAACCGAAGATAGACACAAAATGCTGGAGTAACTCAGTGGGGCGGCAGCATCTCTGGAGAAGGAAAGTCTGAAGAAGGGTCTCGACTCGAAAAGTCACCCACAATACTAGTTTCCTGGTCTAGACTCCCTCCACTTGCGACCCATGTCAGACTTGGCCATGGGAGAAGTTTAATAAGAATTTTTCAGTTAAGATTTGATTGCAGGCGAAACTGGAGGCTAGGCCACGTGATCCCATTTGATTAGTTCTGATTCATTTATTCAATGAAGATTTTCCGCTTGTCATGGGCCATGAATAGGAGTCTTTGTGTTCCGGGCCCGGGCAAGGTCCCACGACTCCACGCAATAGCATTGGACCTGTATCTGTTCCCCGGCAATAGACAGTCCCCCCGTTCAAAATCTATTAGCACTTAATCCACATGAGATGAGGGGTATGGATTATTTACACAATGGCCATGATTACTAATCACAGAATAAAATCAACCGGCCGCTGATTCCCGTTTAAATTCAGGTCTGCATCGCCTTGTTAGTGCTGGGGCATTTCATTACGAGTGACTGGGTCCTTGGGAATGTTTTAATCATTATATAGAATTCCAAGCTCGCTCGTTCCCCCCTCTGTACATGAAAAGGAAGTTGTAGTCTCATATCAAGCCTTTACATTCAACAACCAAGGATCGCTAATGATGGATGAGAGGAGTGAATGCCACGAAACAAACCATGGCGGAGCTTAAAATAAAGCGAACAGAGGCTTAAGCTATATTAAATTACCCTGATTAGGAATCCCGGGTCTAGTCAAAGGCTGTCGGAGAGGCTGGGAGTCTGAAAGTACTGCTGTTCAGTGCTGGGGAGAGGGTCAGGAGGTGAATGAAGTTCACAGGGCCTTTTCTTTTCTTATGCTAACGCAAAGTACATGTGCCAATGCTCACTGGCCTGGAAATAAAAACGGTTCTGCCTAAAACTCTCCAATAATCCGCGCCCGAGTTTGGAAGGGGAGGGGGTGGTGGGAGAGCCAGATCTGTAGCTAATTGCTGGCCGCTCGCTCGCTTTTTCTGCTCTGGCTCAGCCTGTCAGCCGGCAACTATCCCCCCCACCTTCAGTGTGCGCCGCCGTTGAGTTTTTGAGCAGCAACACTCCCAGCCACCGCAACCCTGGCCGGTTTCTGCAACCCCGCTCCGCGCCTGCAACTGCGCCGCACTTGTACATTTACAAAGGACGATGAAGTGTGTGTTTTCTCCGGTGACAATGCACACGGATGTGAAAATAATTAGGTTGCTGGTGCTGGTCGCAGCCAAAGATAATAGAGCTCCGCTGGAGGATCTTTGGTCGCAGTCCCATTGTCCCGGCGTCTACACGGCTATCAATATCGCAAACTCTTTATTCAATTAAAAAAAAAACAAATCTGGCGTACCTTTCTAAAAAGGGTTATCTAAATATGAACGAATTAAAACACATACAAGGCCGCCTTTCGCCAGACGGCTGAATCTCGGCTCAGAGCCCCAGTCAATTGGGTTCATTAAAACAGCGGAGCTTAATTCAATCTCAACGCTTTGAACTATCAAAGGTTTTTTTTTTGCTTTGGGTTGAGGTTAAAAGATTGGTGGCTATTAAATACAAAATGTTGCTGTGTGGGGCAAATTAGCTGAGACATCATCGGGCGAGCCGAGGCACTGTGATTTTAACAAATTAGATTAATGACACGGTACAATGGACTGAAGGTGGATCCCAACACAGTACCGGGTCCTTGTGAACGGCACCTCCCTGCATTGAACACACTGCACAACAGATTTTCAAAGGCTCTCATTGTACACTGCACCAAATCCTGCCGCCGCTCTCTTGTTTCGTGAGTTGGAGATGCAGCGAGAGAGGTTTAAAATAAAAATCCTTAGTAAAACATTTCATTTCAAGACAGGCGGCTCAGTAAACACCTCCACTCACTCCCCTCCCCTCCTCCCCCATTTGCCTCTAAACCAACTCTCACTTATGCACTCGTTTGGTTAGCAGACCATCACTTTGAATGCATGCTTGCATTAAGAAGGGATGGTCACCTGGGTGAACGTTGGCACTCATTTTCCGGACTCACACGGTAAATTAATTTGTGTGTAGGAAAGAACTGCAGCTGCTGGTTTAAACCGAAGAGGTATCGACCCGAAAGGTCGCCCATTCCTTCTCTCCAGTGATGCTGCTGCCTGTCCCGCATTGTTACTCCAGCATTTTGTGTTTACATTCGGTAAATACATTACCTATGGGGTGGATTTAAAACAAGAACAGCGAGAATTACTTGCATTCATAATCTTCAAATCTTTATAATAAAACAGCGTAGCAGGTTCTGGGTAAGAGTGCGGCCGCCTACAGGTGTGGGCGTAGAGGCCTAGAATATGGCTTCAATCGAATTAGCCTTGCAGTGAGGCCGGACTTGAACGCATGCAACTATCGTTTGACTTTTTTTTAGAGCCCCCCACCCCACCCATTTTTTTAAACGTGCATTTGATTAGAGTGGGTGGCGAACGGTATATTGCCGAGGGCCTCTCTGTTTTGTAAATATTTCCTGTTGATATTGGCCATCACAGGGAAATTACTCCAACACATTAAAACAAGTAACTAAACATCTCTTTAGTGCTGGGGCTATTATTGAGAGACATTTTCCCAACAGAAGGGCGAAATATGGCAAATTACACATGCTTATCAGACCTGTTGTTAAGGGCTCTAGTGGCTCTTGTTGAAAGGTAATACAAAAGGGTCTGGAAGCTTCATTTATGTCGAGCATGCACCTCAACCAGACAAATAGAAAGTGTTTAACTCATTATCTCCTCTGTACGCTGGAAGCCCACCCCACACCCACACATTTATCAAACTTCAAAGGGAAATCGTTATTGCAAAGTAAAACCTCTCCCCGTCTACTATACGTGTCTTTCTCGTCTGATCTTAACGATTAAAAATGTCGTCAACATTTTGTGCCTCAGATGCCTCGCGTTATTGGGGAGGAGACGAGAGCAGATGTGACTGGTTTATATTTGTGTGGATTTCATTCCATACACTGTGATAAATCTACATCTTACGTCACGGTCGCTTTATGCAAAATTAAATGTGTATTGCAATTATTAAATGCGGGGTAAGCCTGTTTTAAATATGTCACGTTCGCCTGGACGTTGCTCCTTGCTATCTGATAGTGGCCTTGGCACAGGCTGCTGGTGAAATTGACTGAATGTGATCCTCTGGAGTGTTTCGAACTAACCTGAGACAGACAATTAGAGCTCTGGGGGAAAAAAAACACATCACAGGGCAGGGCGGAGAAAGGTAAAACTTCAGCTGTTCCTTAACGTCATCAGAGAGCTTTATCAGAAAAGGAAGCGAGAGGCAGAGATGGTCCAGGGTCTTATCGCACCTCGAACGTCTTCCGGCCTTCAAGTGAAGCACTTTGAAGCGCAGTGCTTATCGTTTCCCAGGCAATTGCAGCAATCATTCTGTGCATGGCAAGATTCACTGAAACGCCAATGAGATAAATATTCAATGAATCTGCTTTTAATGGCGATGATTAAGGGAGGCAGGAAGGACGGGAAGGACTGCCAAATGTCGCTGCTTCTCAGGTGTAGCGGAGTCTTATCATATCCACCCGGAGGGCAGACTGCAATTAAAAAAAAAAAAAAAAGAGTGCTGGAGTAACCCAGCGGGTCAGGCAGCATCTCTAGAGGACATGGATAGGCGACTTTACCGTTCTTCAGACATGTCAGGTGTCGCGGAAAGAAGACCACATCTATGGTTTCTCATTGATTGAAATATACAGCATGGAAACAGGCCCTTCGCTCCACCGATACCACGCCGACCATGGACTACCTGTGCAGATGCTGCTTTACGTCTTTTCATCCCTAGCCCTTTGTCCAAAGATCTGCCAAACACCCTCCCCCCTCTATCCACTTATCTGAAGAAGGGTTTCGACCCGAAACGTCACCCATCCCTTCTACACAGAGATGCTGCCTGTTTCGTTGAGTTAATTCCAGCTTTTTGTGTCTATCTTCCACTTATCACGTGCCAGGCTTTATCTGGAATATTTGCTGTGGGATAATATTAAGCACATTTACATTGAAGACAAACTCTCAGCTGAGGAATTCTTCAAAGTGCTGGTTTCATTTCCGTTCTCTCCTCAATTCTCCTTGTTCACCATTTGAAAGATGCATTATCCCCTGTCGTCACCAGCTCCTTCACGTTACTCTTTCAATCTAACTGATTGACTACACAAAACTTAAATCCCAATATAAAGGGGGGATGGATTCACCATATACCCTGATGGATCCATAGCAAAGTTAAAGTAACTTACTATTATTGGTAAGGTAAATAGTACTTTAACTAGCACTTTAAGTAAGTTATTCAGTGTTAAGTTAAACTACTCTCTACAGGAATGGGTCTTACATTCTTTATTTTCCCAATTGAACCAAACTAAAGGAGAACAGTAGAATATTATGCTATTCAGCCCCATTAAACCTACTCTAACATGCAGCTTTCTACACTATACCGGATTCTCACTCGATTTACTTCATTGCCAGAGCAAAAAAAAAAATCAGAAATCAAACTCTGTGAACCTATAATAGTAACAGCTGAACCATTTGCTTCTCTTCCACTTCCACGGTCACAGCAGTTCAAGAATTACAAGTTCATTGAGTTGTGCAGGAAGGAACTGCAGATGCTGGTTTAGTCCGAAGATAGGCACAACAACTCCGAGTAACTCAGCGGGACAGGTAGCATCTCTGGAGAGAAGGAGTGGGTGACGTTTCGGGTCGAGACTCATCTTGCGTCTGAAGAAGGGTCTTGACCCGAAACGTCACCCATTCCTTCTCTCCAGAGATGCTGTCTGTCCCGCTGTACTCCGGCTTTTTGTGTCTATCTTAAGTTCATTGAGTTTGCCTGTTTCAGAGTAGTAATTCTTACGCCCAAGTACTTTCCCCTGCAACCGCAGGCGATTTACGATTGATTAAGCTTGGGGTTTAAAACTTTAATGGAAAACGCTGACCAAGAACCATTAACCCTTAATTATTATGGAAACAAAGGTGGAGGGAAGGTAGCACGTCTTAATATCAAGCATATAAACGGATCTTTTTTTTCATATAAGCCATATTTCACATTGCATCAAGCTCACAGTTCATAATGTACCGCACTCTTAAGCAGTTCACGAGTGGCAACGATTTGAAGCTGGTCGAATACTTAGAGAACAAAAAACAACTGTGACAAAAATATTTGTCTTAGCATTTTCAACTGATGTGATTGAATATGTGATCTTCTGCTCAAGTTATACTTGCGTGACAATCGATTGCACGTTTAGTTACAACAGAGAAAGCAAACTATTTCTCTCAGTATCATCATAGTTATTCCAACACTTTCTAAGAGCTGGACTTTCACCTATAAGTAGGGCAAACTGAGTGCACATCATATTGCAAGCCTTTAGAGATAATGGCTCAGATTTTGTGAAGTATTGATGGGGGAATCTGTCAGCATTCACCATTATTACCCTGCAGAATTGACAGCAGCGTTGGGACTTCTCTTCATATGAATTTGAAAGCGGAAATCCAGAAATTGCTGTCACCAATTTACGGTTAGCCAGAAGGCTGCACTCCGACACTGGGTTCGCCTCAAGAGTTTGGCCTGAGAGGAGGATTTTGGGCTAATTTCTCCACCCTTATAATCAGTCATCAGAAAATCTGTGCTTACGTTCCAAATGGTACAAGGGCATTTCCGTTTGATTTTAATGGAAGATAATGACCATGAGACCCCAGGTAGGTTCGTAATGCATTAAGGTCTCACGGTTAGGTCATTAGTTTAACAGCACTATTTTTAATAGTCGCAGGATTTTTCATCAAAATCTCCAATGGCTTGTTAATTTGGATTTTTTTAATATTTAAAAATAATGCAGCTTACGCATTTTTATTTATTTTAGTTTGGTTTAGAGATACGGCGCGGAAACAGGTCCCTTCGGCCCACTGTCTGCGCCGACCAGCGGTCACCCCGTACACTAGCATTATCCTACACTCGAGGGAAATGTACAATTCTTGCCAAAGCCAATTAACCTACAAACCTATACGTCTTTGGAATGTGCGAGGAAACCAGAGCACTCGGAGAAAACCCACGTGGTTACGGAGAGAACGTAAAACTCCATACAGGCAGCACCCGTAGTCAGGATCGAACCCGTGTCTCAATAGACAATAGACAATGGACATTAGGTGCAGGAGTAGGCCATTCGGCCTTTCTAGACAGCACTGCCATTCAATGTGATCATGGTCCCTAATCAGTACCCCGTTCCTGCCTTCTCCCCATATCCCCTGACTCCGCTATCTTTAAGAGCCCTATCTCGCTCTCTCTTGAAAGTATCCAGAGAACCGGCCTCCACCGCTCTCTGAGGCAGAGAATTCCACAGACTCACAACTCCCTGTGTGAACAAGTGTTTACTTGTCTCCGCTCTAAATGGCTTATTCCTTATTCTTAAACCGTGGTCCCTGCTTCTGGACTCCCCCAACATTCCTGCCTCTAGCATGTCCAAACCCTTAATAATCTTATATGTTTCAATAAGATCCCCTCTCATCCTTCTAAACTCCAGAGTGTACAAGCCCAGCTGCTCCATTCTCTTAGCCCCGTCATCCCTGAAATTAACCATGTAAACCTATGCTGCACTCCCTCAATAGCAAGATTGTCCTTCCTCAAATTAGGGGACCAAAACTGCACACAATACTCCAGGTGTGGTCTCACTAGGGCCCTATACAACTGCAGAATTACCTCTTTGCTCCTATACTCAACTCCTCTTGTTATGAAGGCCAACGTGCCATTTGCTTACTTCACTGCCTGCTGTACCTGCATGTTTACTTTCATAGACTGATGAACAAGGACCCTCAGATCCCATTATACTTCCCCTTTTCCCAACTTGACACCATTTAGATAATAATCTGCCTTCCTGTTTTTGCTACAAAAAGTGGATGACCTCACATTTATCCGCATTAAACTGCATCTGCCATGCATCTGCCCACTAACCCAGCATGTCCAAGTCACCCTGCATTCTCATAGCATCCTCCTCACAGTTCACACTGCCACCTAACTTTGTGTCATCTGCAAATTTGCTAATGTTACTTTGAATCCCTTCATCTAAATCATTGATGTATATTGTAAATAGCTGCGGTCCCAGCACTGAGCCTTGCGGTACCCCACTGCCTTCCGTTCTGAAAGGGACCCGTTAATCCCTACTCTTTGTTTCCTATCTGCCAACCAATTTTCTATCCATGTCAGCACTCTACCCCCAATACCATGTGCCCTAATTTTACCCACTAATCTCTAATGTGGGACCTTATCAAATGCTTTCTGAAAGTCCAGGTACACTACATCCACTGGCTTTCCCTTGTCCATTGTCTGATGAGGTGGAAGGTGAAGACCAGGGGGACCCTGTCCCTGTTGCGAATGGGGTGGGGGGGAACTAGAGTGGAACTGCAGAATATCAAGGCGACCCTAGTGATGGCCTCATCTATGATGGAAGAGGAGAACCCCCATGTAACTACGAGACGTAAACACACGTAAAGATACAACACATCTTTATTAAACACTTACAGCATTGGATATGCAGCACATTACATGTCTGAGCTGCTACATCTACTGCTTGACGTAGGCGAGCTCTTAATATTATAAAGCATGTACTAGGCGGGGCTACTACTAACAAGCACTATGATTGTCTAGCATGCAATAGCCGATCTACATCTCTTCTTGTAGAAAATAAATAAATCATGGTGCCTTAAACAATATGACGAGGGGATGTTAAGATTATGCTAGCAAGATTATACAAAATCACCATATCTACAGGTGGCCTGCAAAGCTGTCCAGCCCTCGTGTGGTAGGTGACCGCCTCACCTCCTTTCACGGGAGAACAGACAGGGGAAGGGAGTGGGGATACAACCGGCGACCTGGCAGGTCTGGTGGGAGATGCCATAGGCGAGCCAGGCATCAACCGACGTGGAGAACCCGTGGTAGAAGGAACGGCTGGTGGTGGAGTCGCTGGAATGGCTGTGGGAGCGAACATGAGAGGCGGGGCATCAGGACCTGTAGGCGCAGGACACGGTTCCTTCACTGGAAGGATATGTTGGCAGTTGCATCTGTAGATGACTCCGTCCACTTTGACCAGGTATGAACGTGGCTCTTTGGACGTGCTGCACATGTGCCCCAGTCGTGTATGGCCTTTGTCGGTTCGCAGGCGAACCACTTGTCCACGTGCAAGTGGTTTAAGTGGCTTGCTGGACTTGTCGTAGAAACGCTTTTGCATGTCACGTTTGAATTGTAGCTGCTTTTGCACCGCAGGCGGGAAGCGAACATGCGGCTGCAGCAGCTGCTGAGAGAGAGGCAAGGGTGCACAGGTTTGGCGAGACATTAGTCGCTGGGCTGGAGAGACTAGGATGGGGTCCTGTGCAATGTTTCGTAGATTGAGCAAGTCCAGGTATACGTCGGATTTGACAAGGTAAGAACGTTCCATGAGTTGTTTAGCACTCCGAACAGCGCGTTCGACCAGTCCGTTGGACTGTGGGAACTCGGGGCTGCTGGTAATGTGTCAGACGTCCCATCAAAGTTCTTAAATGCTTGGCTGGTGAACTGCCTGCCATTGTCAGTCTAAATACGTGCAGGGGAGTTGTGCACGGATAGGTGCCGTTGCAGCTTCTTGATCACTGCCTCCGAGGAAATGGTTTGCAGTAAGTCTATTTCGAACCATCCCGAGTACGAGTCAAGAAGATCTAGATAGTGTTTCCCATGCCATTCGAAGATGTCAGTGGCTGGCGAGGACCACGGAAGAGGAGGAACTGGTTGGGGCAGAAGAGGCTGCTTCTGCTGATGTGGTGCTAAACTGCTGCAGACAGCGCACATTTCGGTTCTTGCACTTATGTATTTTGTCATTCCGGGTCAGTAAAACATACTTTGTGCCCGTTCCCTAAAGAACGAGCACATCTTAGATGTCCTGGTATGGAACACCTCATCTTGGCACCGATACGGTGTAGATGGAAGAATTGGGAGTAGGGGATGGAGTCTTTTAAGGAAGCAGGGTGGGTAGAAGTGTAGGCTAGATAGTTGCGGGAGTCAGTGGGTTTATAATAGATGTCAAAGTCAAAGTCAAAAGAGTTTATTGTCATGTGTCCCTGACAGGACAATGACATTCTTTCTTTGCATAGCACAACAGAACATAGTAGGCATTGGCTACAATTATATACTTAAATACACACATTAATTAATAAATTAATAAAGTGCAAATAACAGATGGAGGGGTATTAATGTTCAGAGTTTTGTCCGAGCCAGGTTTAATAGCCTGATGGCTGTGGGGAAGTAGCTATTCCTGAACCGGGTCGTTGCAGTCTTCAGGCTCCTGTACCTTCTGCCCGAAGGTAGCGGGGAAATGCATGTGTGGCCAGGGTGGTGTGGGTCCTTGATGATGTTGGCTGCCTATTTGAGGCAGCGACTGTGGTAGATCCCCTCGATGGAAGGAAGGTCAGAGCCGATGATGGACTGGGCAGTGTTTACTACTTTTTGTAGTCTTTTCCTCTCCAGGGCACTCAAGTTGCCGAACCAAGCCACGATGCAACCAGTCAGCAAGCTCTGTACTGTGCACCTGTAGAAGTTGGAGAGAGTCCTCCTTGACAGACCGACTCTCCGTTATCTTCTCAGGAAGTAGAGGCGCTGATGAGCTTTCTTAATAATTGCATCTGTGTTCTCGGACCAGGAAAGATCTTCAAAGATGGAGACGGTGAGATCAAGTAATAGTAGGGGAGATGTCGGAGATGGTCCAAGTGAATTTGAGTGCAGGATGGAAATTAGTAGTAAATTTAATGAAGTCAGTGAGTTCTGCACGGTGCCGGAGGTCGCACTGATGCAGTTGGCAATAAACAGTAGCGGAGGTAGAGTTTGGGGATAGGGTCAGTGTACACCTGGAACAGGGGCTGTTTGACGTACTCTACAAAGAGGAATGTTATCAGACTACTGAATGATCCTCCCATAAGCTGGGGTGTAGACCCGACCTTCCAACCTTTATTGCTGACAATGGTCTCTTTCTCTGCAACCGGTTAAACTCTGTAACACCACAATGCTGTCATGCTGCATTCTGCTTTCTGGTATTGTTCTGTTTGAACCTATCCATTGTACGTGTTTAACTTCATTGTACTCATGTAAAGTATGATTTGAAAGCAAAGGGAAAGTATGACAGCACTTAAACAGAGTTTTCACCGTACCTCGGTGTACTTGGCAAAAAATACCCAAAACAATGTTAGGGACGGCACAGTGGTGAAGTGGTAAAGTAGCTGCTTTACAGCGCCGGAGACATGCCCTAATGAAGTTCAAGTTCCTGGACATAAATATCAGCGCCGGAGACCCGTGTTCAATCCTAACCATGGGTGCCGTCTGTACGGAGTTTGTACATTCTCCCTGTGACCTGCGTGGGTTTTCTCTGGATGCTCCGGTTTCCTCCCACACTCCAAAGGCATACAGGTTTGTAGGTTAATTGACCAGTAAATTTATCAATTGTTCCTAGTGTGTGTAGGATAGTGTCAATGTGCAGGGATCACTGGTTGGTGAGGACACAGTGGGCCAAAGGGCCTGTTTCCAAGCTGTATCTCTAAACTAAACTCAATAAAATACCAGCCAAAGGATTGTGTGACCAGCAGTACACCAACAGGGACTTTCAACAAATACCAGTGGACTTCTCTGTGGAGATGCCTTCAATATCATCAGAATCTTAACGGGTAGAAGAAACATCATATGGGGCAGCCACAATTGGCCCCGGCCACATCTCGAGCAATGACATTAGTTGCTCTTTGTCAAGCTCATTAAAATTTGGATGGAACTTTTTAAATGTTATATCTCTTAAAACACGTTTTGGAGACATGTTTTTGAGACATTACAAATCTAAAATTCGGGCCAGTGGCAGAAAGGTGTTATGCGTCTGACTATGGATCAAAAGATTCTTGGTTCAACTCCTGGCTGGCTGGTGACTTTGTGTGGCATGGTGGCACTGCGGTAGAGTTGCTGTCTTACAGCGCCAGAGACATTTGCCACTTCCAACGGGATCCCACCACTAACCGCATCTTCCCATCTCCACCCCTTCCCACCGCAGAGACGGTTCCCTCCGCAATTCCCAGGTCAACTCGTCCCTTCCCAACCAAGCGACCTCCTCCCCAGGTACTTTCCCCTGTAATCACAGGAGATGCAACACCTGTCCCCAATACCTCCTCCCTCGACTCTGTCCAAGGACACTGACAGTCTTTTCAGGTGTGGCAGAGTTTCACTTGCACCTCCTCCAACCTCTCATCTACTGCATCCGATGTTCCAGGTGTGGGCTCCTGTATATTGGCGAGACCAAGCACAGGCTCGGAGATCATTTGACCTCCGCTCAGTCTGCCTAAACCTACCTGATCTCCCGGTTGCAAAGCACTTTAACTTCCTCTCCCATTTCCACACTGACATTTCTGTGGAGGAACAGCACCTCATATTTTGCTTGGGCAGCTTACAACCCAGCAGTATGAACATTGACTTCTCTAACTTCAAGTAACCCTTGCTTTCCCTCTCTCTCCATCCCTCCTTCTTCCCAGTTCTCTGACCGGTCTTACTGTCTCCGACTACATTTTATCTCTGTTTGCTTTGGTGTTACCTTCTCCCAGCTAACAATGATCTATTCTACATTTTCCTTGAACTCCATTCCCTTTGTCCTATTTTCCCACCTTACACATCCTTAGCTATGTATCTCCCTCTCCTCTGACATCAGTCTGAAGAAGGGTCTCGACCCAAAATGTCACCCATTCCTTCTCTTCAGAGATGCTGTTTGGCCTGCTGTTACTCCAGCATTTTGTGTCTAACATAGGTTTAAATCTGCATCTGCAGTTCCTTCCTACACAGTAGTCTGATGACATTGGGGAAGAAGCTGCTCCTGAAACTGATGATACATGCTTTAAGATTTTGTATATTCTGCTTGACAGGAAAGATAACCAGAGTGATAAAGGTCACAGATTATGTTTGCTGTTTTCCTGAGGTAGCAGAAGTGTGGATGGACTCAATAGAGGAGAGGGGGCATGATGTGGGGAGGCTGGTATGTGTGATAGAAACATAGAAAACAGGTGCAGGAGGAGGCCATTTGGCCCTTCGAGCCAGCACCGCCATTCATTGCAATCATGGCTGATCGTCGCCAATCAATAACCCGTGCCTGCCTTCTCCCCATATCCCCTGATTCCACGAGCCCCTAGAGCTCTGGGTTATTTCTTGTGACCTTAGGCAGAGCTGTTGCCAAACCAAAATGTGATGCAACTTGATGGTATTCATTCTACGGTGCATATGCATAAGTGGGTAAGTGTGACTGGACACATGTCAAATCTCCTTCAGTCTCCTGAGGAAGTCGAGATTTTGGTGAACTTTTATGCCTGTACCTTGAAAAATGGTCATCCAGGATAAATTATTTGTGATATTTATGCCCAGGAACTTGAACTTCATTAGGGCATGTACTCCGCCTTGCTTCCTGAACTTACAATTTAAACATTAGAGATACAACATGGAAATAGGCCCTTCGGCCCACTGAGTCTGTACCAACCAGCGGTCCGCGTGCACTAGCACTATTGTACACACTAGGGATCATTTAAATGCTTACCAAAGCCAATTAGCCTTCAAACCTGTACGTCTTTGGAGTGTGGGAGGAAACCGGAACATCCAGAGAAAACCTAGTGGGCACAGGGAGAACGAACAAACTCCATATGGGCAGTACCCGTAGTCAGAATCGAACATGGGTCTCTGGCGCTGTAAGGCAGCAACTCTACCTCTGCACCACCGTTCCACCTCTCTGGCATGGTTTGGGACTGATGTCCACCATTACATGTTGGTGTGATACTCTGTCTTTTATTTGTGAAGCAAAAAGCCCCAATGTGCATTCGCTGTGAGTTTTGTCGAGGGAAGGATCTTTGAGGGATGTTAAATCCAAATAATCTTTTATTCACCCAAGTAAGGGTCAATGGGAACAAGGCTTGGGTGGTGCAGCTGGTAGAGCCGTTGCCTCCCAACTACATGGACCCGGGTTCGATCTTGATCTCGGGTGCCGTCCGTGTTGAGTTCACACGTACTCCCTGTGACCACACGATTTTCCTCCGGGTGCTCCGATTTCCTTCCACATCCAAACATGTGTGCGGGTTTGCAGATTAATTAGCCTGTGTAAATTGACCCTGGTGTGTAAAGAAAGGATGCGAAAGTGGAATAACATAGAACTAGTGTGAACGGGTGATCGATGGTCTGTCGGACTCGGTGGGGCAAGGGGTCCTTAGAGCAATAGTTTAGACATAGAGCAAGTTTCCATGCTCTATGTCTAAACTAAAATAAACTATAAAATAGGCTGTATGTGTTCATGTTTCTTGATTCCAATGATATATTTTCAAAACAGAAGCAGAATTGACCTTCCTGCCAATAATGGAAAGTAATCCACATATATTACAACAATTCCCTTTTAAAATAGCAAATGAAAAACTCAAATATCTTGCAATTTATGTAACAAAGAGATATACTTCTTTATTTAAATCTAATTTTCCGCCTTTATTGAACAAATTACATAAGAATATTTTATATTGGAAAACATTACCTATTTCAATGTTGGGTAGAATTAATGCGATAAAAATGATTTTTCGCCTGCAATTATTGTACCTCTTTCAATTAATCCCGATATATCGCTTAACATTTTTTTTTAAGGAGGATGACTCTATAGTCACCAACTTTATCTGGGATTATAAGAACCACAGAATAAATAAAAAACATTTATGTAAATCAAAAATAAAGGGAGGTTTAGCACTACCGAATTTTATGTTTTATTACTGGGCAGTTAATATTAAAAATATGAATTTTTGGTTGGAGGAACTGGACAAACAACCAGATTGGTTAAAAATGGAAAAGGAAGATTGTTTACCCTTTGAAATTGGGTCGTTTCTATTTGCTATTACTAAATTAAGCAAAAAAACCTATAAAGAAAACCCTGTAATAGACAGTGGAATACGCATTTGGAAACAATTAAAGAAGACACTAAAATTGGATTGTTTACCACTATCTCTTCCCATTGTAAACAATGCTACATTTAAACCCTCAATGATGGATAAAGGTTTTTTACAATGGAAAAATCATGGAATTACTAAGCTGAGCGATCTCTATAGGAAAAGTTCCTTTCTTTCATTTCAGGAACTACAACAAATTTATGGGCTTCATTCAAAAGACTACTTTAGATATCTACAAATTAGAGACTATGCTAAGTCAAATACACAGGACTATAGAAATAGAAAGAGAGAAACTCTTGGTGAATGTTTGAATAAACACCCGAACACAGAAAAATTGATATCTTATATTTATAATATTTTATGAGATAATGATGCACCTATGACGGAAATATATAGGCAATCATGGGAAAACGAACTAGGTCAAATAATAAGCCCAGAAATATGGGATGAAAGCTTACAGCATATATACCACTGTTCGTTAAATGCTAGACATTCTTTAATACAATTTAAAGTATTACATAGATTGCACTATTCAAAAACCAAATTAAACAGAATTTTCCCATGTGTATCCCCTATTTGTGATAAATGTCAACACTTAGAGGCTAATCTAACGCACACATTTGTAAGCTGTATAAAACTTAATAATTTTTGGACGGAAATTTTTAAGATAATTTCAGAAGTTGTCAATACCAAATTGGTCCCTGATTCAAAATTACTAATATTAGGAATACTAGAACCAAATCAATTATTTACAATGAACCAAAGAAATTTTATCGATTATAGTTTAATAATTGGGAAAAAATTAATATTAAAATTTTGGAAAGGCACTATAACCCCCACAATTAAAATGTGGACTATGGAAATGTCGGAGACCCGACATTTGGAAAGATTAAGATTTGTCTTAATGGACAAACAAGAACTATTCACAAGAATATTGTCCCCATTCATTGAATATTTGAAGGGGCAAATTGGTTCGCACGAGAACCTGACTGAAACCTGAATTAAGGAATAAATGAAGAATTACATTTTATAACCCGCGGATATATCTCCAATGATGCATAATCAGTTGATTACTCCATTATTATTTTTTTGGGGGGGTTTTTTTCCCCCTCGCTACTATTTTCTATATAAAAATTAAAAAATATAGAGTACAATTACTATACAATTGTTAATATAAATAATATAAATAATATTAATAATGTATGACTATAACAAACAAAATGCTTTTTATTATGTATTTTCTTCTAATAAAAAAAAATTATAAACAAATAATAATTTAAAAAAAAATAAAAAAAAAAAAAAAAAAATAAATAAAAAATAAAAAGAATTGACCTTCCTCTTTGATTATGGCCAATTCTCATTCATCGAGTCTTTGTCTTAAATGAAAGAAGTATCACATCTCAGCACATCTGTAATGTGCCTGTCATCATCCTCAGGAGTTCCTTCCATCTGAATATAGGCACTGTCTGCTTTAAACTCGACAATTGCAAAGCAGGTTACTGATTATTTTTAATACTATACTGAACTTAAAAATGATATACCAATCAGCCGAGCTTTTTGGCTGCACAGGGAAATAAGATGCAGATTTCTTTGCTTTCCTTTATCCAATGATAACTATTTCATGATGTGAAACTGCTAACTCAGAATCAAATCTCACTAATATACCTTTGTATAACCAACCATTTAGTTTGTACATGGATCTGAAAGAAAACTAGTTCATGATATTAAAATTGTATGAAGTTGCCAATAACACTTACTGGGTGGCACGGTGGCGCAGGGGTAGATTTGCTGCCTTACAGCACCAGAGACCCAAGTTTGATCCTGACTACGGGTGCTGCCTTATGGAATTTGGATGTTCTCCCCATGACCGCGTGTGTTTTCTCCAGGGGCTCCGGTTTCCTCCCACACTCCAAAGACATACAGGTCTGTAGGTCAATTAGCTTCGGTAAAATTGTAAATTGTTCCGCGTGTGTAAGATAGTACTAGTGAACAGGGTGATCGCTGGTCAGCCTGGACTCAATGGGCCTAAGGGCCTGTTTCCATGCTGTATCATTAATGTAAACTATTGGTCATTTGTCTACAGTGTGAGAGAATAAGGATACCATTTTTTAATGAGAAGATGTACTCTTTCTCTCCCACTGGCAAATACTGAATGAGTATTTGGCTCTACAAAGCTCCATCCATTACTTGGGTTAGAAATGTCTATGCAAGTTTGGAGACCGTAAGAATAGAGAAATCAAAAGGAAAGACTCTAAAACCAAATTAAGAGTTCTCCACTGTCATCTGTAAACTCTTCTGTTATTAGTACGTAATTAAGTGATTCTAATAAAGATCAATGATTCACTTAAGTATTTGGCCTGGGTAAACCTTTTATTGTTGGCCTCTGAGAACACAACATAAGATCAGGCAGTACCTAACATTGAAGAACCAATGATGGTCTGATATTCTGTTAATTGAAACTTTGTTTTTTTCCACTGAATCTCACCAGGAAACTCCAGGGGTTCAGAAATGAAATCACTAATTATAACACGAAAGAGCCCCACATAGCTGAGCTGCCAGTGAAACTTCCTCACATCCGCATAATTGCATGCACTGGTTCTCAGTATGACGCTATGATCTGAGGGTTTGAATCCATGGTAATCATTCATCCAAAGATAAATTGCTTCTGTACAGTCTTTGTTTATTGATCTACTGGAACATCATTATTCCTTGGATTAGCTGTGATATGAATTATGGGGCAAATGAATCTACCATTCTCAAAGAAATTACCTGGTGTTTCACTGTTCTTTACATTTAGCTATCAAGCTCCAATTATTTGATGTGAAATACAATAAGGTTGTATCCACCCAAGTTATATTTTTAAAGAGAAGGAATAGGTGACGTTTCGGGTAGAGTCCCTTCTTCAGAAAGATCCTCAGAGATGCTGCTTGTCCCGCTGAGTTACTCCAGCTTTTTGTGTCTATCTGAGATTTCTGTCATTGGGTTTACTACTTTGTATTGTCGTTTTACTCCACTGTCAAAGGCAAACTGTCTTTGTGGATTAGAACCATTTGATACTTCTTCATATTTCTGATATTAGACAAGTGAAGAATTAACGAGAGGAACATAGGAACAGCATTCTGGCATATTGGCAGAAAATTCTAGAGCATTGTTCCCTTAAAAGCTATTTGTAGACAAGTTTGTATTTTTCCAACATAGGAACGTCAATTTGTATCTATCTTTGATTTAAACCAGCATCTGCAGTTCCTTCTTACGTATATTTTTAAAGGATTTTTATAGCAAACTATCTTCTCATCTTCCCACAGTTTTAGTGCAGCAGTTTAGTCATCTTACATAGAGAGAAGGTCTTATAACTCAGTGAATGAGAGAGATGGGTGGTTATATGAAGAGACTTCTGCCCTATTCCTGCACCAACATGTCAAGAGTTGAGTGTTTTATTATCAAATGTCAGAACAGGTGGCACAGTGGTAGAGTTGCTGCTTTACAGCACTAGAGACCTGGGTTCGATCCTGACTACAGGCGCTGTCTGTATGGAAGTTGTATGTTCTCCCCAAGACCGCATGAGTTTTTTCCAGGTGCTCTGGTTTCTTTTTTTTAAATATTTATTTTAATGAAAGCAATTATACATAAAAATTGACAATTTCACAGCTTTGTGAACAGCTTCGATTTTAACATTTTCCAAACAGAACATTAAATTAAGAAGAATTAATTTAAAGTGTCGTTGAGAGACTGTTATATTGCTACATGCCTCTGATATTCCCAGTATTACCAATTTTGGGTCTGGCTCTAGGGGAGTTTCAGTGTTTTGGAGATGACACTGAATACTCCCGTCGAAAAACTTTCTATTTTTGTACACAGTACAAAACTGTGGGTTAAGGTGGCTTCTTGAGACTGACATTCATCGCAAAGAGGGGAAACACTGGGGAAAATCTTGCTCAGTTTGGTTTTTGAGTAGTATAGCCCGTGCGGCACTTTAAACTGTATCAGGCAGTGCCTGGCATTTAAGGAGCAATAGTGGATGTGTTGTAAGCTTTCGTCCCACATATCATTGGAGATTTGTTGACCCATCTCATCCTCCCATGCATGCCTGTAAACCTCAGAAGATGGGGGGGGGGGGGTGATGTTTTGAAGGACGTTGTAAATGTAGGATATCAACTTCTCTGTGTCTGCATGTCTAATCAAACACTCATCGAGTTTGTCTGGACTTGCAGTGGTGTAGTTTTGCCTGTATGTTATCACATAGTCCCTAACCTGGACGTATCTGAAACAATTATTAGTGTTCAGATCGTATTTCTCCCGCAACTCTTGGAGGAAAGAGTCCCCTTCTGATAAAGGTCTCCCACCGTGTTGATTCCCTTTTTCTTCCACTGCATGAAAACACCATCTAAAGTAGAGGGTTTAAAAGAGGGATTGTTTGCAATAGGTAGAAGGAGAGACATGTCTCTCAATTTGAGACTGAGCTTCAACCGTTTCCAGATACGAATAGTACCATGTATTATAGGGTTATGCTCATACATTGACTTATTCAGGGGTATTGGAGACAAGACAATCGAGCCTATGGAGAAAGGCAAGCAATCTTCTCTTTATATTTTTAGCCATAGACATAGAGAATGCGGCTAAACCAACCATGATAAAACACAATAAAATTGCAGCATTGAAATATAAATTAAATAAAATATATTCAGACCAAGTTGTGAAATGTTATCAATATACTAACAATTACACTTTGAATTTGGAGATAAACCTCAAAAATTACTAGCTCGTCAATTACGGAAACTGGATGGGGAAAAACAATTCATAGGATTAAATCAGACAAAGGAGAACCACTAGTACAACCTAAGGACATTAACGAGAGATTTCTGCAATATTATCAAAACCTTTATTCTGCTAAAATGATAGTTCACCGGACAGGGATAGCTTTCTTCCAAAAATGTAATCTTAAAAGGTTAGATTTGAAAGATAGAGAATTATTAAACGCTGAAATAACAGTAAAAGGAATTGAAAAATCTATCAGATCACTAAAAAATGTTAAATTCCCGGGACCAGATGGCATTGGCTCGGAATTTTATAAAATATTAATTGATCTGATTGTCCCGCGTTTAAAGGCACTATATGAACATATTTATACCAAACAGAAATTACCAGAAACGCTAAACAAATCTATAATAACACATACCAAAAATAGATAAAGATCTGGATGACCCAGGATCATATAGAGCTATAGCTTTTCTAAATACTGACCAAAAAATATTAACTAAAATACTAGCACAAAGATTAAGTACAGTGATTAATAAACTAATACACCCGGATCAAACAGGATTTATACCAAAACGATATTCCTTATATAACCTGAAAAGATTATTCAATATTATATACTCAAAAAGAAGTAATAATAAAGACCTAGCAATTATTTCATTAGATGCTGAGAAAGCCTTTGACAAGGTGGAATGGCCCTATTTATTTTCGGTTATGGAAACTTTGCAACTGGGTGAGAAATTTAACATATAGGTAAAATTATTATATTCTAATCCAACGGCTAGAATATTAACAAATCACATGTTATCAACTAAATTTAGTTTATCTCGGGGCTGTAGACAAGGATGTCCGTTATCCCCGCTATTATTTGTACTTGTGATAGAACCATTAGCACAAAGCGTGAGGTTAAATCCAGAAATATATGGGTATAAAACTAAAGATACTGAAAATAAAATCTCCTTATACGCAGATGATGTATTAATTTACATCACAAAACCTGAAGTTTAGTATACCTAACTTATTAAATTTAATAACTCAATATGGTTTGTTTTTCAGGATACATAATTAATTGGAATAAAAGTGAAATTATGCCAATAATGGAAAGTAATGCACATATACTACAACAATTCCCTTTTAAAATAGTAAATGAAAAACTTAAATGTCTTGGAATCTACGTAACAAAGAGATATATTTCTTAGTTTAAATCTAGTTTTCCGCCTTTATTGAACAAATTACATAAGAATATTTTATACTGGAAAACATTACCTATTTCGATGTTGGGTAGAATTAATATGATAAAAATGATTTTTCTCCCGCAATTACTGTACCTTTTTCAATTAATCCCGATATACCTCTCAAAATTTTTTTTAAAAAAGGTTGACTGTATAGTCACCAACTTTATCTGGGATTATAAGAACCATGGAATAAATAAAAAAACACATATAAATCAAAAATAAATGGAGGTTTAGCATTACCAGATTTTATGTTTATTATTGGGCAGTTAATATTAAAAATATGAATTTTTTGGTTGGAAGAACTGGACAAACAGCCAGATTGGTTAAAAATGGAACAGGAAGATTGTTTACCCTTTGAAATTGGATCGATACTAGTTGCTAATACTAAATTAAGCAAAAAAATCTATAATGAAAACCCAATGATAGACGGTGGAATACGTATTTGGAAATAATTAAAGAAGACGCTAAAATTAGATTGTTACCATTAGCACTTCCCATTGTAAATAATGCTACATTTAAACCCTCAATCATGGATAAAGGTTTTTTTACAATGGAAAAATCATGGAATTATTAAGATGGGTGATCTCTATAGGATGAATTCCTTTCTTTCATTTCAGGAATTACAACAAATTTATGGGCTTCATTCAAAAGACTACTTTAGATATCTACAAATCAGAGACTATGCTAAGTCAAATGCACAGGATTACAGAAATAGAAAGAGAGAAACACTTGATGAATGTTTCAATAAGCACCCGAACACAGAAAAATTGATATCTTATATTTATATTTTATTGGATGATGATGCACCCATGACGAAAATATATAGGCAATCATGGGAAAACGAACTAAGCCAAATAATAGGGCCAGAAATATGGGATGAAAGCTTACAACATATACACCACCGTTCGTTAAATGCTAGACATTCTTTAATACAATTTAAAGTTTTACATAGATTGCACTATTCAAAAACCAAATTAAACAGAACTTTTCCTAGTGTATCCCCTATTTGTGATAAATGTCAACACTTAGAGGCTAATCTGACGCACACATTTGTAAGCTGTATAAAAATTAATAATTTTTGGACGGAAATTTTTAAGATAATTTCGGAAGTTGTCAATACCAATTTGGTCCCCGATTCAAAATTAATAATATTAGGAATACTAGAACCAAATCAATTATTCACAACGAACCAAAGAACTTTTATCGATTATAGTTTAATAATTGGGAAAAAATTAATATTAAAATTCTGGAAAGGCCCTATAACCCCACAATTAAAATGTGGACAATGGAAATGTCGGAGACCCTACATTTGGAAAGATTAAGATTTGTCTTAATGGACAAACAAGAACTATTTATAAGAATATGGTCTCCATTTATTGAATATTTGAAGGGGCAAATTGGTTCGGTACGAGAACCTGACTGAAACCTGAATTAAGGAATAGATGAAGAATTATTTTTTATAATTTACGGATATAGCTCCAAGGATGCATAATCAGTCGAATACTCCATTCACTTTTTTTTAAAATGTTTTTATTTCTCTCTTTTTTTTCCTACTATTTTCTATCTATATAAAAATTGAAAAATATAAAGAAGTGCAATTATGATACAATTGTTAATATAAATAATATTAATAATGTATAACTATAACAAACAAAATGTTTTTTTATTATGTATTTACTTCTAATAAAAAAAAAGATGGGGTGTTGATGTTTTGAAGGACGTTGTAAATGTAGGATATCAACTTCTCTGTGTCTGCATGTCTAATCAAACACTCATCGAGTTTGTCTGGATTTGCAGTGGTGTAGTCTTGCCTGTATGTTCTCACATAGTCCCTAACCTGGACGTATCTGAAAAAAGTATTAGTGTTCAGATCATATTTCTCCCGCAACTCTTGGAAGGAGGAAAGAGTCCCCTTCTGATAAAGGTCTCCCACCGTGTTGATTCCCTTGTTCTTCCACTGGATGAAAACACCATCTAAAGTAGAGGGTTTAAAAGAGGGATTGTTTGCAATAGGAAGAAGGAGAGACATGTCTCTCAATTTGAGACTGAGCTTCAACTGTTTCCAGATATGAATAGTACCATGTATTATAGGGTTATGCTCATACATTGACTTATTCAGGGGTATTGGAGACAAGACAATCGAGCCTATGGAGAAAGGCAAGCAATCTTCTCTTTACATTTTTAGCCAGTTGGCCTGTAGGTGCGAATCATCCGAGCAGAAAATTATGCTTTTAATATTCGTTGCCCAATAGTAAAAGAGGAAATTGGGTAGGGCTAGTCCTCCATTCTCTTTGGATTTGCACAGGTGTCGTTTATGTATTCGGTGGCTTTTGGAGTCCCAAATGAAATTAGTAACAATGGAATCAATTTTTTTGGAGAAAGATTTGGTAAGATATATCGGTATTGTCTGGAATAGACATAAAAGCTGCGGGAGAAAGATAATCTTTACGGCATTTAGTCTGCAGAGGAGGGAAATAGGCAATGTTTTCCAAAATTGAATATGTATGAAGTTTTGTGATTAATGGAGGGAAATTTGTTTTGAACAGAAGGGAATATTTCCTGGTAACGCAAACTCCGAGGTATCTGAATTTGTCAGTAACAATTCTAAAGGGGAACTGTTGGAGCCGGGTGACGTCTTGTTCATTTATTGGCATAATTTCGCTTTTATTCCAATTAATTCTGTGGCCGGAGAAGGTGCCGAATTGATCTATAATGGATAGTAAATTTGGGATTCTGGTTTGGGGGTTAGTAATGTATAACAGTACATCATCTGCATAAATTGAAATTTTGTTCATAGTGTGTTTAGTATTGTATCCATATATGCCTGGGTGGGACATAATACTCTCGGCAAGTGGTTCTATGGCTATTGCAAGTAGAATCAGAGAGAGAGCGCATCCTTGTCTATTGCCCCGAAATAGGTAAAATGTAGATGAAAGCATTTGATTGGTTAGTATTGTGGCGGTCGGGTTAGTATATAGAAGCTTCACCCATGAGATTAAGTTTTTGCCCAATTGAAATTTCTCCACCGCTGTGAAAAGATCAGACCGTTCAACTTGGTCGAAAGCTTTTTCTGCGTCCAATGAGATAATTGTGAGGTCTTCGTTCGGTATTCTATGTGAATAAATTATATTAAACAGGCGTCTCAGATTAAAGAATGAGTGTCGTTTAGGTATGAACCCGGTTTGATCTGAGTGTACAAGTTTGCCAATGACTAAGCCTGAGTCTACGTGTCAGAGTCGTGGCTAGAATCTTCTGGTAAGTATTTAAAAGGGCAATTGCTCTATAAGATCCCGGCTCTTCAAGGTTCTTATCTTTTTTAGGAATTAATGTGATAATTGATTCCTTTAGAGTCTGTGGTAAAGTCTGCTCCTTGAACGCCTGGGTATATAGGCTTTGTAGACGTGGGGAAATTATGTAATTCAATTTTTTGTAAAATTCATTATTGAGCCCATCTGGGCCAGGAGTTTTTCCATTTTTCAGTGATTTAATGGTCTCAGAAATGTCCTTTACTTTTATCGCTGCACCCAACTCCTCACGTTCTGTCACACTGAGGAATGGGAGATTGCACTTATCCAGAAAAGTCTTGCATCATCACTGAATCGGCTGTTGTTTGTGACAAGTAGAGGGTTTGATAAAATTGTTGAAATCTTTCATTGATATCTTTGGGCAGAAAGTGCACCTTTTCCCGATCTGATTTTATGTATGGTACGGTCATTTTCCAATTTATGCAGTTGTCTGGCTAAATGTTTATGGGGTTTATCGGCGAATTCAAAGTGTTTTTGTTTGGTGTATTGAAATGCCCTACCGATTCTTGCCGAGAGTATCTGGTTTAGTTTGAATTTGAAGTGATCTTGTTATGTTTTCTTGTGGACGGGCCAGCCATATTTTCTAAGTCTAACTGTTTTATTTTGTTTTGTTAATTCCGGTTGATCTGCCTTATTTCTCTTATTCTGTGATGCTTGGTACGAAATGATGCAGCCTCTGAGGAAGGCTTTAAAGGTTTCCCAAAGCAAAGATGGAGAAATGCTAGGATTGTCATTTGTCTCAAAGAAGATTTCTATCTTCAGGAAGACTTCAGGTAGTCACAAAACATACCCTCTGCGAGTATTTGTGGGTCAAATCTCCAGCACGGCTGTCTTTTCGCCATTCCTTCCAGTTTCACAGAAAATGCAATGATCTGAAATAATTATATTATGATATTTTGGGTTGTAAGTATATGGCAGAAGTTTGGAGGCGACCAGGAAATAATCTACTCTTGTGTACACTTTATGGACACCTGAGTAGAAAAACCATTCTCTTCCTGAAGAATTGACAATCCTCCATATGTCCTTTATATTTGTGTTGTTTATATAAGTATTCAGAGGTTCACTGGATTTGGATGTAATTATTCTTTGGAATGAAGATCTATCTAGGTATTGGTCTAATACACAGTTTAGATTACCCCCCCCCCACCGATTATCAAATTGGACTGGGATATATCTGGGATTAAATTATATATTTTATTGAAAAATTGAGGGTTATCAAAATTTGGAGAGTATATGTTCACCAATGTTGATGAGGTTGAGTATATTTCTCCGGATACTATAATATATCTACCCACCTTATCAGCTATGGTGGACTTGTGTTTGAACGGGATACCTTTATGGATTAGAATTGCAGTTCCCCTGGCTTTAGAGGGAAAGGTGGAGTGATACAACTGTCCAATCCACCTACACCTCAGCCTGTTGTGTGAATCATTCTTGAGGTGAGTCTGCTGAAGGAATATTATGTCAGTGTTAAGGGATAGTATTTTACCCCTTTTTATTGGTTCATTCGCGACCTTGACATTTCAACTACAGAACGTGAGTCCTTTCCCCCCAGTTTTGCTTGCTACATCATCTTGCATAGCTAATGTTATACGCTCTCTGCTGAATTAAATGGTCCAACATGGTGGTTAAAGTACTTCTTCCAAATGTAGGCTGAGTAAGGGATCCCTCACCTCTTTCCCCCGCTCCCGGAGATATCTCCAAGAAAAGTGCACCTTAGTGCAAGATACTAAGATATTTATTACAAAGATAAAAAAAGAGAAAAGAGAAGAGGAAAAAGGAACAAAATATAAAAACGCCACTAACAAACACCACACACGGGTGGTTGAAATCAAGTAATCTTCCTTACAATTCTCTTTAAATACTAGAATTATTATTAGATAGTCCCGCACCTTTAACGCGTTAAGGAACTAAACAGAACAAAACATGAAGATCTTTCAGAGGCTCTAGCATTCCACTCTAATTAAAGTTCTATAGGAAGGTATGAGTAAGTAATTGAATGTATACTTAACCGACATGCGTCTCGTAATAGTTATCTTTCAGTCGATAATGTTTCTACCATATTACAAAGCAGCGAGTCCGTAATAGCCTGTGACATAGACTCTATAGACTAGTACTTATCCCCTGGCGGCTCCGGCGATGTTCTGGGCAAACAATAATGCCTCGTTTGAGGTCAGTGAAGAAGGATTCAGCACCTTCATGTGTGACATGGAGCTTGGCCGGGTATAATAATCCAAATCGAACTCCTGGTATGTCCCTCAGAATTCCTCTTGTCTTGGAAAAGAGTGCTCTTTGTCTAACGACTTCAGTGGGAAAGTCTCTGAAAATTCGTATCCGTGGTACATTAGGTTCCTATCCTTCGCCACTTTACAAAGTATTTCCTCTGGGACGAGGCAATGATGCACCCGCAGGATCAGATGTCGCGGTGGCGCGTCGCTGTCTGACTGGGTTCTCAGAGCTCTGTGTGCTCGGTCAAGCACGGGCTTTTCATCCAGAGCGAATGCGTCTTTAAGTAATTGTGCTGTAAAGTCGCGGACATTTTGACCGTGTTCTTTACCTTCTTTCACTCCGACTATTCTCAAGTTCTGACGCGTGGAACGCCCCTCCAGATCTAGGCATTTTTCTGTTCATTTTTACACCAAGCCGGAGATGCGCTCCACTTCAGCTTTCAACTTGTCCGTAGCGTCAGAGCCTGCTGTGGCCGCTAGTTCCAGCTCACGGATATTCTTGCTGAGGGCGAGTGAAGTAGCCAGGGTAGTTTCCAACTTACGGCTGATGTCGTTTTCCAGCGTAGAATTTCCCCTTTCAGCTTCGCAGTTACCTCTTCAACGCAAGAGTCTATTTTGGCACAAATTTCTGGTTTCACTGCTGAGAGTTCTCGGCGCAGAATTTCGATGGCTTGCAGGACCGGTGTTTGGATTGCAGTCTCTTCATGGGACTGTTTTTCAGGTGAGCTCGGGGCTTCTGCGCGGCCTTCCTCTCCGTCTTTTTTTGGCCTTTGTTTGGGTGGCATTGCTGGTTACTGGTCTGCTAGTCCCTTTGCCCGTAAATGCGTTGAATAGTGAACCGTTTTTTTTTTTTTAACGTAGTTTGATCGGCACGTTGCGGTGCTACTTACACGTGCGTCCTATCTCTCCATAGCGCCACCGGAAGTCCTCGTGCTCTGGTTTCTTCCCAGACTCCAAAGCCGTACAGGTTTGTAAGTTAATTGGCTTTGGTAAAAATTGTAAATTGTCACTAGTGTGTAGGATTGTTGCCAATGTACGTGAATTGCTGGTCGACGCAGACTCGGTGAGCCGAGGGCCTGCTGTATATCTAAACTAAACTAAAGTAAGCTAAACCGAACTGAACACAACTGAACTAAACTGAACGAAACTAAACTGAACTAAACAATGAAATTCCTACTTACAGCAGCAGCAGCACAACATGAAGATGTTAGTGAGAAATACAAGCCTGGTGTTTTAAGCATGTGGGGCATCACAACCTGGCCTGCAATGGCTGGTAGATATTTTTTTGGCAGTGGGAAACTACAAACTTATATATGAATAGCTTTTAAGAGAATAGTGTTCTGGAATTTTCTGCCAGGATGCCACAATGCCACCTCTAAGACTATTCCAATTCTGCTAATATTATATCCATCCACATTTTCTTGTTGCAAATGTTAACCTTTTTCAGAAAGCACAGATGGCTACAATTTATTCTGCTCATGGATAGGTCAGAATGTATACCATCCTCATAGAATCATAGAATCATAGAAAATAGGTGCAGGAGTAGGCCATTCGGCCCTTCGAGCCTGCACCGCCATGCAATATGATCATGGCTGATCATCCAACTCAGTATCCTGTACCTGCCTTCTCTCCATACCCCCTGATCCCTTTAGCCACATGTGCCACATCTAACTCCCTCTTAAATATAACCAATGAACTGTCCTCAACTACCTTCTGTGGCAGAGAATTCCACAGACTCACCACTCTCTGTGTGAAAAAATATCTTCTCATCTCGGTCCTAAAAGACTTCCCCCTTATCCTTAAACTGTCACCCCTTGTTCTGGAGTTCCCCAACATCGGGAACAATCTTCCTGCATCTAGCCTGTCCAACCCCTTAAGAATTTTGTAAGCCTCTATAAGATCCTATGTAAATTGTCACTAGTGTGTAGGATAATGCCAATGTACGTGAATTGCTGGTCCTATGGTATGAAATTAAAGTTTTAAGATATCCAGATATCATGGTAGTTTACTAGCCGTGGCATGTTATAGAACATGTAATGGTGGAAAGATTTTTAATATGATAATTTTGATGCGATTCAATGGAACAAAGGAAATTCCTTTTAAAATAAGGTAGTACAAATCTTTTTTTATTTGTTGTGCCTGACGCTGGGCGGCTGGGCAGCATGGTGGTGCAGCTTAGATTTGCTGCCTTAAAGTGCCAGTGACGCAGGTTCAATCTAGGCTATGGGTGCTGTCTGTGCGGAGTTTGTACGTTCTCCCCATGACCTGTGTGGGTTTTCTCCGGGTGCTCTGGTTTCTTCCCACACTCCAAAGCCACACAGGTTTGTAGGTTAATTGGCTTTAGTAAAAATTGTAAATTGTCCCTAGTGTGTAGAATAATGTCAGTGTACGTGAATTACTGGTTGACGCGGACTAGGTGGCCGAAGGGCCAGTTTCTGTGCTGTATCTCAAAACTAAACTAAACAATGAAATTCCTACTTACAACAGCAGCACAACATGATAAAAATTGCTTGAGGGGAGGTTTTCCAAATATACTGTAAGTAGGCTGTGTGAAGGGGGCATTATCTCCCTGGTGCTGTGCCAGTCCATGTGAACAAACAAACGCATGCTGGTGGAACTCAGCGGGTCAGGCAGCATCTGTGGAGAGTAAATGGACAGACGACGCCTTGGGTCAGCACCCTTCTTCAGACAGTGGAAATATTACAGTAGTCAGTCGCAAGGTCCTTGCATCATAATGAAACTAAACCTGAAATAAGTTAGAATTCTTTCTATACTGGTTTTGAATGTTCTTTGAAGATATTAGTAAGAAATACAAGCCTGGTGTTTTAAACATGTGGGGCATCACAACCTGGCCTGCAATGGCTGGTTGATATTTTTTTGGCAGTGGGAAAACTACAAACTTGTATATGAATAGCTTTTAACAGAATAGTGTTCTGGAATTGTCCATAAGGATGCCACAATGCCGCCTCTAAGCCTATTCCAATTCTGCTAATACTTATATCCATCCATTTTTCTTGTTGGTAAATGTTAACCTTTTTCAGAAAGCACAAATGGTTACAATTTATTTTGCTCAGGGAAAGATTGGAATGTATACCATCCTATGTTATGAAATTAAAGTTTTAAGATATCCAGATAACATTGTAGTATACTAGCTGCAGCTTCAATCCCGACTTTGGTTGCTGTTAGTACGGAGTTGGTACATTCTCCCCGTGACCTGTGTGGGTTTTCTCCGGGTGCTCCGGTTTCCTCCCACACTCCAAAGACGTGCAGGTTTCTAGGTTAATTGTCTTCGGTAAAGATTGTAAAAATAATCGGTGCAGGTGTGTAGGATAGTGCTAGTGTATGGGGATCGCTGGTCGGTGCAGACTCGATGGGCTGAAGGGCCAGTAAACTAAACTAAACTAAAATTTCTGGGCTTAGTTCTAAGCTCATTTTGAGCAAATGCAATTGAAGTACATCTTTTTCTTCTGGGATTCAGGCATTTTAATGAGCTGAGATACTTTTGGGACGAGACAGGGAAAAGTGTGTTGAAATTGCAGCATTACATTACAACCAACATAGCACTCTCATGCCGAAGTTCCCTTAATCTTTTATGCTGGGTTTTTGCACAAATTACATCTTTAGTGCAAATCACAGCAAGAAGCATAACAACCCAATATGAAGAGGGTCATTTGAATTGCTTTTCTTGCTTTTGAGGCTTGCTGAAGCTGTAAGTTAGATTGTCAAGTGCAATTTAGCAGCAAACCTTGTTAGGAAGTATTGAACCACAGATAAAAGTCTATGAGTTTTCTGTAAATTACTGTAATATAATTTTACTGGTGCCTCGTTGCAATATTGGTGGATTTCTGTAGATCTGCTACTAAATGTAAAACAGAAACCTTGGATAATGTTGTAAAATTAGTAAATGAAAATGGAGCCAGAACATAACAATTTAGAATCATAGTCATGGAAATAGGCCCTTAGGGCCAACTTGCCCACGCTGACCAAGATGCCCCAGCTATGCTCGTCCCACCTGCCTGCGTTTGTCCCATATCTCTCTAAACATTTCCTATCCACGTACCTGTCCATTTCAGGAAGAAAGATAATGATCTAAAAATTATTGTGACAGACTAATATTGAATGGTATTAATAATTGGGTTCATGTTACGGATAAACAGTAACAGTTAGATAGCACATGAACATGCAGGGAATGGAGCAACATGGAGCACATGCAGTCAGAAGTGATCAGTTTAGTAGCACCATGTTCAACACAGACATCATGAGCCGAAGAGTCTGTTCCTAGGACAATACAGTCAGTGTGGGAATGGAAAGTGATTAAATTGGTGCTACCATAGGGCCTCTTTGGACCGAGCACAAGTGCTTGTCGAAATGGTTGCCGAGGCCACCTGTACATCACTGTGACCAACTGTATGGGCTCCAGTACATTGGCATGACCAAGTATATTGCCTCCTGTACATCACTGTAAGGAAGCATATAAGCTCCTGTACATTAGCATAACCAAGCATATGGGTTCCCGCACATCATTATGATCAGGCTTGTGGCTTCCTACACATCACTGAGGCCAAGTGCATGGGATCCTGTGCACTGCGATGACCAAATGCAGACTCACAACCATGTCAACGACTTAATGCTTCCAAACTTAGATTTTTTTAAAGCCTACAAATTTTGTAAGGAAGTAAATAATGAGAGAGGGAAGAAAAATTGCTGCTTTGAGTCCTGGGAAGGACGGTGCGGTAAGGCGGGCAGCAGCAGAGTTGCTGCCTTACAGCATCCGAGAACCGGGTCCGATCCTCACCATTAATTTATACATTCTCCGAATTTATACATTCTCCCCGTGACCAGCATGGGATTTCTCCGGGTGCACTGGTTTCCTCCCACACTCCAAAGAGGTACAGGTTTGTGGGTTAATTGGCTTCAGTAAACTTGTAAATTGTCCCTGTGTGTAGGAAAGTGCTACTACATGTGGTGATCATGGATGGTGGATGATCCGTAAGGACTAGGTGGGACAAAGGGCTTAATTCCACGTTGTATCTCTAATGTTTAAAGTTGAAAGAGTGAATAACCCTTGACACCCATTCCAATCAAGAATTTGTCTATCTCTGCCTTAAAAATATCCACTGCTTGGCCTTCACAGCCCTCTGTAGCAATGAGTTCCACAGATTAACTACCCTCTGACTAAAGAAGTTCCTCCTCACCACTTTTCTAAAAGAGTGCTCTTTAATTCTGAAGCCTCTGGTCCTAGACTCTCCCACCAGTGGAAACATCCTCTCCACATCCACTCCATCAATGCCTTTAATTGACAGGCACTGATGGCAGGGGTAATCTTTACCTATTAAGGGCAGTTGTGAGATTTTTCCTGGCTGATCTTCATCAGCAATTATGATATTGGATTCCAAGATTTCTTTGTAGTCTCCACCATCTCCTTCACCAACATTTTCTTGACCTTGGAATGGAGGTGTTAGGGATTTAATAGCTTTCCATTTCAAGAGCAGCACAGTGGCACAGCGGTGAGTCACTGCCTTACAGCGCTGGGGACCCGGGTTCGATCCCGACTACAGGTGCTGTCTGTACTGAGTTTTACGTTCTCCCTGTAACAGCGTCGGTTTTCTTCGGTCTCCCCCCACACTCCAAAGACTTACAGGTTTGTAAGTTAATTGGCATGCTGTAAATGTAAATAGTCCCTAGTGTGTTGGCTATTGCTTGTGTGGCTAGTGTATTGGTGAAATCGCTGGTTGGCATTAACTCGGTGGGCTGAAGTGCCTGTTTCTGCTCTGTACCTCTGTATCTCTGTATTAATTTCATCAGGTCAATTTTTTTTCCAATGCTAATTTATATTTGTTCTCATTCTCACCAGACTAAATGTTCTCCATTATATTTAGAAAGTTTCCAGTATCTTTTTGCAAGAAAGCAGGCACACAATTTTATGTTTTAATTGCGTTTCATGCTTGGATAAGTTTGATACCAATTTATCTCCATCTGTGACTATATTAGTGTCATAGAGTCATGGAGAAATCCAGCATGGTAACAAACCCTTCGGCCCACTGTCTGAACTGACTTTCAAGTGCCCATTTACACTAATCCTATGTTATTCCCATTATAATATCTCCATATTCCCATCACACTCCCCCAATTTCTAACCACTCACCGACAAACTTGGGGCAATTTTCAGTAGTTAATTGAGCTACCAACCTGCACAACTTTGGAATGTGAGGGGAACTAGAGCAAATCCACACAATCACAGAGTGAACATGCAAACTCCACACGGAAAGCATCTACAGTCAGGAATGAGCCCAGATCTCTGGTGCTCTGGAGCAGATGGAGGTGGACAGCATGGTACCAGGTCCTTCAATAGGTACAGTGCAACGCACCATTTACGTGTGAACTGCTGAAATGATTAGGAAATCAAGTATACACTTGATGGGATCACTGAAGTTTCACACTCTACATAGGGAGTCTTAACTTTGTGCTGGCATCTTCAAAGTGACAAATCTTTCACTGAGTTGGTATTACTAAATAGTCTGCATATTCTGCAGAATGATACAGAATTATCCATGGTATTGCAATGTGCTTATAGAGTCATAAAGACATACTGCATGGAAACAGGCCTGCGGGCCATCGTGTCCAAACAGTCCTTCAACTAAATCCCAAACTAATCATATTTTAATCTCCCCAAATTGTCATCAACTCTCCCACAATCTACCACTCACCTACACACTACAGGCAATTTACGGAGTCTAATTAACCAACAAACCCACACATCTTTGGGAAGTGGGAGGAAACTGCACCCAGAGGAAAACTATGTGGTTACGGGGAGACCATGCAAATTCCACATGCGTAGTCAGGATTGAACCTGAGGTTCTGGCGCTGTTAGGCAGCAGCTTTACCGCTGCGCCACTGTGCCGCCCGATGCTTATGTCCCATTTTCTTTCTTTGTGGGACAACATCATTTCTTTTTAAGCAATCCCTTGAGGTGACTTGCTTCCATTCTTCCATGAAATTGTTCTATTGTGCGAGTTTTGAGGAGACTGATGAGGCCAATGTAGAGCCCACAGACTCTACCACAAGAGTGGTTGGATGGATAGTGTGGGAGGTACTGCTCTCTATCCCCTGTTTCTACACAGTAGTGTTCTCTTGACAACTCATGGTCCTCCACACCAATTTTGTTTCCAGCCAGCGACTTCCATTTGGATGCTTTAACCTTTCTGCTCGATCCGTTGAATGGCATCACAACGAAAACCTTCTTAAAGTTCATTTGAACTACATCAAACATATTTCTCACTCCTCATTACCACCTCAAAGAAATCTTAATCCGCACTGCCTTGAATGTGATTCATTTGTGCTCTTACATTTTTCTAGTTTAGTTTAGAGGTACTGCATGGAAACAGATCCTTCGGCCCAATGAGTCCGCACAGGCCAGCGATCCCCGCACACTAATACTATCCGACACCCACTGGGGACAATTTACAATTTGACCAAGCCAATTAGCCCACAAACCTGTACGTCTTTGGAGTGTGGGAGGAAACCAGAGTACCTGGGGAAAACCCACGCAGGTTACGGGGAGAACGTACAAATTCCATACAGATACTGCCAGTAGTCAGGTTTCAACTCGGGTCTCTGGCACTGTAAGGCAGTTTTTAAGTTCTAGGACCAGAATTAGGCCATTCGACCCATCAAGTCTCCTCCGCCATTCAATCATGGCTGATCTATCTTTCCTTCTCAACCCCACTCTCCTGCCTTCTCCCCATAACCACTGACACCCATAACTAATCAAGAATCTGTCAATCTCTGCCTTCAAAACTATCCATTGTCTTCGCCTCTAAAGCCGTCCGTGGCATCTCTTAAGAGATAGACACACTTGCGGTGATGGTATAGTTGCCCGAAGAAGTGTCTCGATCCAAAACGTCACCCGTTCCTTTTCTCCATAGATGTTGTCAATAGACTGAGTTACTCCAGCTTTTTGTGTATATATCTTTGGTTTAGAAACAAAGAAACATAGAAAATAGGTGCAGGAGTAGGCCATTCGGCCCTTCGAACCAGCACCGTTCCTGATTTTTCCTCATATCCCTTGATTCCGTTAGCCCTAAGTGCTAAATCTAACTCAAACCAGCATCTGCAATTCCTTCCTATAAGTAAACCTTTAATATTCTGGTACTCTCTATTTTGTCCTACACTCCTCACTTGAGAGCAGCAGCGGCATCATTATCGTCATTGCACAACTTTCCTCCACTGCAGCAGAGTCTGGAGCTTTGAGCAAAACCCACACTGCCCTGAAGAGGTGTCGCTGTTCAATGATTCAATTCAATTCGATGATACTTTATTGACACATGAAATGCTTTGTTTTGCATTCAACCCGGAAGAGTCGTCCAGCAGACCACACCTAGGCAGTACACAGGAGTCGGCAAAGCAGCAAAAGTTCACCAAACAGTCCTATCTTTTGCCTGCCCCCACCCTTGTTCTCGGGTTCCCCTTCACCCTTTGCGGCCTACAAATTGAGATTCTCCCTTCGTTTGGTATGTTATATATGTTCATCCACTTGGGCTGCATGGTGGTGCAGCAGTAGAGATGCTGCCTTAGAGCGCCAGAGTCCCGGGTTCGATCCTGACTACGGGTGCTGTCTGTATGGTGTTTGTACGTTCTCCCCATGACCTGTGTGTGTTTTCTCCGAGTTCTTCAGTTTCCTCCCATACTCCAAAGACGTGTAGGTTTATAGGTTAATTGGCTTGGTACGAATGTAAAATTGTCCCCAGAGTGTATGATAGTGTTAGTGTGCGGGAATTGTTGGTCGGGGCAGACTCGGTGGGTCGAAGGGCCTATCTCTGCCCTGTATCTCGAAACTAAACTAAACTTCCACATTGTCCTTCACCTCCATGGCAACCTTTTCTGCTTATGTGGCAACAGTATAACACCTGCGAGCTCTGCATCGTGCTTTCAGTGGGAACAGCTGAAGTCCTCTTTTAGTGCATGAATTAACTTACTAAATACCTTGGCACGGATTTTCATATATTTTTGGCCAGTTTCTTAACTTTCCATCAGCAGATCAACAAGGCATCAGCACTATTCGTAACACGCGATTAGCACGCCTACAAAGAGGGAACTCTAGTTTCTAGACATAGATCTTCCATCTTTTCAGGATAATGCAGGTACAGGACAACTCAGTAATTACTTTTGAAATACACCACACTGTTAGGGGCCTGTCCCACTTGGCGATTTTTTCGGCAACTGCCCGCGTCATATCAGTGTCGCCAAAAGATTTTGAACATTTCAAAATCCAGTGACGACAAAAAAAATGTTGCGACATTTGAAAAAACACCGCGCGTCAATACGTCATCACGCCGATGGGGGGCGGGTGGTGGGGGGTGGGGTTGGGGGGGGGGGGGTGGGGGGGGGTGAAGGAAGAATACTGGAAGAGAGGAGGGGCAAGACAAAGCCTGGCAGGTAACAGGTTGATATGGGTGAAGAGGGCTTTCTGATAGGCAGATGATTGGATAAAGGCCAAAGATGAAAAGACTGAAGGTGTGAGACGAAAGGATTTGGGAGTAGTAAATTGTGAAGCTAGAGTTGGAATGTAGGTGAAAGGGGAGGGGGAGGGGAGAAATAGGTACGTGTCCAGCTGGGTCACAGGGTAGAGGGGGAGAGGATGGATCTTCTCTCGTTGAGATTGAACTCACAACTCCTGCATGGAAGTAAGATTGCATTCATTAAACCAAACCTGCCATTAAGTTGCAAATCATTGATGTTTTGAACTGTGAGATTCTTTCTTTCATTCTTTTTCATGGATGAGAATGCTACCTGAATTAAGGAACTAATCAGGTAAGACAGTAGCCAATAATCAAATAAAGGTACTAGAACTCACTTTACATGACTTAATCCTCTTGTGTAGAAGCAAGGAACTGCAGAGGCTGGTTTACAAAAAAAGACACAAAGTGCTGGAGTAACTCAACGGGTCAGACAACTTCTCTGGAGAACATGGATGGATAGGCGCCATTTTGGGTCGGGATGGGTCAAGATCAGTCTGATGAAGGGTCCCGACCCAAAACGTCACCTCTCCATGTTCTCCAGAGATGCTGCCTGACCCGCTGAGTTACTGCAGCACTTTGTGTCGAGATTTTCTTGTGAATAGTTAGTCGGGAAGAAGATACTGGGTAGAAGTGACATCATCACAGATGACCATGGATTTACTTATCTGGTGAAATGGATAAAAGAAGAAAGACTCAATTAAATGTAATCATTTAATTGACTCAAACTATGTCAGTATTGTCACTGGATTTATTCAGAGCATTTATACCAATATGAAGTAGAGACATTTGTTCTTAATAAGATAGGCTTGATCTATGAAGCTTCCAAATAGTTTCCTTGCTGGTCTTTTTCTCCACTGCCACATCAAATTAACAGTTTGCTTTCCATAAAGTAAGAAAAGTAACTGCAGGAATTTAGGTCAGGTAAAAAAGGTATAGTGTGAAAACGCACAACTCCAGATTCAGGGACAGTTTCTTCCCCACTGTTATCAGGCAACTGAATTATTCTACCACAACCAGAGAGCAGTGCTGAACTACTATCCACCTCGTTGGCGACCCACGGAACTTTGATCGGACTTTACTGGCTTTAACTTGCACTAAACGCTATTCCCTTATCATGTATCTGTCACTGTAAATGGCTTGATTGTAATCATGCATTGTCTTTCCACCGACTGGTTAGCACGCAACAGAAGCTTTTCACTGCAGCTCAGTACATGTGACAATAAACTAAACTGAGAACTGAGACCATTCGGCCCAATGAGCCAAGGCTAGCTTTCAAAGCATGCCCATCAACCACCGTGCCCCACGTATTTCTGTTAATCTATTCTAGCTTACATGATTCAATGATGATCCACTGATACTTTATTGCCACATGTACCTAGGTAGTGAAATAATTTGTTGTATGGTTTATTTGTCACATATGCAACTGCATAGAGAGATTCTTATTAACTATATGACACATGCGAATACCGTCATGGTTTGGTGCCATTATTGTGCTCAATGTACTGGAGCAGTTCCCCCAAACCGACGCCGCTCACCTTGGCCGCCCCGCAGGGTCCCCTTGATAGCTCCCGCCAGGTAGCTCTCCCACCCCTCCCCCCCACACTCATCCCCCAGCGATTCTCATGTTGCTCACCTCTTACACACGGGGGTAATTTATAGCAGACAAACAACTTACCTGGGGCCCCTGAGAAACCATGTGGCCAAAGAGAGAGCGTAAAAGCTACACGCCAACTGACTAAGCTAAGCTTTCAGCCCAGGCCACTGTCCTAAACTATTATACCACTCTGCTACTACAAGATGCAGGAAACTCTAGGTGTTGGTTTACAAAAAAAGAGACACAAGATGCTGGAGTGGCTCGGTGGGTCAGGCAGGATCTCTGGAGAATGTGGATAGGTGACATTTCAGACTGGTTAGTCTACAGAAGGGTGTTGACACAAAAAGTCACATAATGACATGACATGCTGCAGTTCCTTCCCACACATTTTGTCTGCTGAAATCTCTGCAAAATCTCCTCAAGGTATGCCTAACCCTAACCTAGGTACTGTCAAATCTCCTGAAGGCATGCCTACTTTGAAGAACACCTGCTCCTCCACACTCCGACAGGAGTTCTTCAGCACCCTCTCTCACTCTTCACTTCCAGATTAATTAACCCCCACGCCCACCGCTATTTTCCGTCTGTAGAAGGGTTCCGACCAGTGACCTCTATCCAGAGATGCTGCCTGTCCCGCCGAGTTACTCCAGCATTACGTGACTAATACTTCATCCTCGTATTATTCAGGTCAAAATACTATCTCCAGGCAACACAAGATTAGTATTGCCTTTTCTCTACACTGTAGGGTGTTTTTCACAGTTCAAATGCTGACAGCATGAATATTTCACACTTTGAACAGTTACTCAGCAACTGAAAGTTCAGAAGTGATTTGTTTTGGTTAAAACTATTCCCATTTTGACAGTAGATGAATGATATTCTGATAATCATTGTAAACAGGTTGGAAAAGGATCATTCAGGGTACATTGGCACATTAGCCTACATATTCTTGCGTAATTTATGACCGGGGTAGATATGAATAGCCAAATGTGCAATGGTCAAAATTCACGATTTAAAATTATGTTATTCCAAGGTTGAAAAATAGTGTCATTTGGAACATGGGGGTACACAAAAGGCTGGAGAAACTCAGCGGGTGCAGCAGCATCTAAGGAGCGAAGGAGATAGGCGACGTTTCGGGTCGAGACCCTTCTTCAGACTGGTCAGGGATCAGGGAAACGAGAGTTATAGACGGTGATATGGAGAGATAAAGAACAATGAATGAAAGATATGCAAAAAAGTATCAATGATAAAGGGAACAAGCCATTGTAAGCTGTTTGTGGTGTGAAAATGAGAAGCTAGTGCGACTAGGGTGGGGGAGGGAGATGGAGATAGAGGGAATGCCAGGGCCTGAGGGCTGAGGGAGTGGTGGGAAGGGAGGAGACAGCAAGGGTTAACAGGAATTGAAAAAATTCAATGTTCAAGCCCAGAGGTTGCAGACTCCCCAAGCGGAATATGAGGTGCTATTCCTCCAACTTGCGGTGTTGCTCACTCTGGCCGTGGAGGAGACCCAGGACCGAGAGGTCAGATACGGAATGGGGGGGGAGTTGAAGTGCTGAGCCACCGGGAGGTCGGGTTGGTTATTGCGGACCGAGCGGAAGTGTTCGGCGAAACGATCGCCAATCCTCCGCTTGGTCTCACTGATATAGATCATCTGGCATCTGGAGCAGCGGATGCAGTAGATGAGGTTGGAGGAGGTGCAGGTGAACCTCTGTCGGACCTGGAAGGACTGCTTGGGTCCCCTGAAAGGAGTGGAGGGGGGAGGTGAAGGGACAAGTGCAGCATTTCTTGCGGTTGCAAGGGAAAGTGCCCGGGGAAGGGGTAGAGCGGGAGGGAAGGGAAGAATTAACAAGGGAGTTGCGGAGGGACCGGTCTTTGCGGAAGGCAGACAGGGGGGGGGGAGATGGGAAGATGTGGCGAGTGGAGGGGTCACGTTGGAGGTGGCGAAACTGGCAGAGGACTATGTGTTGTATTTGCCGGCTGGTGGGGTGAAAGGTGAGGACCAGGGCACTCTGCCCTGTTTGCGAGTGGGGGAATGGGGAGAGAGGGCAGTGTTGCGGGGTATGGAGGAGACCCTGGTGCGAGCCTCATCAATAGTGGGGGAGGGGAATCCCCGTTCTCTGAAGAATGAGGCCATTTGTGATGACCTGGTGTGGAACACCTCATCCTGGGAGCAGATGCGGTGTAGACGGAGGAATTGGGAATAGGGGATGGAGTCCTTACAGGAAGCAGGGTGGGAGCAAAAGTAGTCCAGGTAGCTGTGGGAGTCAGTTGGTTTGTAGTGGATGTCAGTCAGGAGTGTATCACCTGCAATAGAGATGGTGAGGTCAAGGAATGGTAGGGAAATGTCGGAAATGGTCCAAGTGTATTTGAGTGCCGGATGGAAGTTGGTGGTGAAATGGATGAAGTCAGTCAGTTGTGTGTGGGTGCAGGAGGTGACACCAAAGCAGTCGTCGATGTCACGGAGGTAGAGGTCGGGGATGGGGCCCTGGTACGCCGAGAACATTTGGAACATGCTTATTTTGTTGGATGCACCTGAATTTCATACCTTCATTAGACCTATGAGCAGAAATGGGCCATTTGGCCCATCAAGTCTACTCTGTCATTTGACTCTGTCTACTCTGTTTAATGCGGATAAATGTGAGGTTATCCACTTTGGTAGCAAAAACAGGAAGGCTGATTACTATCTAAATGGCGTCGTTGGGAAAAGGGGAAGTACAACGGGATCTGGGGGTCCTTGTACATCAGTCTATGAAAGTAAGCATGCAGGTACAGCATGCAGTGAAGAAAGCGAATGGCATGTTGGCCTTTATAACAAGAGGAATCAAATATAAGAGCAAAGAGGTCCTTCTGCAGTTGTACAGAGCCCTTGTGAGACCACACCTAGTGAGACCACACCTGAGTATTGTGTGCAGTTTTGGTCCCCTAATTTGAGGAAGGACGTTCTTGCTATTGAGGGAGTGCAGCGTATGTTTACAAGGTTAATTCCCGGGATGGCGGGACTGTCATATGCTGAGAGAATAGAGCAGCTGGACTTGTACACTCTGGAGTTTAGAAGAATGAGAGGGGATCTCATTGAAACATATAAGATTGTTAAGGGCTTGGACACGCTAGAGGCAGGAATCATGTTCCCGACATTGGGGGAGTCCAGAACCAGGGTCCACAGTTTAAGAATGAGGAGTAAGCCATTTAGAACGGAGATGAGGAAACACTTTTTCTCACAGAGAGTGGTGAGTGTGGAATTCTCTGCCTCAGAGGGCGGTGGAGGCAGGTTCTCTGGATGCTTTCAAGAGAGAGCTGGATAGGCTCTTAAAGATAGCGGAGTCAGGGGATATGGGGAGAGCAGGAACGGACTGATTGGGGAACAACCATGGAAGGGTTGAATGGCCTACATTGTCGTGTCTATTGTCTATCTCTCTTTTCCTCTCAACCCCATTCTCGCCACAACCCTTCGCACCCTTACCAATCAGCGCACAGGGCACCTGGTCAACTGGAGCTTTAATTTCTGCAATTCAGTTCACGTTGATTTTGATTGAGATTGCTTCTGGAATTCTAAGTTACTTCAGTGACACAAGTGCTAGAGTAACTCAGCGGGTTGGACAGAGAGTGATTGTGGTTGTGGTAAGGGAGGGAGGATGACAAAGCTGGAAGAGAGGAGGGGCAGACAGCGCACGGTGAGTAATAGGTGGATACAAGTGAGGGGAGGTTTTGATAGGCAGATAGTTGGAGATGACAAGATGATAGGTGTGAGATAAGTATAGAAGAGGGCGGCCACGGTGGCGCAGCGGTAGTGCTGGAGACCCGGGTTCGATCCTGACTACGGGTGCTGTCTGTACGGTGTTTGCACGTTCTCCCCGTGACCGCGTGGGTTTTCTCTGAGATCTTCAGTTTCTTCCCACTCTCCAAAGACGTACAGGTATGAAGGTTAATTGGCTTGGTGTGTGTAGAATTGTGCCTAGTGTGTGTAGGATAGTGTTAATGTGTGGGGATCGCTGTTCGGTGTGGACTCGGTGGGCCGAAGGGCCTGTTTCCGCACTGCATCTCTAAACTAAGCTAAACCAAACTAAGAGGTGTGAGCTGTGACCCTTCGTATTGAATTACGTATTTACTTCCCTTTTTTTTCTCCAAACTCATTTCTTGAAAATCTTGACTTGACTCAACTTGTGGGATACATTTAAACTCTGATGCAGTTATATTATGAGAGGCATGGCCATAGTTAGGGTGGATAGCCAGGGGCTGTCACTCATTATAAGGGTATCCAAAACTTGAAGATAGAGGTTCAAACGTACAAAATAATGAGAGGAATAGATTGGGTAAACGCGCAGAGTCTTTCGGCCAAAGTAGGGGAATCGAGAACCAGAGGGCATAGGTTTAAGGTGAGGAGGGGAAATATTTACTGGGAATTTACGTTGAACATTTTCGGCGACCTGCTGCGACCTTCAAAGACCACAGACTGTTCGTATTGGTGGAAATGTGTCATCCTCGATAACAATCAGCACGGGAGCACCTCAAGGCTGCGTGCTCAGCCCTCTGCTTTACTCCCTCTATACTCATGACTGCATAGCATCAAGTTTGCTGACGAACACCACTGTTGTGGGACGTATCACTGATGGGGACGAGTCAGAGTATAGAAGTGAGATCGACCGACTGACCAAATGGTGCCAGCACAATAACCTGGCCCTCAACACCAGCAAAACCAAGGAACTGATTGTGGACTTTGGAAGGGGTAGGATGGGGACCCACAGTCCCGTTTATATCAACGGGTCGATGATGGAGAGGGTCAAGAACTTCAAATTCCTGGGCGTGCATATTTCTGAAGATCTCTCCTTGTCCGAGAACATTGATGCAATTATTAAGAAAGCACATCAGCGACTCTACTTCCTGAGAAGATTACGGAGAGTCGGTATGTGAAGGGGGACTCTCTCTAACTTCTACAGGTGCACAGGAGAGCATGCTGACCGGTTGCATCGTGGCTTGGTTCGGCGACTTGAGCGCCCAGGAGCGGAAAAGACTACAAAAAGTAGTAAACACTGCCCAGTCCATCATCGGCTCTGACATCCCTACCATCGAGGGGATCTATAGCAGTCGCTGCTTGAAAAACGCTGGCAGCTTCATCAAGGACCCACACCATCCTGGCCACTCACTCATCTCCCCACTACCTTCAGGTAGCAGGTACAGGAGCCTGAAGACTGCAACATCCATGTTCAGAAATAGCTACTTCCCCACAGCCATAAGGCTATTAAACTCAACTGAAACAAATCTCTGAACATTAATAGACCATGATCTGTTGATTTGCACTTTATCTGCTTATTTATTGATGTATGTATATATTTATACAATGGCATATGGACACACTGATCTGTTCTGTATTCATGCCTACTATATTCTGTTGTGCTGAAGCAAAGCAAGAATGTCATTGTCCTATCTGGGACACACGACAATAAACTCTCTTGACTCTTGACTTGACTTTGACGGTATCCACAGTCGCCGAAAAAATTGTGTATGTGAGACAGGCCCTTAAGGGGTAACTTTTTAACACAAAGGATGGTGGGTGTATGGAACAAACATTCAGAGGAGGTAGTTGAGGCAGGTACTATCGCAACATTTAAGAAACATTTAGGCAAGTACATAGATAGGATGGGTTTAGAGGGATATGGCCAAAAGCAGGCAGGTGGGTCTAGTTGAGATGGAACTTGTGGGACAGCATGGTCAAGTTGGGCTGAAGGGCTTGCTTCCATACTGTATGTCTATAAGCTGAGGGAGGTGTTTTAAATGGGATCTAAGGGGTTCGTTTTTCTCAGTACTTGGTATCTGAAATGAGCTACAAGTGGAGGTGGTGGAGGCAGGAACATTAACTACATTTAAGCTGCATCTGGATGGGTACCAGTGAATAAGACATAGAGGGATATGGAATGAATGCAGGCAATTGGAATTAGTATAGAGAGGCATAATGCTAGGCACAAACGCAGTGGGCCGTCGGGCCTGTTATTGGGCTCATAAGTCATGTCATAAGGTCATAAGTGATAGGAGTAGAATTAAGTCTACCATTCTGTCATGGCTGATCTATCTCTCCCTCCTAACCCCATTTTCTGCCCTCCCCATAACCTCTGACACCTGTACTAATCAAAAATCAATCTATCACTGCCTTAAAAATATCCACTGACAGCCTCCACAGCCTTCTGTGGCAAAGAATTCTACAGATTCATCACCCTCTGACAAAATAAATTTGTCCCCATCTCCAAAAAACGTCCATTAATTCTGATGCTATCACCTCTGGTCCTAATCTCTCCCACTATTGGAAACATGCTCTCCGCATCCACTCTATCTAAGCCTTTCACTATTCTGTATGTTTCATTGAGGTCCCTCTTCGTTCTTCTAAACTCCAGCGGGTACAGGCCCAGTGCCGACAAACACTCATCATATGTTAACTACTCATTCCTGGGATCATTCTTGTAAACCTCCTCTGGACCCTCACCAGAGCCAGCACATCCTTCCTCAGATATCGCGCCCAAAATTGCTCACAATATTCCAAATGCGGTCTTACCAGCGCCGATAGAGCCTCAGGATTACATCCCTGTTTTTGTATACGAGCCCTCTCGAAATAAATCCTAGCATTGAGTTTGCTTTCTTTAATACCGATTCGACTTGCAGATGAAAATTTTGGGGCTCCTGCACCAGCACTCCCAAGTCCCTTTGCGCCTCAGATTTCTGATTTCTCTCCCCTTTTAGAAAATACTCTATGCCTTTATTCCTACTACCAAAATGCATGACTCCACACTTTGCTACACTATATTCCATCTGGCACTTCTCTGCCCATTCTCACATCCTGTCCAATGCCTTCTGCAGAGTCCCTGCTTTCTCTACACTACCTGCCCTTCCACCTATTTTCGGATTATCCGCAACCTTGGCCACAAAGCCTTCTATCCCCTCATCCAAATCATTAAAACACAGCGGCCCCAGCAACGACCACTGCGGAACTCTGCTAATGCTGTACAACTCTGACTTCAGACAAGTGATTACTCCCACCGAGTACATTCCCACCAGACAACACCTGAACACCAGTTCTATCTTACACATTAGGGACAATTTACTGAAGCCAATTATCCTATAAACCAGAAGACAGACACAAAATGCTGGAGTATCTCTGCGGGAGCATCTCTGGATAGAAGGAATGGGTGACGATTCGAGACCACTTCTTCAGACCTGAAACCTTACCCATTCCTTCTCTCCAGAGACGCTGCTAGTCCCGCTGAGTTACTCCAGCATTTTGTGTCTATCTTCGGTGTAAACCAGCACCTGCAGTTCCTTCCTACACAACCTACAAACTTGCACGCCTTTAGAATCTAGGAGGAAACCGGGGCACCCCGAGAAACTTCATGCGGCCACAGGGAGAACATACAAATTCCATACAGACAGCACCTATAGTCAGGATTGAACCCTGGTCTATGGCAATGTAAGGCAGCAGCTCTACTGCTACGCGACTGTGCCGCCCATATATGATCCGTCATGTTGAATGTTAGTTAGATATATGAAAGTGGAGGATGAATGCAGACCAGGCATGATTTTTTGATTGAAGGTTCAGCATGGAAACAGGCCCTTCAGCCCACCGAGTCCACACTGGCCATCATTAACGGTGTTCTCCTGGGCCTTGGCATATGTTTTTCTATCAAGTTCTACAACAGCAAATGGATATTTTGGTTGATATTTCTTTCTTCTCTGGCTTGTGGAAATTGTGGTATCCGAAAGGGCCTGTCCCACGAGGTGATATTTTAGGCGACAACCTACGACAACGTACAACAGCACCTACGCCAGGAGAAGACAAACTATGACAAGCCCAGGGCCGCCGACTGTCGCCGAAAAGTTTTGAACATTTCAAAATCCAGCGCCGACCAGAAAAACTCAACGACTCTTTGGGCGAATGAGGAGACGACTCACGACCATACAGGCGACACCCCGACGACCGTGTGGCAACAGCTGAGTCGCTGGCAGTCGCCTAAAAAATCGCCTAAGTGGGGCAGGCCCTTAATGCTATCTTAACTACCATCACCCAACTTGGCCCACAGGTACGAGGGTGGATGCTGGGTGTGAGGGTCATCCTTGTTTTTAAGACTCAGTGTCCAGACTGTGATGGGAAGTATGGAAACTGTAAGACTGGTACCTGAGGATCTGCACCTTCTTAAAGTAAGGTCAGAATGTCCTCATGGTGGCCATGGTGGTGCAGCGGTAGAGTTGCTGCTTCACAGCGCTTGCAGCGCCGGAGACCCGGGTTTGATCCCAACTACAGGTGCTGTCTGTACGGAGTTTGTACGTTCTCCCCATAACCAGCATGGGTCTTCTCCGAAATCTTCGGTTTCATCCCAGACTGCAAAGACATACAGATTTGTTAGTTAATTGACTTGGTAAAAATGTAAAATTGTCCCTAGTGTGTGCAGAGTAGTGTTAATGTGCGGAAGTCACTGGTCGGTGTGGACCCGTTGAGTGAAAGGCCTGTTTAGGTGCTGTTTATCTAAACTAAACGAAGCAACTCTAAAAATCTCTTACTCCCACCCCTCCACAGAATAATATTTGTTTCCACCCAAAATGTAGAGTCTAATTTTAAAAAGGGTAAAAGGCTCCTTATAAAGGAACAGCTGCGTGCAAAGGAATTTCCTTTCCAATTGACATTGACATCAATGGCTTCCACCTTTAAGAGGGTATGGTTAATTTGTGACAGCATTTCAGTTGAGCTAGTTGATAAATGGAATGATCAGAATCATTTGGAATCTGACATAAGTACTATCCTTCTACCTATAACAGGGTTGCAACGATCTTTTCCAATTCATGTCGAAGGTTTTGATTTATAGCCTTTAAATTACAAATCATAAATTGTGGCCGTTATAATACATGATTTGCTGAAATAGTTATGCATCAGTTCATATTGGTAAGATGGTGTAGGTGTGAAATTACTTCATAAAAATCCTTTGATTGCGAAGAGTTAAAGGCTGTTCGCAAAGTTCATGGTGTTTGTCCTTTACACCCAGACTAGTACATCTGAAATAGAGCTAAACAGATCAATGAATGCTGTCTACAATGGATTAACAGGACATGCACAACTCAGCAGGTCACACAATGGGTTAGCATATGATGAGTGTTTGATGGCACTGGGCCTAAACTCACTGGAGTTTAGGAGGATGAAGGGGAACATAATTGAAACATACCGAATTGTGAAAGACTTGGATTGAGTGGATGTGGAGAGGATGTTTCCACTAGTGGGAGAGTCTAGGACCAGAGGTCATAGCCTTTGAATTAAAGGACATTCCTTTTGGAAGGAGGTGAGGAGAAAATTCTTTAGCTAGAGGGTGGTGAATCTGTGAAATTATTTGGCATAGAAGGCTGTGGAGGCTAAGTCAATGGATATTTTTAAGGCAGAGATAGATATATTCTTGTTTAGTACATGTATCAAGGGTTATGGGGAGAAGGCAGGTGAATGGGTTTAGGAGGGAGAGATAGATCAGCCATGATTGAATGGCGGAGTAGACAATGGGCCGAATTACCTAATTCTGCTCGTATCACTTATGACCTGATGACCAAAGTGCTGGAGTAACTCAGCGGGTTAGGTGGCATCTCCGGAGAACATGGATAGGCAACGTTTTGAGTCAGAACCAGAGGAAGTAAGGATTAGCTATCTGTCCATCAAACCCCTCATACCTGTATCCACCGATCACATGACAGGTTTTGTTCTGCCTGCACCTCGTTTCCAGCTTTCTCCCGCCTCCACCCACTATATCAGCTTGAAGAAGAGTCCAAACCCGAAACGTGGCCTATTCATGTTCTTTAGAGATGCTGCCTGACCCACTGAGGTACTCCAACACTTTGTGTTCTATGCAAGATTCCAGCATCTGCAGTTCCCTGCATCCCCAAGTCATTAATGGACAGCAGAGTTCAGCATCATTTCCATAGAGGATGGAATAAGGAAGAGTATGCCTTGGAAAGAGTATCTAGAGGTAGTGAAGCATGGAGATAAAGTACAGCTGCAGGTGAGACAGAGACAGTGCAGGTTGATGGGATGCGAACAGCAATGGGCTATCTTAATAATGGTGCATATATATGGTTGGAAGCATAGGCCTCAGCATAGGTCTGCGTATCATTGATTCAGGTTCAGTTTCCAGCATGAGAAATGAAAGTTGAGGACCAGGGATTTCAGTACCATCAAGGTCATTTTTTCACTTTCTGAATATTTAGTTTAGTTTAGTTTAGTCTCGTCTAAAGATATGGCGCGGAAACAGGCTCTTCGACCCACCAAGTCCACGCTGACCAGCGATCCCTGCACACCAGCACCATCCTACACATTTGGCGCAATTTACAATTTTACCGTAGCTCATTAACCTACAAACCTGCACGTCTTTGGGGTGTGGGAGGAAACCGGAGCATCCGGAGAAAACCCACACGGTCACGGGTCGAAAGTACAAACTCCGTACAGACAGCACCCATAGGCAGGATTGAACCTGGGTCTCTGGCGCTGTAGGGCAGCAACTCTACCGCAGCACCACTGTGCCTGTATAGAAGTCCGATACTGAATGGCACGGAAGAGCAGGGTGTCATCAGAATGCATGGGGATACTGATGCTGGATTGAGATAAAGTAGCTTTGGGGCATTATGTAATGAAATAATTCCTGTGACATCCCAGAAATAACAGTGCAGGATTGGAATGAGAAGCCATTTTGTGCGTTGGCTGGCTGTGACTCAATGACTGAGACTGGAAGCAGGGAAGTGTAATCCTGCCAGCTGGAAGATTGCAGACAGACATAAATGCACAAATGGCTCTTTTTCTGTTTTAATTTAACAAATCTTTGCATTAGAGAAATCAATGGGGCCCCACCATTTTGCAATTAATATAAATGACTTGGATGAATGCATCAAACCATCTCATGAAAGAACAGGTGACTGTCTGCTGGTGACTCCTCTTGTAGCTTCCTTGTCATGCCTTTTGTGGTGATTGATATATTTGCTTGAGATGCAGCATTCATAGAAACATAGAAAATAGGTGCAGGAGGAGGCCCTTCGAACCAGCACCGCCATTCATTGTGATCATGGCTGACCGTCCCCAATCAATAACCCATGCCTGCCTTCTCCCCTCTTTGCTACTTTTGCTATTTTTACTATTCGTCTTTGTTTTTATTTTCATTGTAAAACTCTCATTTTGTTTCTCTTTTATAATGTTATCTTTTATCAGTTGTCATCTGTTATCAGTTATTCGTTATCAGATTACTGTACGGTCCCCCCCAACAACTAGGGCGTAGTCCCAATCTTCCAACCTACCTTATTGCTACATTGATTTTGTTTCTCTGGAACTGTAACGCGACAATGCTATAACACCATACTCTGCACTCTTATATTATTCTCTTTACACTACCTTGGATAGCACACAAACAAAATCTTTTCACTGTATCTCGGTACACGTGACATTTATAAACCAATATCATTACAAAGGTAGTGTTACTAAATTTGCTAAAGTGTACAAAGATGGATCATAATGTAAGTTGCAAAGAGGATATTAGGGAGCTATAAATGTATATGGATAGGTTAAATGAGTAGGCAGAGATCTAGCACATTAAGTAAAATGTGGAAAAATGTCTCATTCTCCATTTAGCATGGAAAAATAAAAAAAGCAACAGATTTAATTGGTGAAAGAAATCTGAGATGCAGAGGGATGTGATATTCTTGTGCATAATTGGCAGACGTGTGCACGTACAGCAAATGATTAGCAAAGTTAACAGAATGTTGTTTATTACCTAGGGAATTAAATACAGGTGGTTATAATTCAATTATATGAGGCTCTAGCGAGATGATATTTAGGCTATCGGCACGGTGGCACAGTGGTAGAGTTGCTGCCTAATGCGGAGCCAGAGACCAGGGTTTGATCCTGACTAAGGGTGCTTGTCTGTAAGGAGTTTGTACGTTCTCCCTGTGATCTTGTGGGGTTTCTCCGAGATCCACACTCCAAAGGCGTACAGATTTGTAGGTTACTTGGCTTGGTATAAGTGTAAATTGTCCCAAGTATAGGTAAGTTAGTGTTAATGTGCGGGGATCGCTGGTCGGTGCGGAATTGGTGGGACGAAGGGCCTGCTTCCGCGCTGTATCTCGAAACTAAACTAAACCACTGTCTGTGGTATTGCTTTCTTTATTTAGGAAGGTATAAAGTCATTGGAAGCAATTCAGAGAGCATTTATTACCTGCTGTTATCCAGCAACAACTACAGAGTGGTCCTGAGCTACTATCTACCTCATTGGAGATCCTCGGACTATCCTCGATCGGACTTTACTGGACTTTATCTTGTACTAAACGTTATGCCCATTATCATGTATCTGAACACTGTGGATGGCTCAATTGTAACAATGTATTGTCTTTCAGCTGACTGGTTAGTCCGTTTTTCACTGTACCTCGGTACATGTGAGAAGAAACTAAACTCACACTCAAGTTGGATGTATAATGAGGAAAGATTGGATGTCCAATGAGGAAAAGTTGGACAAACCTGGAATGAGAAGCTACTCTTCCGAAATTTTACAGGTTGAGTTAGCTATGATTAGCTTAATTTAGTTTAGTGATACTGCGTTGAAGCAGGCCTTTCAGCCAACCGAGCTCGTGCTAACCAGCGATCACCACATACACTCGCATTATCCTACACATTGGGAACAATTTACAATGTTACCAAGCCAATTAACCTACCAACCAGTATGTCTTTGGAGTATGGGAGGAAACCGGAGCACCCGGAGAAAACTCGTGCAGGTCACAGGGAGAAAGTATAAACTCCTTACAGACACCACTCGGAGTGAGGATCGAACACGGATCACTGGTGCTGTTAGGCAGCAACTCTACCGCTGTGACACCTGCATGTTTGATTACTGGGGGTGCTGGTAATGCGGAGTGAGGTTACAATCAAATCAGCCTGATCTTATTGAATGTCAAGGCATGTTCCAGAGACCAGTACCCTACTCCTCCTAGTGTGTATGCTCACTTACTCATATACAACAAGTCAAAATAGTTTTTGCTTTCGACAGTAATTTCTCTGTGTGTTGTTAGTGGTAATTGTAATTGAACCTGCACTAGATTCATGGATCTGCAACAGAACATTGTGTTATGTATTAAAGAGGTGCTTTTTTGGGGGTTTTTTTGTAGTTAACTTTTATTAGAGGCATGTACATATCCTAGTCCGAACCATTACAAACTTTTTTAAACGGTTACATATTAAATATTCAGGATTCCAAGGACTCCACTACCAATGTAGCAGGAGTCTACATTTATCGGTTACATATTAACATTGACTCTAATTATTATTATTTTTTTTAATAGATAGAAAAAATAAGGAGAAAGAAAAAAAGACACTTGAAAACATAAAATAAACTATCCATAATACAACTTAGGAGATAGGTCCGTAGGTAAGAAAACAAAACTATTCGTCTAGTCCTGGGTTCAAGCTTCCGTCGAGCCTCAGCGCTGCCCATTCTACCCCTTCAAATAATCTATGAACGGCGACCATATTCTAGTAAATAATTCAGGTTTGTCAATTAAGACAAATCTAATTTATTCCAGATTTAAGGTCTCCGACATCTCCATAATCCACATTTTAATTGTAGGGGATGCAGGGTTTTTCCAAAATTTTAATATTAGTTTTTTACCAGTCATTATACTATAATCCAGGAAATTTCTTTGGTTTATTGTCAGTTTTAGGTATTGTTCAGATATGCCCAATATTATTAATTTATTATTAATAATAAATTATTATTATTTGTCAGTTTTAGGTATTGTTCAGATATGCCCAATATTATTAATTTAGGATAATTTTAAAAATATCCACCCAGAATGTTTTAATTATTATGCAATTTACAAAGGTATGGGTTAAATTAACCTCAGAGTATTGACATTTATCGCAGTTAGGAGAGATATTAGGAAAAATTCTATTTAATTTTGTTTTAGAATAATGCAATCTGTGTAATATTTTAAATTGTATTAAAGAATGTCTAGCGTTTGACGAACATTGATGTATATGTTGTAGACTTTCATCCCAAATATCTTTCGTTAAGGGTTAAACTAATTCATTTTCCCATGCTTGTCTATGTGATTCCGTCGAAGGATTCTTGCTATCTAACAGAATATTATAAATATATGATATTAATTTAATTGTGTTGGGATGTTTATTCAAACATTCATCTAGAATCTCTGGCTCTCTAATTCTATATTCTTGTGTATGTGATTTAACATAATCTTTCAATTGTAAATATCTAAAAAAATTATTTGAATGTAATCCATAATTCTGTTGTACCTCCAGAAACGAGAGGAACACACCTTTTCTATAAAGATGTCCCATCTTTTTGATTCCATAGTTTTTCCATTGTGTAAAGCCTTTATCCAATACCGAAGGCTTAAATGAAGGGTTATTTGCAATAGGGAGCGAAAGTGATAAATTATCCAATTTTAATGTCTTTTTTATTTGTTTCCAAATTCGAATGCCGCTATGTATTATTGAATTTTCACTATAGATCTTTTTGTTCAATTTTGTAGGGGATAAGAAAATCGGACCAATTTCAAATGGCAGACAATCCTCCTTTTCCATCTTTAACCAGTCTGGTTGTTGATCCATATCTTCCAACCAGAAATTTAAGTTTTTGACATTGACTGCCCAGAAATAAAATAAGAAATTTGGTAAGACTAATCCTCCATTCGTCTTAGATTTACATAAGTGTTTTTTACTTATTCTGTGATTATAATTCCAAATAAAACTCGTTACAATAGAGTCAATTTTTTAAAAGACATTTTTAGGGTGGTATATTGGAATTGATTGGAAGAGATATAGAAGTTGAGGAAGGAAAATCATTTTAATTGCATTAATTTTACCGAGCATTGAAATAGGAAGTGTTTTCCAATAATGAATATTCTTATCCAATTTATTAAGTAAAGGCACAAAATTTGATTTAAATAAAGAAGTATATTTCTTGGTCACATAGATTCCTAAGTATTTAAATTTTTCATTCACTATTTTAAAAGGTGATTGTTGCAATATATATAAATGAGGTTCCATTATTGGCATAATCTCACTCTTCTTCCAGTTGATTCTATATCCCGAGAATAAACCAAATTGAGTTATAAGATTTAACAGGTTAGGGATACTAATTTCTGGATTTGTAATGTATAGTAATACATCATCTGCATATAGAGAAATTTTATTAACAGTATTTTTAGTATTATACCCATATATTTCTGGATGAGCTCGAATTCTTTCTGCTAGTGGTTCTATAACAAGGGCGAATAGTAACGGTGATAATGGGCATCCTTGTCTACAACCTTTAGATAAATCAATTTTTTTTGATAACATTTGATTTGTCATTATTCTCTCTGTTGGATTGGTATATAAAAACTTAACCCATGTACAAAACTTCTCACCTAATTGAAATGTTTCCATCACCGAAAATAAAAAGGGCCATTCAATTTGATCGAATGCTTTCTCAGCGTCTAGCGAGATGACTGCTAAGTCTTCATTAGCTATTCGATTTGTGTATATAATGTTGAATAATCGTCTCAGATTATAATATGAATAACGTTTTGGAATAAAGCCAGTTTGATCGGGGTGTATTAATTTATAAATCACTAAGCTTAATCTGTGTGCTAAAATTTTGGTTAAAATTTTCTGTTCGATGTTTAATAGAGCAATTGCTCTATATGAACCTTGGTCTTCAAGGTCCTTATCCGTTTTTGGAATAAGTATTTTAGTTGATTCATTTAAAGTTTCTGGGAGTTTCTGTTGCATGAATGCTTGAGTATATAATGACTGTAGGCGTGGCGAGATCAAGTCATGACATTTTTTAATAAAATTCACTATTTAAACCATCTGGTTTGTACATTAGATTCGTATCTCGATAGATCAACAAGACAAAGAAAAACAAAATCCAAATCAAGTGAATTATTAAACTCATATATTAATACCACCAATATCAAGGATGTTTAGAGAATTGAAAATCCATCCGGAAGGGAATACTCATTTTACTCTTCAGTACATAAAACTTATTCAAGGATAGACTACTTTTTAGTAGATTCTAAACTTATCCCATTTACTTATAATTTGAAATATCATAATATTATAATTTCGGACCATGCTCCTTTAACATTTATGATCAAACTAAGTGGTATGACTGATAAGCAGACACAATGGAGACTTAATCCTCAAATTTTAAATGATAAAGCATGCTATGAATATCTTATCAAACAGATAAATATGTTTTTTGAGACAAATGACTGCCCTGAAATTTCTGCTTCCCTTCTTTGGGAAACATTTAAAGCATTTATGTGAGGAGCGTTAATCTCCGCACAAGCCTTTCGTAATAAAGAGAACTGCGCCAAACAACTGGTATTGGAAATGGAAATAAGGCAATTAGATATGGAAAATGCAATCGCGCCTTCTATAATAATACATAATAAAATTGCTGTACTCAAATATAAGTTAAACCAAATATACTCAGACCAATTCATAAAATTTTATCAAAAGACTAAACAGGTACACTTTGAATTTGGAGATAAACCACAAAAATTACTGGCATGCCAACTCCGAAAAAACAGGAAGGGGAAAAAACAATATATAAATTTAAATCAGATACGGGAGAAATATTAACACTACCCAAGGATATTAATGACAGATTATCTCAATACTATCAAACACTTTATTCAACCAAAACAGCAGGGGGTTCTGTAGGAATGGAATTATTCTTACAGAATTGTAACCTTACTGGTTTAGATTTGAAAGAGAGTGAATTATTAGGGGCCGAAATATCAGTAAAAGATATTGAGGAATCTATTAATTCTTTAAAAGAAGTGCTGTCTTAAGGGCCTGTCCCACTTGGGCGTCATTTGCGCATCACGCAGGTGGTGCTCAAAGATTTTCTGAATCCCAAAATCCTGGGACGCCATGCGCGACCGTGCATCACTGCCTATGCCACCACGTCTCACCACGAGCCATGCGCGCGTAATGCATGCCATGCGCACATCATGCATCGTGACGCGTAAAAGATGTCGCGTAAATGACGCGCAAATAACGCCCAAGTGGGACAGGCCCTTTAGAATCATTGAAATTGACAACACAAGAGGAGGCCATTTGAGACATTATACCCTAGCTGACCAGAAATGGAAACATAGATCAATACAACTTCCAGGTTGGAAGTTGTAGATCCTCAAGTACAGTAGAGGCAGTTTTTAAAGGTGGCAAGAGATTGTGTTGCACCAGCCTTTCAGGTGCAAGCCATCTGAGGTTAAAAATACCCACTTTAGGAACACCTGTTCATACAAACAAGCTCCCATAATCTTTTGTTTTAAAGATAAAGCACGAAAACAGGCCCTTCGGCCCACTGAGTCCACACCAACCAGCGATTCCCGCACATTAACACTGCCCTGCACACACTAGGGACAATTTTTCATTCATACCAAGCTAATTAACCTAAAACCCTGTACGTTTTTGGAGTGTGGGAGAAAAACAAAGATCCCTGAGAAAGCCCACGCGGTCACGGGGGGAACGTACAAACTATGCACAGACAGCGCCCATAGTCAGGTTCGAATCCCGGTCTCTGGCAGTGCAAGGCAACAGCTCTACCGCTACACCACCATGCTGCCTTTAATCTCATTAAATTAAGAAATCTGACGTACACACATCCATTCCGACAAGCATCAGAATCAGCTCCCTCTCTTTCTCTCTCTCTCTCTCTCCACATCCAGTAGTAGTTCTTGCTTATCAGTCTTGTTCTTTTGATTCATTACGATAAAGAAAAGGGATGTTTACCCTATCGAGTGATTAATTATTTTTTTCTCAATTATGGATAAAAGCAACACAAGGTTGCCTGTACAAATGGAACATATCCATTACCAGGCGAAAGCCCATAGTGTTTGTCACGACAATTGGTTTGAGCGAGAATATTTTCTTCATTTCCCCTCCAATTCTTCTACCGATTAAAAGGATGTTGCCTTCTAGTTATGGGCTTCGTTCCAAGGAGGGTGCTGTCATTTCTGTTAACCTTATGATGATCACACCTAACTATACGCTTCAACTAAGTTTCTCAGTTTCCTCTCACTCCAGTACTGCAGTTATCCAGTACAACAGCTGTGGCTAAACTATTTGTAGCGTCATCCTGCACTGGAATCCCAGGCAAGTGTCCTATATGTTTGACATAGGGAATTGCAGATGCTGGTGTACCAAAAAAAACACAAAGTACTGGAGTAACTCAACTGGTCAGGCAGAGCTCTGGGGAACATGGATAGGCGATGCTTCGGGTCATTTCTCCAGTCTGAAGAAGAGTTCCAATCCAAAACATTGCCCATCCGTGTTCTTTATAGTAACTGCCTGACCTACTGAGTTACTCCAGCACTTTGTGTCTTTTTTGTCCCCTTCTGTCTTCTAAACCACCTTTTCTCCCTGCCCTGCTGCCTTCATGAATCTGTGAATACATCTCCAACATCCCTCTATTCCTCTACACTCTACACTCACGTTTATCCTCACTGTATGCAATTACGTCACAAAGTTTTAAGTTTTAGTTCCATTTGCCACCTTTTCTCTATTGAACCAGTCCATTCCAGTCTAAACCTTAAAGATCTTCACCCACAAATAGTTCAGTTTAGTTTAGTTTAGAGATACAGCGTGGAAACAGGCCCTTCAGCCCACCAAGTCTCTGATGACCAGAGTTCCCCACACACCTATACTATCCTACACACACTAGGGACAATTTTAAAATGTAACCAAAGCCAATCAACGTATTTGGAATGTGGGAGGAAATCGGAGCACCCGGGGAAAACCCACGCAGGTCCCCGGGAGAATGTCCAATCTCCGTACATACAGCACCCTTCGTCAGGATTGAACCCGGGTCTCTGGGACTGTTAGGCATCAACACTACTGCTGTGCCACCGTGCTGCCTCATTACTGTACCAATCTGGGACATCTTTCACCACCTTCTGCATTTTCTCTTCCACATAAATTCAAGTCATTTCAGTAAAGTCATATCCTTAAAAGTGTTGCATTATTTGTCACTTTAATCTGAAATGGGAATGCCTGGATTTTGGAAAATATTAGAATATGTCCCAAGGGCCTGGTTTTGATAGGATGTGACAATTAAGGTCCACAGCGACAAATCAAAGACAGCTATTCCTATCAGATTAAGAAAATAACAGTTACAACTACTCATTAAATCCCTCGGTGAACTCCCGAATCTGTGATAGTTTCCCTTTACGTTAACCTTCTGCTATTGTCTCAGAAGGATTGCTAAATGGGAATTAGAGACTCTGAGAAGTAATCCTGGCTTCCTGTGGAGTTTGACCAACAACTAACAAATATTTTCGAAAGTGAAATAAAGGTGGGAATTATATAGAAGTTGGCCTCTGATAACACGGGTAGCTCTGGAGACCAGCCATGGAGGGTTTACAGTGTTTATGTGTCGGAGCAGCAGACATTCTAGTTTTCAGTTAGTGCAAACCCCATTTGACTTAACTGGCTATTCCCTGAACAAAGCAAACAGGTTAATGAGGTTGCAATTAAAACATTAGGATATTAAGCCTACTTGACTCACCCAGCAGTCAGACTCTGTTTGTCTGCCAGTTTGTTGTTTATGCTGGCTGGGCTTTAAAAGGTGAAAGGAACAAGCTGTTGAAATCTGGTACTAGCGGTGATGCAGTTACCAACCTAACAAGTGATAAGTATAGCAATGGCATTTCCATTTACATGCAAGATGGATTAATTTAATTTGCAGTAAAATCAGTGAAACTAGGCAAAGAAAAAACAAATGAGAATTTCTTAATGGTTGTAATTTATGAAAATCTATAGAAATATAAATCATTTTCCTTCTTTTGCTCGTCCAAGCTGGATTTCCAAGTAATTATATAAAGTCTCTCTAGTTACACATGCATTTTAACTCTAAACTTGCACCAGTTAAAGCCACAAGGAGATGCAGTTACTGGAATCATAAGCAAAACACTAAGTGCTGGAGTAACAGCGGGTCAGGCAGCATCTGTGGAGGGAATGGATGAGTGACGTTTTGGTCAGGACCCTTCCTGACCTCCTGAACCCCTGACACAGAAGCAGGCCCTTTGGCCCAACTCATCCAAGATGCCCCACCAAAGCTGGTCCTATTTGCCTGCATATGGCCCATATCCCTCTGAACCTTTCCTACACAAGCACCTGTCCCAAGTGTCTGTTAAATATTATTATACCTGCCTCAACTACCTCCTCTGGCAGCTCCTTCCATATATCCACCACTCTCTGAGTGAAAAAGTTTCCCCTCAGGTTCCTACTAAATCTTTGTGTGTATGATCAGTTCGAGCCGGATCAGCCTTGCCTATTCAAAATATTTTAAAATGCTTGAGTTCCTTGCTTGTTTTCTATCTATACTATTACTAAAACTCTCATCTTGACCACTTCCGGTCTGCGTTGTTTTAAGTTTGCGCAGAAACGGTACCCTATATCGCTAGGCATTTTTGCCACCTTACCCACTGTTCTCCTCTGCCCCAAGCGCACCAAGTTTTGTTCCGATCGGTGGACTATTAGAAAAGTTATGAAGGTTTCGTGAGATCAGCAGATTAGTCTTCTCGCCTGTCATTCACCATGAAGGTAACGCCGCTTCCAGGGGCAAGGCGAATAAAGCCCCAGAGACAGGGCGTATGTCAGTCAGCCTGGAAGCCGTGAGTGAGGGTTGAGTCCAGAACTGTGAGTCCATCAGCCGTGAGTGATTGAACTGTGAGTCCACAAGCCGTGAGTGACTGAACTGTGAGTCCACCAGCTGTGAGTATCTGAACTGTGAGTTCACAAGCTATGCTGAGCCTGGAAGTCGTGCTGAGCCCGGAGGTTGCGCTGAGACTGGAAGTCGCGCTAGAGTCTGGAAGTTGCGTTTGAGTCCGGAAGTCGCCCTGGATTCCGGAAATGGGGCCTGAGTCTGGAAGTCGCGCCTGAGTCCGGAAGTTGAGCCTGAGTCCAGAGGTCCACCAGCTGTGAGTGAGTGAACTGTGAGCCCACCTGCCATGAGTGAGTGAACTGTGAGCCCACCAGCCATGAGTGAGTGAACTGTGAGCTCACCAGCCGTGAGTGAGTGAACTGTGAGCCCACCAGCCGTGAGTGAGTGAACTGTGAGCCCACCAGCCGTGTGAGTGAACTGTGAGCTGTGAGTGAACTGTGAACCAGCCGTGTGTGAGTGAACTGTGACTGTGAGCCCCACCAGCCGTGAGTGAGTGAACTGTGAGCCCACCAGCCGTGAGTGAGTGAGTGAGTGACTGTGAGCCCACCAGCCGTGTGTGAGCTGTGAGTGAACTGTGAGCCCACCAGCCGTGAGTGAGTGAACTGTGAGCCCACCAGCCGTGAGTGAGTGAAGTGAACTGTGAGCCCACCAGCTGTGAGCGTGAGTCAGCCCACCAGCCATGAGTGAGTGAACTGTGAGCCCACCAGCCGTGAGTGAGTGAACTGTGAGCCCACCAGCCGTGAGTGAGTGAACTGTGAGCCCACCAGCCGTGAGTCAGTGAACTGTGAGCCCAAGAATCCATTTGGCCCATAACACCCATACTAGCCCTCCAGAAAGTACAGTCCCCCTCCCCTGGCTGCAGGACGCTCCCCCCTACCCCACCGGCCCCCAACAGCCCCGCCTGAAGCCGTGCCCTTCCCCAGACTGTAAGACGCTCCCCCCATTGAAGATGTTGTCTTACCCATGCTGAGCTTGAGGCATCAGTTTCTCAGGTATGAAGACAGGATGTTCATGCCCTCAGAGATGCCCTCTGCTGCTGCTTCCCGGGATGGCTTACTGAGTAGGATGGCCAGGTCATCAGCATAGCCATACTTCTTTGGCTGGGTTGCAGACAGGTCATGGATGTAGATGTTGAACAGCATTGGTGCCAGCACTGCGCCCTGTGGGACGCCGTTCTTAAGTTTCCCCACCCTGCTGCATTGCCCGTTGCTGGTGTGTGGCCTGAAGCTGCGGATGCTCAGCATCTCCAGCATCGCCTGGGTATACCCAGGAAGTTTCAGGAAGTTCTTATTTTCGGTGTGAGTCTCCTGCAGTAGAACAATAGTCGCCTTGTTTTTGATGGCAATCTGTTCGATGACGTTGAGCTTGGCGGTGGTAAGGCCTTCAACTGAGCTGCAGTAGCGCTAAACCTCGACAGTTGGCGGCATTTAACGGTGCCGCCCGGCCTGGGGAGGCATGGCTTTTAGCGGTCTGCAGACGTGGTAAATACATTGGTTTTGCTTTGTGGGCGTATGAGCATGTAAGCTACTCGTGGAGGAGGCCGCGTAGAAACTGTCTTTGTCTCCCCCATTCTACGCTATAATAAATTCCTTTTCCACTTGCCGTGCCCGTCAGCGACACCTGCACAGTAATACCTGCGTGTTCTACGTCACAATGGGAACCCAATGAGGGGGGGGGGGGGGAGAGCCGCTAAGAGTGGATGAGGGGGTGGGTTTTGAGGGGGGGATGGAGTGAGTGCGTGGGGGGATTGATGAGCAAGTGGTGGAGTGGGGGGGGGGGTGGAGTGAGGGGAGGAGGGGGGATCAGGGGCGTCACAACAGCAACCCATCAGCTGTGCCTGCGCTGTTGGGGGCTATGCGTGAGTGGTGGAATATTGGAATTGGTGGAGAGGTGGAATATTGCGTTGGGGGACCAGGCCTCCCGTGTGAGAATGGGACCCAACGGGTCCCACTTAGTCTAGTTTTGAACTAAATGGACAAAAAAAAAAACACTTGTACTCTTCCATCTTTGGATGTGGGTCTGATTCAACCTTGACTATTGGGGTGAAAGTTTTCATGCAAGGTATGGATGCTCTTCCTTTCAAAACCTGTGACTACATATATTTAGAAGCCCACAAGTGACAGCATGTGGTCCACAGCATGTGAATAGCCAAAGGATGGGTCTCGGCTTCCTTCCATCCTCAGGTCAACACCTTAAATTGTGAAACCATTTTGCAGCTGACAGAAGCAAAAATGAAAGAACCGTTCTGAATCTATAAATGCTGCACTGGCATCTGCAGGTTGCTAAGCAACACAACACAGAGCCATTAATGTTGCAGGCTGCAATGCTCCTTTTGATGAGTATTATTCCATAGCCAGCCTTCAGAAAAGCAACAAATGAGTCTGGAGTACCAGCATAGTCCTATTTGTACCTTTTACATCCAATTAGGATAAACAGTATGCAAAAATAGAAGGAAGGACATTGTGCCTATGGACACCTCAAATTTGGAATATTGCCGAATGAGATCATTTGTCCAAATATATTTGTGTCTGGTTGATTTTTTTAATCATTCCTTGTGTAACGTCCAATAACATTAAATTTGAGAGGAGGAGGAAGCAATTGACATATACCTGATTATTTTACCAAGTAGAAAATATAATGGATATGTATGAATATTTAAAGGTAGTTCATTCATTAAGCATGGTTATTGTCTGGAAAATTAAAATATTGAATGTAATGGAACAGTCTAAAAGTTTGTACAAAACTGACCCTACAAATTAACCCTAAATGGTTAATCAATGTGAAATAACCCTTTCAGTTAAGAGTACTCATTCCTTTAAGTTAGATATCTATATACCCCATTCCAGTGCAAAAGGCATGTAATTTTACATGAAACCCAGTGGTATTATTTGATCTAATTCCAGTGGGTGACAGTGAAGCAGTTTAATAAACACGGTGTTCACACTATATCTTGCAGAAGATTCCTCCTCAAATACTACAGGGCATAGCTTTAAGGTGAGAGGAATAATTTTAGGTTATTTTTTAGCCGACTGCCGGTGACTTTCATAGTCGTAGCAGATCGTTGAAAAACCGGTGACTGGACCCCCCTACGACAATGTCTACAACAACCTACCACCTGGTCGACGTCAAGCTACCGACAACCGGCGATGCATCATGGGCCTGTCCCACTTACGCGATTTTTTAGGCAACTGCAGGAGACTATGCAATCGCCACATGGTCGCCATATGTTTGCGGGTAGTTGCCGGAGAGTTGCCTTCATGGTCGAGAGGAGTTCCCTCATTCTGAGAACTAGTCGCGGCCTCAGTTGAAACATTTTCTGCGACCAAAAATTGGTCGCCATTGAAAAAATCAATGCTTTGTAGTCATAGGTCTAGTCGTAATGGGGCCATGTTATTGTATGTAATTGTAGGTAGTCGTGATAGTCGTAGGTAGTCTTAGTTACTCGCCTTTGCTGACCGGTCATTTTTATTGGCTCATTGCGAAAAAAAGGTAGGTTAAGGGGCGGTCCCACTTGGGCGACCTAATCCGCGAGTTCTGGCGAGTTTGCTCTCGACTCATACTCGCAGCATAGTCGACAGAGGTCTTAGGAGGTCTTTGTAAATCTCCTTTTTTTTAGGTGTTTTTATGACTATAGAGTCGTAGCCAGTCGTAGCTTGTCGTAGCATAGTCGCTTGTAACATAGTCGCAGGATGTCTTCGACATAGTCGTAGGATGCGTTTGATACATTCACTTTTTCGGTGCTGCAACAAGACTATGACAGTCGCCTGCACTCGCAAAAGAAGTCGCCTAAGTGGGACGGGCCCTTTAGGACATCCACCTATGACCACGCAGGCAACAACCTACGACAACAGAAGTCAACCCACGTCCACCCACGACAAGCTACGACCCTGTCAGTGACAACTGAAGACAACTGAAGACAATTCAGTTTCCGGTACATGTCGCCAGTTGACATAGGTTGACGTAGGTAGTCGCCAATGGAATTCACCAGCACCAGCGACAACCTACGTCACCTGGCGACAACCTACAGCACCTACGTCAGGAGAAGTGATGCTACTGTCGCCAAGGATTTTTGAACATGTTGAAAATCCAGCGGCGACCAGAAAGACGCGACGACTCTTTGGGCGACTGAGGAGACTACTCACTACCATACAGGCAACACCCCGGCGACCATATGCCGACAGCCTAGTAGCCTGTAGTCGCCTAAAAAATAGTGTAAAGTTGGACAGACCCTTAAAGTTTAAAGGAGATGTGTGAAGAAAGTTTTAATATAGAGAGTGGTGGGTACCTGGAAGGCACTGTCAGAGTAGTGGTGCAGGCAGATATGATTGAGGCATGTAAGAGGCTTTTAGATAGGTACATGGATATGCAGAAAATGGAGGGATACGGATGATGTGCAGTTAGAGGATATTAGTTTAACTTGGCATTATGTTTGGCACTGTGGCCTAAATGGCCTGTTCCTGTGCTGTATTGTTCTATATTCTGTGTTCTTGTGCTATTCCAAATAGCTTTTTTTAAAATCATCTTTGCCATTGATCTAATTATTATTTGATTGTTTAATACAGCGTCAATGTGATGAAATTTATGTGCTGCATCTGGTATTTAGAGATAAATTAATTCAGGACAAAATCCAGAGACTCAAAATACGTAATCTAGAGCTAACATAAACGTGGAAAACTGGAAATATTTAATAGACCAGACGGCATCTGTGAAGAACAAAAAGCAAGTTAACATTTCAGGTTGATAAACTTTCTTCAGAAGTGGCCAATGTTGGATGTAACCAGATATCTAGATGGGAATAGTGAAATGGAGGATCTGTAATAGCATGAAAGGCAAGCCGGATTAATAGAACAGTGGCAGCATGGTAGCCTTGTGGTTAGTGCTATTGCCCCATGGCTCCAGGAACCAGGGTTCAATCCTGACCATGGGAACAGTCTGTGAGTACCTTGCATGTTCTCCCTGGCACCATGTGAGTTCCGCGGAACCTCAGACTTCCTCCCACATCCCAATGGTGTGTGGGTTAGTAGGATAATTGGCTGATGTAAATTGTACCTCGAGTGTAGGCTGGTGGTAAAATCTTAGGGGTGTTGATAACAACATGAAGGGAATTGGTTACTGGAAAAATTAGTGAGGACCAAGGTTACTCTGTGAGTCAGCATAGATGCAATGGGCCAAATGGCTTCCTTCTAAGAACTCAAAATATGGAACTGTTTTACCTCGAGAAAATATTAATTTGAACATAAGTATTCTAAGATCTTGATTAACGTATAACTTATAATTTATTGAAATTGAAGTAAAGATGTTTTGAAGCCTTTGTTTGATGAGTAACCAAGTTCTCCCACACTCCCATAGATGTGCAGGTTTATAGGTTAATTGGCTTTTGTAAATAGTGTAAATGCCCCAGTGTGTAGGATGGGGTTCAAGGAAAGCGCGTTCATGTCGGGGCCCTGTCTCCACCAATCTTTCACCACCGCGCACACAAAGTACTGTAAGTGACAAGACAGACACCATTGTATGCAAATGCCGAGAAGTGTGTCCAGCTCGGGCTGAACAACTTCTAATCTTGTGTGTGGACTCGATGAAAAGAAGTGTGTAGGACAGTGTTAGTGCATGGGGATCGCTGATCGGAGCAGACCCGGGGGGGCTGAAGGGCCTGTTTCTATGTGACTCTAAACTAGACGAATCTAAACTTTCAAAATATTTTTAGAATAGAAAAAAAAAAGATTTTCTTTCCATTGGATGCCGAGATGGTTGACAGTTGATCACCGCCAAAGCCAGGCTGTGGGTTTCTACAGCAGCCCGTGGTACTCCAGGTAAAGTGAGGAAGAAAAACAGCCAGCCCTCCTGCATTTTTCAATTGCTTTCCATTGAGCTGGTTGAGTTGACACCGCCAAGCCAGGCTGGAGACTTCTACTGGAGAGTGCATTTGTACAGACATGGAGAATGAGATCAGACTCCACTGTGATACCCGCATGATCAAATTGACTGTTAACATACACTCTTCATACATGAGTAGCCATTTGAATGAAATATCGGAGGACAGCTCACACTCTTGTAATGCACAACGAGGGCAGGGAACTGGCGATAAAAATGTGCAGAAGGAATCTGCATATCCAGACAGACAGGTGCATGTGTGTTGACTGTCCATCTCCACATTACTTACAGCGGAGCTGGGATCACAGTGGGTACACTGCAGGGTTTCAATTTTAGATGTGTAATCAAGTCCGACACCCGATAATTATCCAAACAAAACAGTTGAGTCTTAAAGTGAGGAGCCAGGAGAGCTCAACAAAATGACAATTGACTGAAAGCGGTGTCTTGGGATTGAACGTGCTTTCTTATTAACAGGTCCCAACTTGTCCCACTGCCCTGGGACTGAACTGCTTTGTTAGCGGAGATTAGACTGAGTGCTCCTCGGAACTATGTTAAAGGAAGACGCTGCAGTATCAAACAGCTGGGATTGGGGTGGGGGTGGAGGGAGCAGCTGAGGGGAGGCCGAGCAGTTGGGAACGTGTTCTGCTGCTATATGAAAATAGTTTGGGCAGGTTGATCTCTCCTAACAAAACAATCACTCAGCGACTTGTGAAGAGAGATGACTGTCACCACTGTGAACTGTAATCTTCCTCACTTCCACATGTGCCATCTGCTCCCACTTCGTGCAAACCAATAACCAGGCATTTCAGATAATTAGCTGTTGTGTTATTGCCGGACCTATAATACAGAGTGTTCCTTGTTTGGGCACAGCCTTGCTGCCATTTCCCTCCCTTTCTCCCAGAGAAGGCAACTCTTTGCTGGAGATTTACTGTCACATGTAGTTTTTACTACCTTGCAGAAGTGATCTTCATTCATACGAGCCCAGTCAAGAATATAAAGAGTGCAGCAAGGAACTACACATGCTGGTTTATACCAAAGATAGGCACAAAAAGCTGGAGTAACTCAGCGGGGATTGTTGTGATTGTTAAACGACGAAGGCATCAGCTCAGATCTACAACTTCCCTGCACTTGGAATGTGAATTTCACAGTGCCCTGAGAAATGCCTGCCATGTTCATGCTTTCTATCCACAGGCGTCTTCTAGTAAATCAATGTGAATCACTGAGAACTATATTCTACACTCTGTATCCTTATTGTATTTGAGTTTGGCTTGACTGTGCTTTCTGTCCAGTATTATTCAATTTGGTGGATAACATGCAATACACAGCCTGTCACAGTACTCTGTACACATGATAATAAGAAACACAACCTAAAATACAGACATTAAATTGAAATCCGGATGCTCTGCTCCTTCTGTCTGTTTTCACTCGCACACAAATTGGTCAAGTGGTGAATTAGATGATGTCTTGCCCACTGGGAGCCTGACTCCTGTAGAACCAATGAATTGAAGTGGGGATTTATGTCAATTGTCTTGGTCTGACCCCATGAATTGAATTTGACATTAAACAACCTTAATTTAAAAAAGACTAGAGGAGGAACTCAGCTGGTCATCGACCTTAGTTTGATATTGCTTCTCTTTGGAAAATACCTGCCTCAAGGGTATTTAATTGTCCTGTGTACTGGCCAACACGACAATGAAATCCTTACTTGCAGGATTACAACTGGCCTCAAATCACGATATGCATAGAGTCATCGAGCCATAGAGTGATACAGTTTGGAAACAGGCCTTCAGCCCAACTTGCCTACACTGGCCAATATGTCCCAGCCACACTAGTCCCACCTGCCAGCATTTTGTCCATGTCCCTCCAAATCTGTCCTATCCATGTACCTGTCTGACTGCTACTTAAATGTTTGGATTGTCACTGCCTCAACTACCTCCTCTGGCAGCTTATTCCACACATCCACCAACCTTTGTGTGAAAAAGTTACCCCTCAGATTCCTATTCAATCTTTTCCCCTTCACCTTAAATCTATGTCCTCTGGCCCTCGATTCAACTACTCTGTGCATCTACCCAATCTATTCCTCTCACGATCTTATAAACCTCTATACAAATAGATAACATACTATAAAACAAAATGATAAATTAATAGCTGCAATGCAAGTGCAAAAACAAGGTCCTTAGTGCAACTAAGGACACGTCCAACATGAGAATTCAAGGTTGAGGTTAACATTGCGCAGTGTTCAAGGGCCTCATGGTTGTTGGGAAGAAGCGATTATTGATCCTGGTGGTCATCTTATTCTAAAGAAATCAAATTATGTTTCTTCACAAAGAAAACAACTGACAAAGTGCACGTACATCTAGAGAGCTCTCATTCATTACTTTTCTAAATGGAATCACTTCCTTTCATAATTTCATGTCCGAGGAGCAGAATTACGCCATGCGTCCCTTCAAGTCCACTACAAAATTCAATCATGGCTGATCTATTTTTCCCTCTCAACCACTTATCCTGCCTTCTCCCCATAACTCCTGACATTTCACTTTGGAGTTTTGCGTTGACCATTCACCATTGTATTGAAGCCGCTGTATGACGATGTACATTGCAAACAGCAGTTTTATTGCATTCCCTAAGCATCCATTGAGGGCTTTTTAGTCACAGGCACAAATCTGAACAATGCAAGAACTAAAAGGGTTTCAATGATTCGGGAAAGTAACGTTTAAAATGCTGCATTTGCTCTTTTGTTGGCAATGCCACGTCAGGCCACAAACCATTACTATCTCCTGAAGGCACTAATTTGATTCAATGTGGTTTAACAGGTAACCAAACAATTTTCATTTAGAGTCTTACAGCACAGAAACTGGCCCATTGGCAAACTCCTCCATTGCAACCAAGATGGGTGGAAGATTGCAACTTTCACGTGGTCCACCCTGTTTCGACAAAAATGCAATCAACTTGGCCTGCACAATCAAATAAGATCAAATAGAACAAGTTGTCCCACAACTTTAGGATGTGCACGCCATACGCAAGAAGAAGAAGAAGCAACCAAGATGCTCCATCTGAACTAATCCCATTTACCTTCATTTTGCCTTATTTCTCTAAATCTTTCCTATCCATGTACCTGTCCAAGTATCTTTTAAACGTTGTGATAGCACCTGCCTCAACTACTTCATCTGGCAGCTCGTTCCTTATGCTCACCACACTCCGTATGAAAATGTTGCCACTCAGCTTCCTATTAAATCTTCTCCTCTCACTTAATCCTATGCCCTCTGTTTCTTAAATCCCCTTCCCTTGAGAATGACTCTATGCCTCAACCTTCAACCTTTCACCCTATCTATACCCCTTATGATTTTACACATAGCTCCATAAGATCACCCCTCAGCCTTCTGTGCTCCAAGGAATAACGTCCTAACCTGCTCAACCTCTCCCTTCAGCTCAGACCCTTGAGTCCCAACAAAATTCTATTAAATCTTCCCTGCACTCTTTCCAGTTTAAAAATCAAGCTAAGACAAAAAGATAAGAGTCAATCACAATGCCGGTCTGGATATGGAGTATATAACACAGATAAGGATGGCAATCTTCCTACCTTAACAAAACATTAAGGAGCTAGATGTGTCTTAAAACCAATCCAGTTGTTTAATGGCCGACAATACCAATACAAAGGGGCGACACAGTGGTGCAGCAATAGAGTTGCTGCCTTGAGGTGCCGGAGACCCAGGTTCAATCCTGACTACAGGTGCTGTCTGTATGGAGTTTGTTTGTTCTCCCAATGATCGCATGGGTGCTCCAGTTTCTTCCCATACTCCAAAGACATATGGTTTTCTAGGTTTGTACAAAAGTCCAGAACCAGGGGCCACAGTTTAAGAATAAGGGGTAAACCATTTAGAACGGAGATGAGGAAACACATTTTCACCCAGAGAGTTGTGAGTCTGTGGAATTCTCTGCCTCAGAAGGCGGTGGAGGCTGGTTCTCTGGATACTTTCAAGAGAGAGCTAGATAGGGCTCTTAAAGATAGCAGAGTCAGGGGATATGGAGAGAAGGCAGGAATGAGATACTGATTGGGGATGATCAGCCATGATCACATTGAATGGCGGTGTTGGCTCGAAGGGCAGAATGGCCTACTCCTGCACCTATTGTCTATTGTTTATTGAAAGAACTGCAGATGCAAGTTTAAATCGAAGGTAGACACAAAATGCTGGAGTAACTCAGCGGGACAGGCAGCAGCTCTGGAGAGAAGGAATGGGTGACTTTCGGGTCAGTCTGAAGAAGGGTCTCAATCCGAAACGTCACCCATTCCTTCTCTCCAGATATGCTGCCTGTCCCGCTGAGTTACTCCAGCATTTTGTCTCTACCTTAGTTTTCTAGGTTAATTGGCTTTGGTAAACATTGTAAATTGTCCCTAGTCAGTAGGATAGTGGTAGTGTACAGGAATTGCTGGTCAGCGCGGACTCAGTTGGCCTTCCTTGGGGGAAGGGGAATAGAAGTAAGCTTATACTCACCATTGTGACATTAAAAGGAGAAGGAGACTCCTTGGAGACTCAATAGTCTGGACCCAGAATTTATGGGTCAGAGGACATCCTTAAAACTGTATAAAGTAGACAGTTTTGCTCAGGTATGCTCCCTGTTCTCCCTTTCACACCATATTTATACAATAGCTTACCTTTAGAGGGTAGTAATAGAGATATGGAGCAGAAATCATGAATGATGTTCTCTTGTCCTGAGAATTGTTTCTTTCTCCTTGGTTGTCTTCAGTTGACTTTGGGAAGTTGAGCAACTGGTTGGAATTAGTTTAGTTTAGAGTCCAGAGGTACAGCGCGGAAACAGGCCCTTTAGCCCCACCGGGTCCGCGCCGACCAGCGATACCCGCACATTAACACTATCCTATACCCACTAGGGACAATTTTTTTTTAACATTTACCAAGCCAATTGACCTACATACTCGTACGTCTTTGGAGTGTGGGAGGAAACCGAAGATCTCGGAGAAAACCCGCGCAGGGCACGCGGAGAACGTACAAACTCTGTACAGACAGCACCCGTAATCAGGATCAAACCCGGGTCTCCGGCGCTGCATTCGCTGTAAAGGAGCAACTCTACCGCTGCGCGACCGTGCCGCCCTCTCTGAATTTGCTCTGTGGCTTGATGCTCACAAGTTCATAAGTTAAAGGAGTAGAATTAGGTCATTTGGCCCATCGAGTCCACTCTGCCATTCAATCATGGCTGATCCATGCCTCCTAATCCCATTTTCCTACCTTCTCCCCATAAGCCTTGGCACCCATTCTAATCAAGAATTTGTCTATCTCTGCTTTAAAAATATCCACTGACTTGCGTCCACAGCCCTCTGTGACAATGAGTTACTACCCACTGACTATAGATGTTCCACCTCACCTCCTTTCTAAAAGAGCGCCCCTTAATTCTGAGGCTATGATCTCTGTTCCTAGACTCTTCCACCAGTGGAAACATCCACTCTATCCAGGCCTTTCATTATTTTGTAAGTTTCAATGAGGTCCCCCCTCAACCTTCTAAACTCCAGCGAGTAGAGGCCCAGTGCTGTTAAATGCTCATCATATGCTAACCCACTCATTAAAGGATATGGGACCCAAATTTGCGCACAGTACTCCAAATGCTACAGTGGGTGTGATCATACCCACCAGGGTGTTGGGAAACACACCCTGAACAAAAGCCTTCATTGGAAGAGTAAGTTCTCCAAATATCGAGCCTGGGACAGAATGCCAGTTGCAACTTAGACAAATGCCAGCAAAACTTAAACAAAAATGATAGTGATTAATGTGTCCGGGGTTAGCAAGTAAATTTTGACGGACTTATGTTCAGACTTATTTCACTCATGTGCTCAGGACAATGAGGGTACCACTTATTTTAACCAAAAATAATGTATTCAATTATTTACAATAACATGTACAATACTAAATGATTCAAAACAAAACCCACCACCATTGTACAAGTCAAACAAATATTCTTAAATGACTAATTCCCCATCCTTGTCAAGGATGCATTCCACACCCCACGGTGCCCAGCGGTCCCGGAAATCCCGCAGGGTTCCCGTGTCTCGGGTGCCACTGGTGAGAAGGTGCTACACTAACATTGATCATGAGCCACTCATAGGCAAGTTATTGGCAGCCCAGTTTTTAGGTTTATAGTTTGACTTGGTCGTTTATGAGAGGAATAGATTGGATAGACACACAGAGTCTCTTGCCGAGCATAGGGGAATGGAGAACCAGAGGACATTGGTTTAAGGTGAGGGGGGGGGGGGAGATTTAATAGGAACCTGAGAGGTAACTTTTTCACATAGTGTGTGGTGGATGTTTGGAAGAGCTGCCGGAAGAGGTAGTTGCGGCAGATACAATCGCATCATCGACAGGTAAATGGATAGGACAGGATTAGATGGATGTGTGTCAAAGGCAGGTAGGTGGGACTAGTGTAGATGGGACATGTTCGTAGGTGTGGGCAAGTTGGGTGGAAGGGCCAGTTTCCATGCTGTATGACTCTATGTCTCTAAGCCAGCCACCCTCCTGTGTACTGACTGGCCTCAGGTTGGCGTTGAGCCCACTCATTAGTTGGTGGTGGTGTGTTTTGTAAACTTAATGGCATGAACGCTGTGGGCAGGGAATTGCTTGTTGGAAGGTCCCAATGCGGGAGCATGAGCTGATTTATCTCGCTGCCCAACGACCGAACTCATCCACAGGGAACGATGTATGGTCAGAGGTACCGAGTGAGAAAGGCAGCAACTGCCGCTGTCCACGTCTCACATTGGCTGTGGCTGAGATGTGCGTCTGTTCAAAGGCGGGCCTCCCGAAACGTCGCCCATTCCTTTTCTCCAAAGATGCTGTCTGACCCGCTGAGTTACTCTAGCTTTTTGTGCCCTCTCTGCAGAGGTTGATCTTGGTGATTTTTTAAAAAAAAACGGTTCACGCAAGCACTCGAAGTGCCGGTTCTCTGGGATAGCCCAAATAACGATACTCTCGTCCCAATTAATGATAATATTAATGATAAAAATGTCGTCCCAATCACTGCATCTCAGGGATGCAGTCCAGAACAAGATCATCGACAAACACTCGAATCGACCCGGAAAAATAGTTGCGTCTATTTTTTTAACAGCTTAATCAGATACAACACAAACGTTGTAATATTTCCAAACATTGCAGAGACCGGGGGTTCTCTGGCTTTTCTGGAGAAATAAAACCCCCGTTTCTGCAGCAACGGAGCTTCAAATGTGTTCCTATGTTCCTCCAGTTAATTATTCGCTCTTGTATAATGTCAGAAATATGAAGAAGTATCAAATGGTTTCGAGCCACAAAGACAGCACGCCCTTAGCAGTGGATGTAAAACGACAATACAAAGTAGGAAACCCAATGATGGAAATATCAGATAGACACAAAAACCTGGAGTAACCCAGCGGGTCAGGCAGCATCTCTGGAGAGAAGGAATGGGTAACATTTTGGGTCGCGATCCTTCTTCAGACTGAGAGTCAGGGGAAAAGGGAAACGAGAGACATAGACGCTGATATGTAGAACTTAGAGAGATATAGATATAGAGATAGAGAATTCTAGGACCACGCTTTAACCGAGGTATGCCTAGTCTGAACCGTCCCAACGCCAGATCTTCTGATATGGAACCGATCGCAAGATTGCAGTGGATGCCAAGGTGAACATTGTACTAATGAAGTCTCCGGAACACGGCGCCAACGCAGTTGCATCGATGATGTTGATTTTTTGTTTCAAATACTCCGCCCAACACCGAAATATCTGCAACTCAAATCACTCCAGGTTTAATACTCAGTGGTCCGAATGACGAATTTCGCAATTAAAGAAAATATAGCACAAAATACTTTGCTTTAACAATTGGAAGTTGATTTACATAATAACTAAATCTTAATCGTTTATTAGAGATTTCAAAATTACACATGCCTTTTACAATGTTAAAAACAAAATGATCAAACATCTATAGATCGTGGCTATAATCGATTTAGAAATTAACGTGTTATTCGAATACAACCCGATCTGCTAACATTGATTACTTATTCTTGGATTGAATCTACAACTGTCTCGGAATGCAACACATATATGGTCTAACAGTAGTTTATTACATGTATTAACATTCTGCTTTCGATAATACCTATCCACCTACCATAAGCCAGATTGGACTATTTACACTTTCTGAAATTATTGAAAGCTTTAGGTAATTTTCAATGGTTGATTAGCTGTGATGATCTGTAACATTTTAATCTTCTGTTACCTTTATTTAAAAAAAAGATAAACATATTAAAGTGCCGTCTAATTCGAATTCAACCAATTGCAAGGGAGCGAACAATTCGCGGGGAGAAAGTGATTTTGTACACTGTGCCAATTCGCCTTAATTTGAAGCTAAAATGTAACTATTATTTGTGCCTCGTTTAAATGTGTTACGTTTGATAACAAGCTTCCGAGAACTTACCCTTAATATTAATGCACAAGACTCCATTAATTAATAAAACCTGGTACGAATAATAACAAATGCCGATTTAAATGGAGGAATATTGATGCAGTATTGGAGTAATGGTTATCTTTAAATATTTAGACACAAAATTCTGAAAGTAGAAGGGTTTCATTTTCTCCAGAGATGCTGCCTGTCCCGCTGAGTTACTCCAGCATTTTTTTGTCTGTCTTCGGTTTAAGCCAGCATCTGCAGTTCCTTCCTACTACATCTTTAAATATGTGTTTGTTTTGACCAGAACTTTATTGTGGTCCGTTGCAAAATCAATTACGTTTAGTTACTTGTATTAATGGGTTCATGTAACCGATTTTAATTTATCTTAGGCAGGCTGTGAATTGACTGTAGGTTCAACACAAAGTAGGAAAATAATTAAGATTCAAGCGTTAAAACGTTCGTTAAACCCAGCTAGAAACACTGTTCAGTTTCCTACCATATATTGAGCATGGTTAATTATAAATTGGAACGAGGTGTATTTTCATCAGTTACAACATTCAAATCAATAGGTTATTATTTTTCAATAGAATTTCGATCCAACATCGACTACTCGTTTTAAAACCATTTTCACCTTTTCATTCGTTTCTGTAAATTTAAAATGAGATATTTAGCGGAATGCTTTTTAATTAAAATATTAGTGCATATCGTGGACAACGGGACATCACCTGGTTCCGAATTTCCAGCAATAATGTTGCCCCGTATATGATCAAGATTCATTGCGATTTTAAAACGGACGGGTCGGATATAAAGTCAGAGAGAGCGAGGGAGAGGGAGAGAGAGGGAGAGAGAGAGAGAATCAGAAAGCTTTACTATAAACCAATATCACACCAGTAAAAAAAACTGTCTGCAATATATATATAACACGCCCTTCTGCTATTTTTGGTCAGATTTTTTGGCAACATTTTACTTGACTTTTAGATTGGGTTTTTAAACGACCCACGATTGAGTTCGGCTTAAGGAGTTTTGTGAACACAATTGTCAACTAAGATTTCTGATAGAACAAAAATGTTTCTGTGCTTCTTCACATGGAGACTGCTTCTTACTGAACATGGAGTTAATTATTGCCCAATAGTATAAGTGTGTGTAGGTAGTTTAGAAACTACTTTGGTATTGGGTTTGGTTTTCTTGGTTGAGCGCTTATCCTGGTGGTAGAGCACAGGTACTCTGTGTTTTAATAATACACAAAGTACCTGTGCTCTACCAGATACACTGGCCAGTCTGAAGAAGGGTCTCGACCCGAAACGTCGCCTATCCCCTTCGCTCCTTAGATGCTGCTGCACCCGCTGAGTTTCTCCAGCTTTTTGTGTAACCCCTGTGTTTTAATAATACGTTTTAATGTTTGCGATTGGATCGAGGAGTCTCTAAAAGTAATTTGAACGTCCCATTGGCTTTCAGTGAAGTTGAGGAGTGTTGCTGGGGCCTGAATGTACAGGACAATTAAAAACAATTTTTAATGAAGAAATTGTTGGATTTTATCTATTTGATGCGGTAGTTTCTCTCATTGTTGGGCTTTTGGCCAACTCTGTATCCAAGTGTGTAGGAAGGAACTGCAGATGCTGGTTTAAACCGAAGATAGACACAAAATGCTGGAGTAACTCAGCGGGTCAGACAGCATCTCTGGGGAAAAGGAATAGGACCCGAAACGTCACATATTCCTTTTCTCCAGAGATGCTGCCTGACCCATTGAGTTACCCCAGCATTTTGTGTCTATCTCTGTATCCAAGTCATCGGTGTGAATGCAAACTCTTCCACGTTGAGCTCCTGACAATACGTTTTAGAGTTTCACACGAGACGTCTCCAGAAAAGAAATGACTACGTTTGTCTCTCTTTGATCTTGTAAGTGGTAAAAAAAAAGAGAAAATGCTGTTTAAAAAAAAGTAAAAATTACTCCCTTAATTCGATTTTACATTTCAGGTTAATAATCCATATTATATATAACGCCAAACAGGCGGCTGTGTACTGTCTCAGTGTACTACTGCTGGACACTGTTTATGTATCTAAGATGCTTATCTAACATCTATCTAAGTGGTTATGTGCAGTGATACTTATCCTGAGCTGTATACAAAATTGAATTTCACTGTAGCTCGGTACATGAGACAAATAAAGTACCGTGCCATATCCGAGGTCACTCTGTACTTAATTTGACAATTCGTTTATATCGGAGGACCCCCACAATCGCCAGTAGTTCGAGACCTGGCAAAGAGCGAAGGGGCGACATTTCATTGCTGGGAATTTGGGATCTACTTTCCGAAGTATCGTCGACTCCATTGAGCAGCATCGTTCCACAGTAGACTTGTGGGAACGGGCACGGCGTGCGGGGGAAGCGGCGGAGTCACGTTTTATTTTTCATAACAAGGTTCAATGCACGCAAGCGCACAGAGGAAATACATACTGCAAAAGACTGTGTGAAAAAAAAAAGCCAATACGGAGGGGAAATTCTCAGCAGGGTGGTGGGTGCTTGTAGAGAACAACGTGAACAAGCTTAGGGTGGGACTGGTCTCTAAGGGATCCTGACTGTAAACAAAAACACCGCTTGCTTCAGGTGCTGTCTGGTCTGATACTAGTTTCTAGTCGTCTTGTTGAGTCTCACTGCCTGTAACTCGTTTTCACCTCACCCACAGCTAACAATGACCGGTTTCCTTTATCATCGTTACTTTTTTTTGCATATATTTCATTCATTTGTTCCATTTATCTCTATATCACCGTCTATATCTTTCATTTCCCTTTCCACTGACTCTCAGTTTGAAGAAGGGTCTCGACCAGAAAGCGTCGCCTATTCATTTTCTCCAGAGATGCTGCCTGGCCCGCTGAGTTACTGCAGCCTTTTGTATCTATCTGATATTTCTATATTTGGGTTTACCATTTTGTATTATCGCTTTACATCTCTTGTCTTTGTCGCTCAGAACCATTTGACATTTCTTCATATTTCTGACATTGTATAAGAGCGTAACATTGACTGGAGGGACATAGGAACATATTTGAAACGTTGAAAGAGCTGGAGTAATTCAGCGGGACAGTCAGCATATCTGGAGAGAAGGAATGGATGATGCTTCGTGTCCAGACGCTTCTTCAGACTCTCTGGAGAGAAGGAACACATATTTGAAGCGTTGTTTCTCCAGAAAATGGCTTTTTGGGGCACAGTTAAGGAGACATAGCCTGTATAGCCGAGTTGTTTCAAAGCGCACACTCCTCAAATGCATTATAACAAATGAAAGGGAAAGATCTAACTACATCAAGTTAATTCTTGGGTGTAAATACCGATGAGGGCTCCATATCAGTTTGAAACATGATGTATTTAACTGTAACGCGATGATACACTAAATGTCGACAGTTCCTAAATACTTTTAGTATGCAGAGTGTGATTGACTGTGAGCGCTTCTGACTGGAGTTGATCTTGATTTTTGGACGCTGTTCACCTGCCCAAGACAGGCCCGCGTATCTGGTCATGGGACTCAGGGACAGTGTTTCTTTGATGTGAAATGGAAAATAATAATTTTACTTTAAAAAAAAAGAAAATAAATATAATCGTTGAAATGTTAATTTTTCGATTCTCCCAGTGACCGCGCGGGTTTTCTCCGGCTGTTCCGGTTTACTCCCACACTCCAAATACTTAGGTTTATAGGTTAGACACAAAAAGCTGGAGCAACTTAGGAAGCATCCAGGGGCGAAAGGAATATGTGACGTTTCGGGACGAGACCTTTGGTCACCCATTCCTTCAGAGATGCTGCACTCGCTGGGTTACTCCAACTTTTTGTGACTATCTTCAGTGTAAACCAGTTCCTTCCTGCAGGTTTGTCGGTTAATTGACCGGTAAAGATGTGTGTTTTTCCGTAGTGTGTGTGGGTTAATGCTAGTGTGCGGGATCGCTGGCCGGCGCGGACTCAGTGGGTCTGAGATGGGCCTGTTTCCGCGCAATATCTCCTAACTAAACTAAATTAAACCGCACCGCAACCACCAAGGCCGTTGGGTTTTAGATTTGTTTCACTATTTCCCTCTTCCAATCGCCATCACATGCGCAAAGTCAATGGTCCTTTAACCATGTGAATATATTAACACGAATACACCACGGAATTGATTTATTAGTTTAATATCCTTGATGAGTAAAGAGTTACAACATGGAGACAGGCTCTTCGGCCCACCAGGTCCACGCCGACCATCGATCACCCGTTCACAGCATTTCTATGCTATCCCCCTTTCTCATCCATTCCCTGCACACCAGGGACATTTTTTTACTGAAGTCAATTAACCTACAAAACCCGCACGTCTTTGGAGTGTGGGGGTGAACCGAAGCACTCAGAGGAAATCCACGTTGTGACGGGGAGAACGTGCAAACTCCACATAGGCAGTAACCGAGGTCAGGATCGAACCCGTGTCTTTGGCGCTGCTCGGGCTCCAGGACAGGACAAATTAGCAAGTACACCACGTTTTTAATAGGATGCATTGGCTGCCCAACTTTAGTACTTTTAGAGACACTGGCGATGTTTCGCTTGGATGAAGAAAGGGGAGCAGAGATGTAGACCGCAGTGCAGAAGCCCATGATTAATTTAGACAGGGTACAAGGGGGGAAGCTATGGTCATTATCTGAGAGAATGAAACAACCAAGCCGGCACAGGTTTTAAAACTGGACAAAAGAGACGCAGAGGATGTGAGAAACGACGTCATTTTACTCAGAGAGTAGTTGTGATCTGGGATCCACTGCCTGTTAGGATGGTAGACGAAGAACCAAACCGGGTTTTTCAAAGGGACTTTGGTCGAGCTTTGAGAATGATTATTTTTTGCAGATGGATTCAAGGAATCTTGTGTAGAACACAAAGTGCAACTCAGCGGCTCCGGCAGTATCTCTGGAGAACATCGATAGGCGACGCTTCAGGTTGGGACCATTCTGCTGGCATTGAAAGGCAACAAGCAAAGTTGGGATGGTTTGAAGTGGACTGCTGGAATCATTCTCCGAGCAGCTGTTAGAACTCGATGGGGCGACCTTTCTTCTTTTTTTGCCTTTACAATAATAAGATTAAGTCCCCGTGAACCAATCTGTGATGCAATAGCATTTGGTGCACTGCCCTTAGAAAATAGTTCAGCACAGTTTAGTTTATTGTCACGTGTCCAGTCAACAAATTGGAGGAACAACACCTCATATTTCGCATGGGCAACTTACACCCCAGCGGTATGAACATTGACTTCTCTAACTTCAAGTAATCTTTGCTTTCTCCCTCCCTCTACACCCCATCCCCTTTGCCAGTTCTCCCACCAGTCTTACTGTCTCCGACTACATTTTATCTCTGTTTGCTTTGGTGTTACCTTCTCCCAGCTGACCACGATCTATTCTACATTCTCCTTGATCTGCATTCCCTTTGTCCTATTTTCACACCTTAGGCTTCCCGATCTATGTGTCTCCCTCTCCCCTGACAGTCTGAAGAAGGGTCTCGACCCGAAACGTCACCCCTTCCTTCCCTCCAGAGATGTTGCCTGGCCCGCTCCCTGCATTTTTTTTTGCAGAAAGACAATACGCGATGACAATCGAGCCATTGTGAATGGATGCATGGGGTGGAGGAGAATGCATTTTTAAAGACATCGAAACAATTAACTTCATCCCTCGGATGTCTTACACCTGTGAACGCTGAGTAAAAGCCTGACATGTTATTCGCCTATCTCCTTCGCTCCTTAGATGCTGCTGCACCCGCTGAGTTTCTCCAGCTTTTTGTGTACCCATGTTATTTCATCAGTTACTTAGAAAGAGCGCTGGGTGCAGAAAGATTTAAAAAAAATCTTATTAAGTTGAGAACAAATGTCGCAAACAACGACTGGGAAACCGTCCAATAAACGCCTCCACGTATTGTCTCTGCGATGAACTGAACATACAGGTCATTCAAAAAGCAGAAATGGAACAGAGGATTATGACGAGACGTTTGACGTGAACACCTAAACATTAATGCGGCTGTTTTCTGACGTTCCCACTGAGGATCTGTGTGACAAATATTCCAGTAATCGCATTTTAAACATATATTGCTCCTTCGTTTACGATTTATTTCACAATTGACTCTAGCTGATGAATACACAGTTGGGACAGTAAGTGTTAATGTCAGAAAAACATTCAAACCTATTTCTGGCCACTGTTAATTGTGGACGTGAGCGTTAAACGCAACCTACTTGTGACTTTTGTAACCCAGTATCACATAGGCACAACCGAACACATTTCCACCTCATACCTCTAACTAAGTAAATGCAATAAACCTAAGGAGAATGTAGCTGAATTAATCATAAACAAATAGCGAATTAAAAAGTCTAGGATTTTTAAAGAAGAGGGTTTGATGTGTGAGGGTGATCAGTAAACTTACTATACCGAGTATTTGAATCTATATCAAGAACTCCCTTGTCCCTGTTAGTTGGACGGCATATGCACACAGGCGTCGATGCGTTTTAATGAGAAATAGACGCATATTTTACACATGGATCAATTCAAAAATTAAATATCCACGTTGCTCTTTTGTTCGTATCGAGAACGCGTCAACAATTTATACTGTAATAGCGAGGAAAAATGATTCGGCGCAAATCGTCCCCAATCACAGATCAAATCTGATCTTTCAAGAGGGGGCGGTGAATGCTGGAAACAGGAAATGAAGCAAAATGTTCCGATGACTCTCAATTAAAGAGGGACGTGGGTTTAACTAATTGCTATCTGAATATTCGAAAGCCTTTTTAGCAGTTTCACGTTTAAATTCAGTTTAATTGATATCATGAAATTCGAACCAGGATTCTTCCAAGCTGCGAACATTGCAGTTAGATTGTGTTCCCCAGTAAATAATTCTCCCTTATTTTATTTGCGAAATAAACACATTCATCTGGAGATAAAGGGTGTTTTTTCGCCTCTGGTGGGAAAATTCCAGAATAAAACAAATCAATCTTAGAATTGGTGATCTGCTTACAAGGGGAACTTAGAACTTTTCCGCCCAAAGTGTAGCGAAAATATAGAATTCTCTCCTTTTCCCTTTGAGGAGGTGGGGGAAAGTCTTTATCTATATTGAGAGCGAGGAGAGGAGTGGAGCACAGGGAGTTAAATAGAGTGGGGATGGAGATCAGTCATAATCTAATTAAATATTCGGAAAGACACAGCGAGTAGACGCTTCACGCCTGCATTTATCTAAAGCTTAGTCCCTGGCTTGACTATGCACAATCTATCCCTACCCTCTCCCTTGTTGCATTTTGAAATATGTTAGCCAGTGACCAGCTTCTGGAGCTGGATTGTGGAGGCCAAGTCAATGGATATTTTTTTATTAAGGCAGAAATGGATGGATTCTTGATTAGTGCGGGTGTCGGGGGTTATGGGAAGTAGGCTGGAAGGAGAGATAGGTCAGCCATGATTGAATGACGGAATAACTTTATGGGCCGAATGGCCTAATTGTGCTCTTGTCACCTTTGACCTTATGACCAGACCACTATAATTTTTCTGAGGGAAAATAGTTGACATTTGTGACATTTCCTTTTGCCTTACTTCCCATGCACCAATGGTAGAAGCAAAGTCCACCTACTCATGAGAAGAAAACCGAAAATAGCCATTGATTAATTACCTGGTCCTTTTCTTATCATGTATTTTACAGTATAAAAGCAAATCACCAAGTTTGATGATGGAATAAAAATATAAACACAAAGTGCTGGGGTAACTCAGTGGGTCAGGCAGCATCTCTGGAGAAAATGGATAGGTGATGTTTCAAGTTGGGAACCTATTTCAGATTTGAGACAGATGCTGTCTAACCTGCTGGGTTACTGCAGCACTTTTTTTTAGTGTATCTGCATTTCCTTGTGTTTTCCTAATGCCATGCTTATGGTAAACTGGGAATAATTCAAGTTCGCCAACAATAGTATAACTCCAAAGACGGGCACAAAATGTTAGAGTAACTCAGCCGTTCAGACAGCATCTCTGGAGAAAAGGAACGGCTGACGTTTTGGGTCGGGACCCTTCTTCAGACTTAGTCATGGAGTCATAGAGTGATACAGTGTGGAAATAGGCCTATCAGCCCAACCTGTACACATCGGCCAACATATCCCAGCTACACTAGGCTCACCTGCTCGCATTTGATCCATATTCCTCCAAACTTGTCTTATCCATCTACTTATTTAACTGTTTCTTAAATGTTGTGATAGTCTCAGCCTCAACTACATCATCTGGCAGCTTGTTCCATACACCCACCACCCTTTATGTGAAAACGTTATCCCTCAGATTCCTATTAAATCTTTTCCCCTTCACTTTAAACCTCTGTCCTCTGGTCCTCGATTCCCCTTCTCTGGGCAAGAGAATCTGTCTAGAACCAGGTCTATTCCTCTCATGATTTTATGCACCTCTATAAGCCTTGTGTCTCTCTTTGGTTTAAACCAGCATCTGCAGTTCCTCCGTACAAAATAGTACAATTCCTATTGGCGTACGACAAACCTGCTTAAAATGAGAGCTTGAATTAATGAGCTTCATGAACATATAAAAGTCAACATAAATCACATAAACACAAAATGCTGCAGTAACTCAGCGGGACAGAAGGCATCTCTGGATAGAAGGAATGGATGATGGATGGATGAAACCCTTCTTCAGACCCTAAACGTCACCCATTCCTTCTATCCAGAAATACTGCTTGTCCCACTGAGTTACTACAGCATTTTGTTTCCATCTTAGGTTTAAACCAGCATCTGCAGTTTCTTCCTGCACATGAATCACATGTTCGCCATGCAGTCCAACAGAACCATGGAACCTAGATCTTTTCCTAGAGGTCCACGTACCTTATTCCTGTATTAAATTATGTTATTTTCAACTATTTATTCAATTTTCTTTAATAGTAGTCCCAATTTGGCTGGTTAACTACGATAAAGCATTTAATGTCTGAAAATAACAGACTGAAACACTATAATTCCACTCCTCTCTCTTTTAGTTTCCAGTGATGAAAGCTCAGTGGATGAGTGACAGAGAGAGAGAGAGAGAGAGAGAGAGAGAGAGAGAGAGAGAGAGAGAGAGAGTGTGTGAGAGAGAGTGTGAGAGAGAAAGGAAGATGTAGAGAGAAAACACAAAGTTAATCACTTAGTCAATTATCTTTCACCAAAACTGTCTTTAGAGGTTGCTCAAGACTTGTGGATGGCATTGCTAAATTTGCTTCTCTTTCCACGGAAACTGTCTAACCTGCTGAGAGTTGATTAAATGTTCTGTTATCATTTTATTTTCTTTGGATGTTAGCGCCTCTTTCAATCAAAGACAAATGACCCAACAGTGTGACTGATACTTTCTCTATCTCAGTCGTCACCTATATTTATTGGAGCCCACATTGTGTGATTGGGATAAAGAGACAGGCAGACATTACAGTTGTGTACGAAGGGACTGCAGAGGCTGGTCTATGCCGAAGATAGACACACAATGCTGGAGTAACTCAGCCGTTCAGGCAGCATCTTTGGAGAAAAGGAATAGGTAACGTTTCGGGTCGAGACACCTCTTCAGACTGAGAGTCAGGGGAGAGGGAAACTAGAGGAGTGAAAAGTTTCAGAACAAATCAGAGCTGGAACCGGCGATGAAGGAAAGGTGGAGCCCTCAAGGGTCAATTGTAGGCTGTGGAAGATGTGATAATGAAATTACAGTTGGTCTTGAGTATGGATTTCACAAACACCGACAATTCTAGTAGAATCACAATTAGATGTGGTCGTTATTTATTTCTTAGTGGTAACTACAGGATAACTGTGAAAATTGCCACTAAGTTAAGCAGGAATGCCAATGGAAGCTACATGGTCAATGAGGCTGACCCAGGTAGACATTGAATTCAACAACCAAGTCTGCAGAGTATCCTTAAGCAAGTGTGTTACTTTGATCTTAGTCAACGACACCATTAAAGTCAACTTCTACTCGCTATACAAAAGGCTGTTAATTCAACCATCAAATACATGGCTTACCCCATCAGTGACTAATAGCTCTCTAGCTGAGACATATGTTTGAGGAGTGCTGCATCATTTATAACCTGGTCTTCATCCATCATTTAGGCTTGTCACTTCCTTGCATCCAATCTATCTTCTTGCTGCATTGCATCAGGAAGACTGCAAGTATTGTCAAGGATGCCTGCCATGCCAGCCATTTCCTTTTCTCCACTTCTGCCCTATGGGGGAAGATAGAGAAAGGTAACACGGTGGTGCAGAGGAAGAGTAGCTGCCGGTTTCGATCCTGACAATGGGTGCTAGCTGTGCGGAGTTTGTATGTCTCCCTGAGTGACCTCGCTGGGTTTTCTCCGGGTGCTCAGGTATCTTCCCACACTCCAAAGACATACAGGTTTGTAGGTTAATTGGCTTGGTAAAATTGTAAATTATCCCTAGTGTGTGTAGGATAGTGTTAATGTACGGGGGTCTGTGGCGGTGAATCTGTGCAATTTATTACCACAGAGGATTGTGGAGGCCAAGTCAATGGATATTTTTAAGGCAGAGTGACAGGTTCTTGATAGATAGTATTGGTGTCAGGGATTATGGGGAGAAGGCAAAAGAATGGGGTTGAGAGGGAAAGATAGATCAGCCATGATTGAATGGCAGAGTGGACTTGAATGGCCTAATTCTGCTCTAGAACCTATGAACATATGAACAGCAGTATCACCCTGCTGTATGCGTCTATGACTAAGTGTGGAAATGATGGGAACATTGGTGATGTATCCTTACTAGTCATTAAGTTTCATCACTATATTGCTTTATGTGCTTTAAATTGAATATATACTCCAGCATTCACACTCTGCTTAGATTTTGTTTAGAATTGACGTCTCTTATCTCTGCATCTTTCCTGCTGTCTTATTCTATTTCTGTCTCTTTTTTTGTCCGTTCCCATGCCTCTGTCTGTTATGGCCTCTGTCTACATCTATGCCTGAGTGTATCTCCTTGTTGTCCGTATGGCTCTCTGTGAAATTTCACATCTCTCTCATTTTGTTTTTTGGTTATACACATTATCTGTTCACAACCAGCCATTTCATTTAACTGGATCGAATGTGCATGTAGCAGTGTATAGAAGATTTCTATTTCAAAAACAAAACTAAAATTTCTGAAGATCATATTTACCTGCATTCTGCTTGCAGATGGATTTACAGTGAGCAGTGTGAAGTTGCAATGCCCAACAGACTCGTTGGTGGAAGAGTTCACATGTATGCACCCTCATCCCAAGGCAGGGTAAGCTGTTATATTTAATACTTTGCTGCTGGCGATGTGGCTGCTTCTGGATGTCTTAGTCCACTGGGTTTATTTGTTGGCATGTCCGATGGATCAAACATTGTTGCTCTATTGAAGATAGACACAAAATGATGGAGTAACTCAGCGGGTCAGGCAGCATCTCTGGAGAAAAAGGCTAGGTGACGTTTTGGATCGAGACCCTTCTTCAGACTGATACATTGGTGTGCTGAATCCATTGTATGTCAATCACACCTTCATTGGAAGTGGCCAGACACCTATATCCATGACTTTAGACTTTAGAGATACAGCATGGAAACAGGCCCTTCGGCCCACCAATTCCGTGCTAACTAATGATTACCCTGGCACTGCCATCATCCTACACACTAGGGACATTTAGAATTTACAGAATCCAATTAGCTACAAACTTGTACGTCTTTGGAGAGTGGGAGGAAAGCTATCTCCACGTTTATCACTAAAAGTACCTCCTCAGAATGGTTTTTAACTTTTAGCTTCAATTGTGAAATGAAAAATTACCAAAGGATACATTTCCAGTGATATCATCGCAAATTTGCCTCACTCTCTGTCAATAAACTTTTCACATTGCGTTTACACATACATCGGCAGAAGTATTACTCAGTTTTAACCCTCTCCATTGTTCCTTTCTGACTAATTTCCCATTAACTTCCTTAATAATACCAAGGTTTGCGATTATGCCCATAAACAAACTAAAATTCAACCATCACTTAAAACCAAGAACCCAACATTTTCGAATAAAAAAAAAAATGCTGTAAACACTCAGCAGGTCTCCACCATAATGCAGCGGTAGAGTTGCTGCCTCACTTCTCATGTCTTCTCCCCATAACACCTGGAACCCCAACTAATAAAGAATCTATCAATCTCCACCTTAAAAATATCCCTCGACGTGGCCTCCACATTCTTTTGTGGCAATGAATTCCACAGATTCACCACCTTCTGACTAAAGAAATAACAGTCTTATTCTTAAGCCCCTGTCCCACTAGCATTTCTTTTGGCGACTACAGGCAACTAGGCTGTCGCCACATGGTCGCGGGGTGACACTTGTATGGTCATGACTAGTCTCCTCAAGTCACCTAAAGAGTCATTTTCTAGTCTCCACTGGATTTTGAAATGTTCAAAACTTTTTGGTGACTGTGGGCTTGACGTAGCTTGTCTTCTCCTGTCGTAAATAGGTTGTCGCCAGGATGATGCAGGTTGTCACCAGGTGACTATGGTTGTCGCCGGGTGCTGACCGGAGAATTCCATTGGCGACTACCTACGCAACCTACGTCAACCGGCGACAGGTATCGGCGACTGAATCGTCTTCAGTTGGCTTCAGTTCTCGCCGACAGAGTCGTTGCTCCTCGTAGCTTGTCGCGGGTGGACGTAGGTTGACTTTGGCTGTCGTAGGTTGTTGCCTGTGTGCTCGTCCTAATGGGTCGCCGGTTGTTGGTAGCTTGCCGTAGCGTGTCATCAACTAGGTGACAGGTTGTCGTAGAGATTGTCGTAGACATTGTCCGGTGGCTGCTTTTTCGGTGACCTGCTACGATTGTGACAATCGCGGATGGTCATAGAGGGAGCCTTTGTCTCTCGCTGCAGTGCAGTTTCATCATTGTCCATGCTGCTTCATCGACAATATAAAACATTTTTATGTCAAACATTTATCTAAACATTTTTTGTGAATGCTAACAATGTTTATCCTCTGATCACCAGCGATGTTGTACTGCATAGTTGTACTGCATAGCTTCGCCAGAAATGAATTTCTTCCGCAAGGTCACAAATGTGGCACCTAGTCCTGGCAGGGCTGGAATAAGGGAAGGCATTGTGTGTGGGATGGAGTGCCAGTAAACGGGGTTCCTCTTATAGGGATGGCACAGTGATGCAGCTGGAGGAGCTGCTGCCTCACAGCTCTGGACACCGCGGTTCGATCCTGACCATGGGTGCTGTCTGTGCGGAGTTTGCACGTTCTCCCTGTGTTCGTATGGGAATTCTCCGGGTGATCCGGTTTCCCCCTCACCACAAAGATGTGGGGGTTTGTTGGTTAATTTGCTTCAGTAAAGAAAAAAATTGCCCCTAGTGGGGGTGGATGCGAAAAGGGAATAGAATAGAACTAGTGTGCGTTGGTGATCGATGGTTGGCATGGACTCAGTGGGCCGAAGGACCTGTTTCCATGCTGTAACTGTAATCTAATCTAATCTAATCCTCAATTAATGCCTATCTTCTTGGGTTGAGTTGGAACGATATTCATCGGGTAAGATGGGGACTATCATGACACTTTGGTTCTGCCTTGTACATGCTGGAAAGGGATTGTGGATTTCAAGAAGTGCTTTTATTTTGCTGTAAGGTTTCCCTCTCAGCTCTTTTCCTGTTCTTGTGGAGTTCTAAACACAATCACAAACTTGGGTGGTCTACTTTGATACTGCAATTATGAGATAATTCCTTATACTTTTCAGACGAGTCTGTCATAACATTTCTATCACCCTTAACAAGAAAATATTGTGGGGTGTGCCTTTTATCCGGAGTTAAGTCTTGCAGATTTAACAAGCCATAATGGTTTATTTATGGTTTGCCTTTGGAATAATGCACTGTGCTGAGCAGCCAGTAGGGAGACCGCTTAAAGGCATTCGACAATGCTAGATACAATGCATCAAAAGAAAATAGTTATCATAGGAAACAATCAGGATAGGTTTATAATTCATAGTTTCAAAAGTGGTGGACGTACTTGAGAAAATAACTGAGAGAGTGGAGAAGGATAATTCACTGAGTGGTTTGCTTGGATATTCAAAAGGTTTTCCATGCAATCCCCCACGTGAAGCTGGTAAAAGAGATTAAAGATCATGGAATAATTGACAAATTGGCTGGGGGGGGATTGAGACTTGTCTTAGTAATAGGAGACAGTAGTTGGTAATTAGAGGAAAATAGAACGATGACGTTCCACAGAGGTTTGTTCTGGAATTTTTGGTTCATCCATCTGGAAATTCCTTCTCCCCAATACATCATCTAATTGGTTCTTGAAAGAAGCAATTCTACTTTTATGTTCATTAATTTACCTTAATTGCACACCTAGCCTAATGGGTAATATCGTCAAACACATAGGGGTGGGTGACACGATGGCGCAGTGTTAGAATCGCTGCCTTATGGGCCTGTTCCACTTTGGCGATTTTTTCGGCGACTGCCGGCGACTCTCATAGTCGTAGCAGGTCGCCGAGAAAACCCCCACGACAATGTCTACGACAACCGCCACCTAGTCGAGGTCAAGCTACGGCAAGCAACCGACAACCGGCGACCCGTTAGGACGTCCACCTACGACCACACCTACGACAACCTACGTCCACCTGTGACAAGCTAGGATGAGGTACAACTCTGTCGGCGACAACTGAAGACAACTTGAGACAATTCAGTCGACGGTACCTGTTGCCGGTTGACCTGGGTTGGCGTAGGTTGTCGCCAATGGAATTCACCGAAGTCAGCACCGGCGACAACCTACATCATCCCGGTGATAACCTATGACAGCACCTACGTCAGGAGAAGTCAAGCTACGCTCATTAGTGTCAACCTACTGTCGCTGATTGTCACCGAACAGTTTTGAACATTACAAAATCCAGCGGCGACCAGAAAAACCCTACGATTCCTAGGGCGACTCAGGAGGCTACTCACGACCATACAGGCAATACCCCAGCGAGCATGTCGCATGTAGTCACCTAAAAACATCACCTAAGTGGGGCAGTGGCATTACAGCGCCAAAGACACGGGTTTGACTGTCTGTACGGAGTTTGTACGTTCTCCCCCTGAACTGCATGGGTTTCCTCCGGGAGCTCTGGTTTCCTCCCACACTCCAAAGACATACTGGTTTCCAGCTTAAAAATCGTTAAGATAATAAAGTTAAGAGTCATTCACATTGCTGTTCTGGATATATATATAACACAACACAGATAAGGATGGCATTCTTCCTACCTTAAAAAACATTAAGGACCTGGATGTGTTTGTATGCCAATCCAGTTGTTTAATGCTCAACTATACCAATACCTAGGGCCGGCAGAGTGGCACAACAGTAGAGTTCTATGCATTACACCACCAGAGACCCAGGTTCGATCCCGACTACGAATGCTGTCTGTACGGTGTTTGTACATATGTTACATGCCGCGTGACCTCTGTGGGTTTTCTCCGGGTGATCCAGTTTCCTCCCACACTCCAAAGATGCACAAGCGTTTGTAGGTTAATTGGCTTGGTATAATTGTCAATTGTCCCTAGTGTAGGATATTGTTAGTGTGTGAGGATCACTGGTCGGTGCAAGCTTGGTTGGCTGAAGGGGCTATTCCATGCTGTATCGCTAAACTAAACTAAACTGGAACTCTATTGTTGGTAGCCCAGGGTCATCTGCAGGAAAAGCTGCCAAGAAGACGATGGAAACTGTGTGGGAGGGGAACCTGGAGTGTTTGGTCACGTCTCACATGATTCAATGCCTGCGTGGAGTTCCATGGAACAGAAACAGGCCCTTCGGCCCGTTATGTCCATCCTGAACATGGTGCCGGTCTCGACCCGAAACGTCACCCATTCCTTCTTTCCAGAGATGCTGCCAGTCCCGCTGAGTTACTCCAGCATTTTGTGTCGACATGGTGCCCCTCCACTGCCTTCCCATGCTACAAGTTGCTCCATGTCACTGCTAGATATGGGCTGATCAGACGAGCAGACCTTTGCAATGATGCGTATCATAGAATCACTGTGATCACCCAGGTAGCGTACTCTGGGTGTGTGCATCGGCACTGCACATTGCAGAAGAAGACTAGCAGAGGCTACAGGTTGAATATCAATAGCACCACAGGGACAAAAAAACAGGACACAGAGTTCTGGGGAAACTCAGCGGATCAGACAGCATCAATGGAGAACATGGTCCGCATCCCAACGTCTCTGATCCATGTTCTCCAGGGATGCTTCTTGACCCGCTGAGTTACTCCAGCATTTTGTTTCCTTTTTTTTTGTAAAGTAGCATCTGTGGTTTTTCACCTCAGGGACTCGTTCATTCACATTTCCCTGGTGATCCGCTGCAGGGTTTGATTCTTGTTTTTCTGTGTCTGTCAAGTGAATGCCCTTGACATGTATCCGTACACTGTAAATGGCTCGATGGCAATCATGTATTGTCTTTCCGCTGACTGGTTAGCACACAACAAGAGCTTTTCACTGTACCTCGGTGCACGTGACAATAAACTCAACTGAACTGAAGATCCTGGGTTGAACCACATTGCGTCCACACTGCATCAGTTTAGGTTAGCAATGGTGGAAATTGGCGCAGCACAGATGATGATGGCATTAGCTGCACTTCTCCTAACTCAAGAAGACGTTAGGCATCATTGGAGGGATCTCGCCTGATTGCGCATGATCCATTATCTGCCCGGCGTTAAATAACTTGTGAATGATCATTAACACAATCCATCTCACAGAAAATAGCGTGACATATTTTGTGTTTATAAGAGCATGAACAAATTGATTTGGTTGTGCAACATTAAGAACCACTCAGTTGGTCAGGCAACATGTCTGGAGGGAATGGACTGATGGTGTTTCGGATTGGGATCCTGGAGTTTAGTTAGTAACTTAGTTTAGAGATTCAGCATGGAACTTAGAGATAATATATATAAGCATCTGGATAAACAGGGTCTGATCAGGAACAGTCAACATGGATTTGTGCCTGGAAGGTCATGTTTGACAAACCTTCTTGAATTTTTTGAAGCGGTAACTAGGGAAATTGATGAGGGTAAAGCAGTGGATGTTGTCTATATGGATTTCAGTAAGGCCTTTGACAAGGTTCCCCATGGAAGGTCGGTTCAGAAGGTTCAATCTTTGGGTGTTAATGGCGGAGTAGCAAGATGGATTCAACACAGTGGGGTGCCTCAGGGATCTGTGTTGGGTCCACTGTTGTTTGTCATGTACATCAATGATCTGGATGATGGGGTGGAAAATTGGATAAGTAAGTATGCAGATGATACTAAGATAGGTGGTATTGTGGATAATGAAGTAGATTCTCAAAGTCTACAGAGAGATTTGGGCCATTTGGAAAAGTGGGCTGAAAGATGGCAGATGGAGTTTAATGCTGATAAGTGTGAAGTGCTACATCTTGGCAGGACAAATCAAAATAGGACGTACATGGTAAATGGTAGGGAATTGAGGAATGTGTGGAACAGAGGGATCTAGGAATAACTGTGCATAGTTCCCTGAAGGTGGAATCGCATGTGTATAGGGTGGTAAAGAAAGCCTTTGGTGTGCTGGCCTTTATAAATCAGAGCATTGAATATAGGAGTAGGGAAGTAATGTTAAAATTGTACAAGGCATTGGTAAGACCAATTCTGGAGTATGGTGTACAATTTTGGTCGCCTAGTTATAGGAAGGATGTCAACAAAATAGAGAGAGTACAGAGGAGATTTACTAGAATGTTGCCAGGGTTCCAGCAACTATGTTACAGAGAAAGGTTGAACAAGTTAGGTCTTTATTCTTTGGAGCGCAGAAGGTTAAGGGGTGACTTGATTGAGGTCTTTAAAATGATGAAAGGGATAGACAGAGTTGACGTGGATAAGCTTTTCCCATTGAGGGTAGGGAAGATTCAAACAAGAGGGCATGACATGAGAATTAAGGGACAGAAGTTTAGGGGTAACGTGAGGGGGAACTTCTTTACTCAGAGGGTGGTGGCTGTGTGGAATGAGCTTCCAGCAGAGGTGGTGGAGGCAGGATCGATTTTAACATTTAAAAGTAAAGTGGATAGGTATATGGACGTGAAGGGAATGGAGGGGTATGGTCTGAGTGCAGGAAGATGGGACTAGGGGAAAACAAATGGTCGGCATGGACTGGAAGGGCCGAGAGGGCCTGTCTCCGTGCTGTAATTGTTATATGGTTATATGGTTATATGGAATTCAGCTTTCGGCCCACTGAGTCCGCGCCGACCAGCGACCATCCCATACACTAGCACTACCTACACATTAGGGACAATTTCCAATCCTTACCAAAGCCAATTAACCTACAAACCTGTACATCTATAGAGTGTGGGAGGAAACCGGAGCACCCGGAGAAACCCCACGCAGGTCACATGGAGAAGGTACAAATTTTGTACAGACAGCACCCATGGTCAGGATCGCACCCGTGTTTCTGGCGCTGGAAAGGCAGCAACTCTACCGCTGTGAACCGTGCCGCCCGGAGATATAGACGATGGAATGACCAAGTACTTAAAGCATTGTAGTATGACTTACCAATTGCTTTAACAGTGTCTCACTCTGCTCCTTCTAGTCCCTCTCCAGTGTTCAGGTTGCTTTTCAGTGTAGTGGAGAATGGAATGATGTCTTGCACACCTCATTAATAATGTTACTAAAAAGGGAATTACGAAACTAAATAGCTGCTTCTAACTAGCAGTTCCAATTCATAAAACGCAGAAACAAGTCGAATCTGCTGTTTCTTAAATGTTCCTACCCGAAGCCCAGTATAGTCATTACTTTGAATATATTGAACTGCGTTGGCACTCAGCGGTACGTACATTAAATGTAATACTGTGGCAGCTGGTTAGTTCATTATAACAGGACAGGGGTATACACTCGCCCAGTGCTTTAAGTGAAAGTCTATTGGAAATTTAGTTTAGTTTATAGATACAACAGGAAACAGGCCCTTCGGCCCATCACGTCCGCACCTGCCAGCGATCCCCACACTTCTATCTATCTATCTATCTATCTATCTATCTATCTATCTATCTATCTATCTATCTGTCTGTCTGTCTGTCTGTCTGTCTGTCTGTCTGTCTGTCTGTCTGTCTGTCTGTCTATCCTACACTAGGGACAATTTTGTTATACATTTATACCAAGCCAAATAACCTACAAACCTGTACGTCTTTGGTGTGTGGGAGGAAACCGGAGTTCTCGGGGAGACACGCGCAGGTCACGGGAAGAACATGCAAACTCCATACGGACAAGCATCCGTAGCTAGGATCGAACCCGGGTCTCTGGCGCTGTATGGCCATGCCTCTGTTCATATTATCACTCCTGGTTATGAAAATATTTGTATCAGTACAAGTTGGGCTCCCATTCCCTCCGTGGTGGTCTATGATCGCCTCCTTAACATCAAATATCAGCTTGGCTGCTGCTGATCTATCAGTGAGTGGAAGAGCCAAGAGCCTCCAATGAACACTATGAAGAGGAGTCATTGGGTCATACATTCATACAGCACAGAAGCACGACCTTTAGCCCAACTTGCCCTTGTCACCCCATTTACATATCCCATCTACACTAGTCCCATGTGCCCGTTTGGCCTATATCCCTCTAATAAAACCTTTCCTATCCATGTACCTGCCCAAATGCTGCTATAGTACCTGCCTCAACTATGGAAGCTCATTCCATATAGAGTCATAGAGTCATAGTCTTACAGTGTGGAAAAAGGCTGTTCGGGCCAACTTGCCCATAGCGGCCAACATGCCCCATCTACACTCGTCCCACTTGCCTGCATTTGGCCCATGAAGTCTTTCCTATTCATGTACCTGTCCAAGTGCCTTTAAAATGTATCGTACCTACCACAACTACTTCCTCTGGCAGCTCGTTCCATATACCTACCACATATATCCATTCCCTTCATGATCTTGGATATCTCTATCAGATCCTCCCTCAGCCTCCGGCGCACCAAGGAATAACGGAGTTACGATGACGTCTACAATTGGAGAGGGAAAATAAAAGTCCGCATTCCTCTTCCTGATCCCTGTCCACATTCCCTTCTACTGCAAAGACCTCTTGTATGCATGCAATAGACGCATGTTTAAAGAAATATTTTTTAGAGATACAGTGCAGAAACAGGCCCTTCGGCCCACCGAGTCCATGCCGACCGATTCCCATACACTAGCGCTATCCTACACACTAGGGACAATTTACAATCTTTACATAAGCCAATTAACCTGTGGAATGTGGTTGGAAACTGGGGCACCCGGGGAAAACCCAAGCGGGTCACAGGGAGAATATACATACTCCGTACAGACAGCACCCGTAGTCAGGATCGACCCCGGGTCTCTGGCACTGTAAGGCAGCATCTATACTGCTGCTGAATGTTGGTCTGGTACAGGAGCCTGTAAAACGCAATGCCTGCGTTTCCAATAGCAATTACTAACTGTACTGAATGAAGAAGTATCACTTGAGTTCCTGCAGCGATTGTCCCTTTGGAAACGGAGGGAGGCAAGTGTAGCATGGCGTACCATTCTGCTTGTAAAACTATAATTAGAATCCCTGTTCGATGGGAAAGGACCTCACATCCAACCTTGAGTATTATTTTTCTGCGAAAGATGCATCCAAGTCACAGGATATAATTCTAGTCCTGGCCTGGCCTGGCCACCTTGTTATTGGAAAGATGTTGTTAAGTTGGAAGGGATGCAGAGAAAATTTACGAGGATGTAGCCAGGACTCAAGAGTCTGAGCTATAGGGAGAGGTTGAGCAGGCTGGGACTTTATTCCTTGGACCGCAGAAGAATGACGGGGGATCTTATAGGGGTGTATAAAATTGTGAGAGGAATAGAGCTGGTAGACGCACAAAGTCCCTTGCCTAGATTGGGGGAATCGAGAACCAGAGGGCATAGGTTTAAGGTAAAGGATATAATAGTAAGATTAAATGAGAACTTACCAGTTTGAAGTTTGATCTTTATTTTATGAGGCGTTACGATGAGGGATAACGTGAAGAAGCCCTGCCAGGCGCATGCGCGTCATACTTCAAAGCAGCGGCGTGAAAACACAGAAACAATAGCCGAAGTGATATAGTAAGGCTGAAAAGACTAGAACTACCAGATGATCTTTGTGAGTATGAGGGCCGGGAGCGGAGGGCACGTAATCCCTCATCGTAACTCCTCATAAAATAAAGATCAAACTTCAAATTGGTAAGTTCTCGTTTAATCTTACTATTTTACTTTGGTGTCACGTGAGTGACTACATGAAGATTTCAAAGCTCTGTGATTTCATGCCGTAGATCCATTCCATATGACACACTGCTTCAGTTGACACAGTAGTGAATAAATAATGTATTGAACATTGCCTCGAATTATCCAATAATCATTTTTTAAATAACAAAACAGTAATAACCCCTCTACCCCAGGGGAAATTACAAATGAAATTTGTAAAGACAAAGCAAATCAAATCAAACGGACCCAACACATCATGCCCAAACCCTTGCACTGTCAGGACAGGTTTATCATAAATTTTAGAAAATTTGATTCCTTAGACCATCCTTAGACCTGCGGCCTCGCTGCGGATGTTGATGCCGCCCCGGTGGAGTGAGATTTAAACACATGAGTGTCTACTCCAGCGGAATCCAAACCTGGTTTACCATCTAGAAATAGTTTATACTGACACCTTTTAATGAGTTTTTTTGTGGCTGATGAGCATTGCTGTCTCAGAGCCTCTGAGACTCTTAGTTACGTCGATATTGACTCAGGTGCTTAACTACACATAACGTTTTGTCAACAGAGTATGCTTTAAAACTTACTTTGGTTCTGGCCATTCCTGGCCTGCTTTGTTTGATTAAATCATACACATAAACGTAATGTTATCTGCAGAAGAATAAATGCTATCTAGTCGTAATTTTTGCAATGTTTGCACTCTTTGCGCTGATACTAGCGCCATGAGCTTAACCACTTTAAGTGTTAACTTCTGAAAAGACAATGATGTAATTGGAGCCCATTGCCGAAGCAGTGTGAGAACTATACTGACATCCCAGATTTCTGTATATCTAGGTTTAGGAGGATTTTTGTTAAATATTCCTCTCATGAATCGGGACACTAATGGATGAGACCCGATAGGTTGTTGTTCTGAAACTGCCCTAAATAGGAGGACAAAGCACTCCGAGCACTATTAATGGCACTATAACTCAAGTGTTCATCAAATATGCAAAATAGCAAGGAACTCCAATACATTCGGTATGCTTGCAGTATGATAAGATATATCTGACTGTAAACAAAACATCTCCCATTTCTTAATATGAGACACATATTGTTTCTTAGTGCTATCTCTCCAAGCTGCAGTTATGACATCCATGGTCCTATTCAATAGTCCTAAGCCTTGGAACGGTCTGGTCAGAACCTGCAGATCAACAAATTAATCTGATCATGTAACGGATGACTTTCTCCTGTTACTGGATGCACCAACAAATTACTGCAGTTGGGGACAGTCATGAATTGTTGAGTCACAATTCTGAGCACCAATGGGAACCATGGCTGTGTAGGCCAGTCCGGAACCACCATAAGGCCTGAGGCGGAGTCCTGCTCTATTTTGGTGAGACATGCCTAATCAGGCAGAATGAGGGAAAAGCATAAAATAATGTACATCCCCAATGTAGCGAGAATGCATCCACCGCTACTGCTCCTGGATCCGGTTCCCATGAAACATATTTAGGCAACTGGTGATTTAGCTTGGATGCAAACAGATCAATATCTGGCAACCACTAGCGGCTGACAATCATTTTAAAAAACTTCAGGATTTAACATCTATTCTATGTTGTCATTGAACTTTCGTGACCTGTTGTCTGCCACCACATTGTCTCTACCTGGCAGGTAGATAGCTGAGACCTAGATGTTCCTGGAGATACACCAGTGCCACATGAGGTTAGCCAGATGATCACATGATACTGACCTTATTCCTCCCATGTGATTGATATATGCCACAGCTGTGGTATTATCAATCTGGAGTTGAACATGTAAATTATTCATTGTGCAACAATAAGCTTTTAATCCATAGAATGCTCCCAACAATTCTAAATAATTTATACCATGCCTGTGCAGGATTAAATCCTCTTGCACACTCCATCTACCACCACAGCTAGACTCGCTGCCCATAGCTCCCCATCCGAGAGCGCTCACATCTGTCTGCAAAACCACTGAAGGTTGCTGAACCAAAATGTTTTTGGTAGTTTGTACAATATTGATAATCCACCATTGTAATTCAGCTATGGCTTTGGTTGGTAACTGCATTGGTCTATCAAAATGACCTGCATGTTCTTTTAGTGCTTGTTCTCTAGCTCGTTGCAGACTTTGATAGTGCAGTGGTACAAACTGCACTGCAGGAAAAGCTGCTACCAATTTACCAATAACACTGGCTACTTCCTGGATGGAGGGATATTGTTTTTCTGCGAGACTAGTACAGACGTCTCTGATCTCCACAGCCTTGGCTGTAGGCAATAGTTGCTGACATACCAACTGAATCAATGACACATCCCAAATAATCAATTTTTTAGGATGGCTCTAACTTGGATTTGGTTGGATGGACCAGGAACCCTAACCTTTCAAACAGGTATTTGGTTGCTGAAACCGATTCCTCAGCTATATCCTGAGTGTTGCTTATGATTAAATATCATCTAGATAAATCATTACCGTGTGATTCTGGTCCTGAAGTAGCGCCACCACTGGTTTCAACAATTTCTTGAACAGCCTAGGAGCTGAGGCTAACTCATTGGGTAATGCTTTAAATTGCCACAGCTGTCCCATCCAACTAAATTTCAAGTATCTCCAATACTGATGATGAATTGGTACTGAATAATATGCATCTTTCAGATGTATAGTTGCCATATAACAGCCTTGTGATAACAGCTGTTTCGCAGTATTGAAGGTGTCCATTTTAAAAATGCCTATACTGAACATAGGAATTTAACTGGTTTAGGTCCAGAATTATTCTACATCCCCCATCTTTTCTCGGTCTGGGGAATATATTGGACACAAATTGTTGAGGATGGTTTGTCGTCCTCTCAATTACCCCTTTTTCGGGACAAAACCGTAATTTCTTCTTTTACCTGCTGAGTTTGTGGTGCAGAAAAACCCCAATACTCTATTAGGCATATTTTGTACATTCAGATCAATTCCTGACATAAACTCTATTCGACCCTGACACAGTGTTTAGTATAAACCGATTAGATGTTATGCAGCACCATTCATCATACCAATGGCAACCTACCCCCAACCGGACGTTGTTCCCCAGAAATCTTATCCTGGCCGGAATGAATCACCTGTATGTCTACAGTCGGCCTTGAAGTCCTCCTTCTTCCCATATTGGGGTTGTAGCTGGGATACACAGGTGAGTTATACCGTCGTCCCACTGGCCCCACTCTGCTTGGCCCTGCCCCTGGATCTGTCACCTTTCGCGCTGAAAATGACCTGCGAGGTGGTATCCTGGCAGAAAGGACGTATGTCTTCATGAGACGGATTGTTTTGGCATCTTTCTCCAGGTCCTTGACTTGTTTGATGAGGTCCACCCCAAATAAATAATCTGGGGCGTGAACGTTTGTAGACCTACATAGCGCTGCAAATTTCGGGTTCAACGTTGGTTTGATGGCTATCTTCCTGATGCAGTTGACCTCAAAGTAGGCGTTGCAGAACAGGGCCAGCATGTCTTGTTGGGTACCAGGCATCGGTGCCCCCCGGACCATTTTCCCGAATGCAGTGATGCCTGCTGCCACCAACTTGAGGACGCGTTGAAACCTCATTTCTTGTCCCCGCATCATTGCACTCATTTGTGCCCATATTGCCGAGTTCATGGTGGGCACTCTGAGTGACGCACAGTTTACAGGTGTTTTGTAACGTGTCTCCTCCATGATCGTATCCTGGAGCTGGTGAGAAGCCATGTAATTTTACATTGGCGGCTAGGTTTTCCTCCATAGCCTCACCAGTCCCTTCCGGATTAGCGAAGTTTAACGCTACGTCCGGGACACCTGGAGCATGGCTCGTGTGCTCTGGTGTGTGCACAAAAACAGTGACACCAGCTTCAGGGTCAGATTCCTCCTGCCCTGGCTTCTCCCGAGTTATGCTCTAGGGAGGTCTCTTCCAGCCCTAAACAAGGTGCTGGAGAGATGATTCCCACTGGTATCCATAAGCAGTGTTTTCTTCTTCGCTGTATGGACCTCTGCGAGAGCTGTGTGGAGAATCCTAGGGTCATTCGACCCCGATTGAAATTTCTCATGGCTCTTTAAATTTGGAGCATTTTCCCATTTGGTTGAGCCGTCCCCATACCTTTCAATTAAAAGGAGGGGAGTCTTTCACATCATCAGACTCATGAGATAAAATTAGCCTGAGAGTGCTTTGTTTTGGTATTCCTCCCTGGTGGAGTAGCCCGAGTGCCCTGAAGCACTGGAAACTGATGGAGGCAGTTGAGCAGCTGGTAGAAACAATAGCCGGTATTGGAGGCATTAGCGCAGCCGTTATCTCCAAACCCGATCCAAATAGCGGTAATCGCGGATCCGGCTTTAACGCAGCCGTTATCAACCGACCCAATCTATAAGCGGTAACCGCGATCCCCGCGCGTTCCGCTCCACTTCAGCAGTTTATATTTACAATACCTCCATATTACTAACTCTAGCTGACTCTCCGAGCCAGACTCACAGAGTTTTAAAAATACTCACAGGGAAGGTTTAACATTGACTTACCTGCGGGTTACTACTTACCGCTGGTGGAGCTGAGCTCTCCAGCCCGTCGGTGCGCCATGCATCGGACTTAAAGCATACGGTATTAGGGGTTCAGTATTGATGTGGATAGAGAACTGGCTGGCAAACAGGAAGCAAAGAGTAGGAGTAAACGGGTCCTTTTCACAATGGCAGGCAGTAACTAGTGGGGTACCGCAGGGCTCAGTGCTGGGACCCCAGCTATTTACAATATATATTAATGATCTGGATGAGGGAATTGAAGGCAATATCTCCAAGTTTGCGGATGACACTAAGCTGGGGGGCAGTGTTCGCTGTGAGGAGGATGCTAGGAGACTGCAAGGTGACTTGGATAGGCTGGGTGAGTGGGCAAATGTTTGGCAGATGCAGTATAATGTGGATTAATGTGAGGTTATCCACTTTGGTGGCAAAAACAGGAAAGCAGACTATTATTTAAATGGTGGCCGATTAGGAAAAGGGGAGATGCAGCGAGACCTGGGTGTCATGGTACACCAGTCATTGAAAGTAGGCATGCAGGTGCAGCAGGCAGTGAAAAAAGCGAATGGTATGTTAGCTTTCATAGCAAAAGGATTTGAGTACAGGAGCAGGGAGGTTCTACTTCAGTTGTACAGGGTCTTGGTGAGACCACACCTGGAGTATTGCGTACAGTTTTGGTCTCCAAATCTGAGGAAGGACATTATTGCCATAGAGGGAGTGCAGGGAAGGTTCACCAGACTGATTCCTGGGATGTCAGGACTGTCTTATGAAGAAAGACTGGATAGACTCGGTTTATACTCTCTGGAATTTAGGAGATTGAGAGGGGATCTTATAGAAACTTACAAAATTCTTAAGGGGTTGGACAGGCTAAATGCAGGAAGATTGTTCCCGATGTTGGGGAAGTCCAGGACAAGGGGTCACAGCTTAAGGATAAGGGGGAAATCCTTTAAGACCGAGATGAGAAAGACTTTTTTCACACAGAGAGTGGTGAGTCTCTGGAACTCTCTGCCACAGAGGGTAGTTGAGGCCAGTTCATTGGCTATATTTAAGAGTGAGTTGGATGTGGCCCTTGTGGCTAAGGGGATCAGAGGGTATGGAGAGAAGGCAGGTAAGGGATACTGAGTTGGATGATCAGCCATGATCATATTGAATGGCGGTGCAGGCTCGAAGGGCTGAATGGCCTACTCCTGCACCTAATTTCTATGTTTCTATGTTTCTATGTAATGACGCGCATGCGCCTGGCGGGGCTTCTTCACGTAGTCACTCACGTGACTCCGAAGTAAAATAGCAATTTGAGGGGTAACCTTTTCACACAAAGTATGGAATGAGCTGTCAGAGGAGGTAGTTGAGACTATCGCTAGGTTTAAGAAGCAATTAGACAGGTATATGGATAGGTCAGGTTTAGAGGGACGCAGGCAGGTGGGACTAGTGTAGATGGGACTTGTTAGTGGATGTGGGCAAGTTAGGCCGAAGGGTCTGTTTCCCACTGTATGACCCTATGACTCTATATGCCTAATCGCTTTATTTTAATAAAAGTTAAATAAAATGTTATCAAAGATGGGGCTTGCCTATAATCATCTGGTTCCAATACATAGTATTATTAATGTGTGCTTGTATGGCCTTATGCTGTCAATATAAATAAGTGTGGCTTTTAACATTTAGCAAATCAATTATATAAAATGCTTGCTGTAAATGGCTCTTAATTAGAGATGAGCATCAATAAATGGTTTTGTTAAAGTACAGCTGCATCAGCCTCAATAAGAGGGCCCTATCTCCTCTTTCATGTGGGTTGGTGGCACTAGAGAGATAAGAGGTACTTTAGTGGTGGATCAATGAGGAGGCTGTTATGGAGGCCGCGGAGATCGGTGGTCTGCACCTTCCCGAGACCCTTGTTGGGCCAGCCACTGTACGCTGTGTGTCACCTGTTAACATTGCAACTCCATTCACTCCATTCACTCCATTTTCCTCTGCTCCTTACAATTCATTAATTCTGCCCATGTGGCCAGTTTAAAAGAAAATCAATTATTTACAATTCTGTTTCTATTTGGAGTGGTAAAGAATGGGTGGGTACAGCTGTTTGAACCGCTATCCTCCAGCGCCAGATACCTGAGTTCAACCCTGACCTTGGGTGCTGTCTGAGTGGAGTTTGCACATTTTTCCCGTGACCACGTGGCATGGGTTTTCTCCAGGTACTCCAGTTTCCCACATCTTAAAGATGTGCCGTTCATGAGGTTAATGGGCTGTTGTAAATGGCCCCTTGTGTGGAGGTGAGTGGTAGAATCTGGGGGAAGTTGATGATAATACGGAAAGAATAAAGTTGGATTAGATCAGTGTGGGATTAATGGTGAGCTGGTGGTCAGTGTGGACTCGGTGGTCGAACGGTCCTGTTTCCCCATTGCAGACATTGGACTTTGTCTGTGGAACTGATGCGCTACAATGCTGGGAACTATATTCTGCGCTCTGTATCTTCCCTTTTGCTCTACCAAGTGTACTTGGGTTTGGCATGAATGTACGTCTATATCACATTATATGATCTTATTGATAGCATGCAAAACAAAGCTTTTCATTGTACCTGATGGTAATAATAAACCTAAACCTAAATCTGTGTAAACCTGATGCGTCGCAGGTACAATATAGTCGTTATTTCTCCAGAAATGCCTGATTGATCACATTTATGATCTACTCAGCCCGAGTGATGTGCTGAACTGAGGATCATGAATCTGCTTTAAATCTCTCAATACAGAAACTTGTAGGCTAACTGTAATTTAAAAAGGTAATTTTATCTCACCTGTGGACTGGAATGTTTTCTGGGCAATTCATTCATCTGCATATTTTGAAGGATGTTTGCAATCTTCAGGTGGGTCAGAGGCATAAGAATGTAAACTCATAAGTATTAAGCGTAGCTGATTGGGGAGGATCAGCCATGATCACATTGAATGGCGGAGCTGGCTCGAAGGGCCGAATGGCCTACTCCTAAACCTAGTGTCTATTGTCTATTTCCTATTGTTTATTGTCAGTCGGCAGTGCTGCCCTTTGAGCCTTTATTAGTTTTTCTTACAGATACAGTTTTAGATATGCTAGAGACTAGTTTTTTTTAGAAAGAGGCCTTTCGGCCCACCGAGTTCCCGCCAACCAGCAATCCCCGCACACTAACACTAACCGACACACACTGGGGACAATATACAATTTTACCAAGCAAATTAGACTGCACACATGTATGTCTTTGGAATGTGGGAGGAAACCAGAGCCACTGGAGAAAACCCATGCCGGTCACAGGGAGAACGTGCAAACTCCATACAGACAGCACCCGTAGTCAGGATCAAACCCAGGTCTGTGATGCTGCAAGGCTGCAACTGTACTGATGTGCCACCGTGACGACCTTCTTTGCCATTAATCCAGATTCTGGCTGATTTTGTACCTCTCACAGCTCATTGTGAAATTATCTTCCAAAGACCGTATATTTGCCCAGTCTTGCAACACTCTGAATGTCCGGCGCACTACAATTACCCCTTTAGCATTGAACCAGCAGGTATCTTGGGGTGAGCTACGCCATTAGTGAGTTGAAGTGATGATTATGGCCTTCTTCAAGATTCAGTTTAATGGCAGTAATGTTCATTAGTTTTATGCTTTGAAACATAGCTTCCCAGACCTGCTCTGAGACATTAACTTTTATTTGGTCTATAGAGAAGGAAACCTGTCGGCCCCCTATACTTGTTAAGTGTGCGAACACAACTAGGTGGAGAGTTATTTAAATTTCATTTCCCAGTGTCCCAAAGATGGTTTCTAAAGCAATTCGGGTCAATGGATAACTGGCTGTAGTGTTAGGTTGGAAGCTGAATATCGAGCAGTTGACAAGAACATAGGTTCAGGAAAAATGCATTGATTTTGTTTTGAAAAACTCGAGGACAAATTTATGGTAGGGCAGCACGATTTCCTCCCACACTCCAAAGACGTACAGTTTTGTAGGCTAATTGGCTTGGTGTAAATGTAAATTGTCCCTAGTCCATGTAGGATAGCGTTAATGTGTGGGGATCACTGGTCAGCGCGAACTCAGTGGGTCGAAGGGACCGTTATGAATGAGGAAGATGTGAGGTTTTTTTTCCATCCTAACAGTGACCGGGTTGAGAAATCAGTAAGTGATGGAGGATATTTAAGTTCATTTTACAGCATGTGGGTTCCTGTGGCAAAGCCAGTATTTATTGGCTACCCTTAATTAGCCTTGAGAAGGCCCAGGTTAAGGCAGATTTTTGAATTGTGCAGATACATGGAACTGCAGGTGCTGGAATCTTGAGTAAAGCACAAAGTGCTGGAGCAACTCAGCAGTTCAGGCAGCATCTGTGGAGGGAATGGTCAGCCGATGTTTCTGGATGGTGGTTCCCGATGTGAAACCTATTCTATCCATTCCCTCCAGAGATGCTGCCTGACCCGCTGAGTTACTCCAGCACTTTGTGTTTTGACTTGTGGCTGTCCTACTGGTGAAAGGTACTCCCACCATTGTTTGGTTGGAAGTTGCAGGTATTGTGGATAGAACTGAGAAATTGTAAGGGTAAAAAGACCCTCATGTGAGTTATCTACGGGCCCCCAAACAGTAGTTTGGAGATAGGGTGCAAGTTGCATCAGGAGTTAAAATTAGCACGTAACAAAGGTAATGCTACGGTGGTTATGGGAGATTTCAATGTGCAGGTAGACTGGGAAAATCAGGTTGGTACAGGACCCCAAGAAAGTGGAGTTTGTAGAGTGCCTCTGAGATGGATTCTTAGAGCAGCTTGTACTGGAACCTACCAGGGAGACGGCAATTCTGTATTTAGTAATCCTGGATTTTGTGTAATGAACCGGATTTGATAAGAGAACTCAAGGTAAAGGAACCATTAGGAGGTAGTGACCATAATATAATAAGTTTTAATCTGCAATTTGAGAGGGAGAAGGTAAAATTGGAAGTGTCAGTATTGCAGTTGAACAAAGGGGACTATGGAGGCATGAGGGAGGAGCTGGCCAAAGTTGCCTGGAAAAGGACCCTAGCAGGGATGATGGTGGAACATCAATGGCAGATATTTCTGGGAATAATCCAGAAGATGCAGGATCATTTCATTCCAAAGAGGAAGAAAGATTCTAAGGGGAGTAAGAGGCGACCGTGGCTGACAAGGGAAGTCAAGGACAGTATAAAAATAAAAGAGAAAACAAATAACATAGCAAAGATGATCAGGAAGCCAGAGGATTGGGAAACTTATAAAGAACAACAGGAGTTACTAAAAAGGCAATACGTTCAGATAAAAATTCAGAACGATAGATGGGATAAAAATTATTACATGTAAACAAATGTTCAATGAATGTAAGACATAACCTAATTCAATTTAAAATTTTACATAGATTATATTATTCGAAAACAAGACTGAATAAAATATTTTTCAAATGTTTCCCCCATCTGCGACAAATGTCTAACTCAAAATGCCACTATAGCACATTCCTTTGTCTCTTGTACAAAACTGTATAAATTTTGGAATGAAATATTTGGAATTTTACAAAACTATTTAACACAAAATTGAACCCCAATATCAAATTGATTATCTTTTCTTAATTATGGTCTAATAACAGCGAAAAAACTTATACTTAAATTTTGGAAAAACGCACCTACGCCAACATTCAAAATGTGGATCTCAAACATGTCTGAAACGCTACATCTTGAAGAAATGAGATTCCTCTTACTAGGCAAAGTAGACCAATTCTTAAAGATTTGGTCTCTGTTTATCAACTTTTTACAAGCATATGGTGCAACATAACATAACATTACCTTAGAAACTGGATGACGGATGGGTAAAAATATGAGATAGGTAGATCTCTCCTAATCTCTTTTTTTTACTTTTTCCTTTTCTTTCAATCTTTTAACTTCTCATCTCTGTCCTTTATTTCTTTTGTTTTCTGTTTCTACTCGCTTGTCTATCTATTCCGATACTCTTTATTTCTTTTTTCTCTCACTGTTCTTTTATTATTGAACCAAAAGTATGAAGTTGTACAAGAATGAAAATATGTATTTATGTATTAGGTACTTAAGTACCAGACTACTGTACTTACTTCTAACAAAAATAAACAAGAGAAACTAAAAAGGCAATAGGGGGAGAAAAGATGAAGTACGAAGGTAAGATAGCAAGAATATAAAGGAGGATTGTAAAGGTTTTTTTAGGTAGTGAAGAGGAAAAAAATAGTTAAGACAAATGTGGGTCCTTTGAAGACAGAAACAGGTGAATTTATTATGAGGAAATGGCAGACGTTGAACAGGTACTTTGGTTCTGTCTTCACTAAGGAAGACACAAACAATCTCCCAGATGTACTCTGGGACAGAGGACCTAGGGTGATGGAGGAACTGATGGAAATTCACATTAGTCAGGAAATGGTGTTGGGTAGACTGTTGTGACACAAGGCCGATAAATCCCCAGGGTCTGATGGTCTGCATCCCAGTGAACTCAAGTAGGTGGTTCTAGAAATCGTGGAAGCATTGGTGATCTTTTTCCAATGTTCCATAGATTCTGGATCAGTTCCAATGGATTGGAGGACAGCTAATGTTATCCTACTTTTCAAGAAAGGAGGGAGAAGATGTTGGAGTTGATTATTAAAGATGTAATTGGATAGCAATAATAGGATTAGTCCAAATCAGCATGGAATTAAGAAGGGGAAATCATGCTTGACAAATCTTCTGGAATTTTTCGAGGATATAACATGTAAAATGGAGAAGGGAGAGCCAGTGGATGTAGTATATCTGGACTTTCAGAAAGCCTTTGATAAGATCCCACGCAGGAGATTAGTGGGCAAAATTAGAGCACATGGTATTGGGGGTAGAGTGCTGACATGGATAGAAAATTGGTTGGCAGACAGGAAACAAAGAGTAGAGATTAACGGTTCCCTTTCAGAATGGCAGGCAGTGACTAGTGGGGTACCGCAAGGCTCGGTGCTGGGACCACAGCTATTTACAATATACATTAATGATTTAGATGAAGGAATTGAAATGAACATTAGCAAATTTGCAGATGACACAAAGCTGGGTGGCAGTGTGAACTGTGAAGAGGATGCTATGATCGATGTTGCTGGTGATCGATTTCAGGAGGGCTGGAAAACACCATCACACACCGCTGCATATTGATGGTGCTGCTGTGGAGAGGGTCAGCAGTGTGAAGTACCTGGGACTTCACCTGGCGGACGACCTGACCTCTACGACCAACACCACAGCAGTCATCAAAAGAGCACAGCAGCGGCTCCACCCACTCCGGAGACTAAGAAGAGCAGGTCTCCCCACTGTTCACCTAACGACCTTCTACAGGGGCACCCTCGAGAGCATACTGACCTACGGCATCTCTTCCTGGTTTGGGAGCTGCAAGGCTTATGAAGAAAAACAACTTAACAGGATAGTGAAGACAGCCAGTAGGATCATCGGTGCTCCACTCCCTTTCCTGTTGGAGATCTATCAGAAGCGCAGCATCCGCAGAGCCATCTCCATTATTAAGGACCCACATCACCCATCACATAACATCTTCTCCATTCTGCCATCTGGGAAGAGGTACAGGAGCAAAACCAGCAGGATGCTACACAGCTTCTTCCCACAGGCAATTAGACTGGTTAACGGACTGTGTCCCCTCCCCATACATCACACACCAAATCATCTAACCTCGCCCATACTTTGACAGCTAGGCACCTGTCAAAGTATGCTACTGTTCGGTCTGAATATCTGTTTTTAGTTCAAATTTTAGGCCTACTTTTAGATATGTTAATTTTAATTTTTTTTAAGTTGTATGTATTTATTTTGTTTTTATTAACTGCACTGATGGGAACTGATTGAGAAACAATTTTTCATTTCTACTGTGTATGTAAGTACTCAGTTAAAATGACATTAAAGAAAATATTGAATACTGAATACTATGAGGATCTAGGGTAGCTTGCACAGGTTGGGTGAGTTGGCAGATGTGTGGCAGATGCAGTATAATGTGGATAATTTTGAGGTTATCCACTTTGGTGGCAAGAATGGGAAGGCAGATTATTATCTGAATGGTGTCAGGTTAAAGGGGAAGTACAACGGGAGCTGGGTGTCCCTGTACATCAGTCACTGAAAGTAAGCATGCAGGTACAGCAGGCAGTGAAGAAAGCTAATGGCATGTTGGCCTTCATAATGAGAGGTTGAGTATAGGAGCAAAGAGATCCTTCTGTAGTTGTACAGGGCCCTGATGAAACCACACCTGGAGTATTGTGTGCAGTTTTGGTCTCCTAATTTTAAGAAGGACATGCTTGCTATTGAGGGAGTGCATCATAAGTTCACAAGGTTAATTCCCGGGATGGCGGGACTGTCATATGATGAAAGAATGGAGCGACTGGGCTTGTATTCACTGAAATTTAGACGGATGAGAGGGGATCTTATTGAAACATATAAAATGATTAAGGGATTGGCACACTACATGCAGGAAACATGTTCCCAATGTTGGGGGAGTCCAGAACCAGGGGCCACAGTTTAAGAATAAGGGGTAGGCCATTTAGAACTGAGATGATCAAAAAACATTTTCACACAGAGAGTTATGAATTTGTGGAATTCTCTGCCACAGAAGGCAGTGGAAGCTGATTTACTGGATATATTTAAAAGATAGTTAGATAGAGCTCTTCGGGCTAGCAGAATCAAGGGATATGGGGAAAAGGCAGGAATGGGGTATTGATTGTGGATGATCAGCCATGATCACATTGGATGGCGGTGCTGGCTCGAAGGGCCGAATGGCCTACTCCTGCACCTATTGTCCTTGTATCTATGTACAGTGAATAGCTACTTGCTGCGTGCTATCCAGTCAGTGGAAAGACAATACATGATTGAATGGATTAAAGGCCGATAAATCCCCAGAGCCAGATAGGCTGCATCCCAGAGTACTCAAGGAAGTAGCCACAGAATGGTGGATGCATCAGTGATAATTTTAAATTTTTATATTCTGGAGTAGTTCCTGAGGATTGGAGGATAGCTAATGTAACCCCACTTTTTAAAAAAGGAGGGAGAGAGAAAACGGGGAATTACAGACCAATTGGTCTAACGTCGGTAGTGGGGAAACTGCTAGAGTCAGTTATTAAACATGGGATAGCAGTACATTTGGAAAGTGGTGAAATCATTGGACAAAGTCAGCATGGATTTACGAAAGGTAAATCACGTCTGACTAATCTTATAGAAATTTTCAAGGCTGTAACTAGATAAGGGAGAACCAGTGGATGTGTTATATGGACGGGAAGGGAATGGAGGGGTATGGTCTGAGTGCAGGTAGATGGGACTAGGGGAAAATAAATGGTCGGCACGGACTGGAAGGGCTGAGAGGGCCTGTTTCCGTGCTGTAATTGTTATATGGTTATATGATTACAATCAAGCCGTCCACACTGTACTGATACAGGATAAAGGGAATAACGTTTAGTGCACGACAAAGTCCAGTAAAGTCTGATTAAAGATAGTCCAAGGATTTCCAATGAGCTGGATGGTAGCTCAGGACTGCTCTCTGGTTGTTGATAACCAGTTAGCTTACTCTCACTCATCCAGTATTCTCTGGCTAATGCTTACAATTGCTGTCAATTATAATGAAAGTGAAAAAAAAAAACGAACAGAAAGTGCTGGACAAACTCAGCAGGTCAGACATCATCTCTGGAAAACATGGATGGGTGACGTTTCACGTTGGAACTGTTTTCTTCAGGAGCCTGAAGAAAGGTCCCGACCCGAAATATCACCTATCCATGTTCATCAGAGATGCCGCTGATGTTGCTCCAGCACTTTGTGTCTTTTTCTGTAAACTAGCATCTGCAGTTCTCTGTTTCCACAGTTAAGCTTCAGTTGGCTCTTTAGCAAGTTTAAAAGAGCTTAATTGCCATAATTACTCAATAAATTAGCTGGACGCCAAGCTTGGTGTGGGACAAAATGTTTAGCTTCTCACTGGAATTCCTTCTTTAAAAAGATGAAATGCAATCAGTCATATCCAGGAAAGGCTGCACACCTCACTATAATGGTGCTCGAACATCTGTGCACGTTCTATGCTGATGTTTAAATATCATTCTGAAAATATTGTTCCTATGCTACCAAATGTTTGTCCTGTTTAACTGTACTACATGTGGTCATATCAATAGTCCTGGTCATATTAATAGTCGAAATAGTCTGTTCGAACTTCTACCATCTGGCAGACATTACAAGGCCTTCTACGCCCGCACCTCCAGACCTAGGAACAGCTTCGTCCCCAGAGCTATAGCTGCTCTGAACCAGTCCTGCTGAGTGCCCCCCACCCCCCCCATGAACTGTCTCCCTAGGATGGTCACGTCGCACATCGACCCGGCACAGACCTATTTGCACTTAATACTGCTTTAAATGTTTTTTTAAATCTTGTTTCTCTGGGTGTCTAAATTTTTAGCTAATGAAGTTATTACATCGGATGGAAGTTGCATTCCAAATCTCGGTGTACCTTTGTGCAATGACAATAAAGATATATTATTATTATTATTATTATTTTTGATGTAGACCATCCTAACATCACCAGATCACTTCTGTGACGTGTCGAAACACTTTAGTTTAGTTTAGAGATACAGTGTGGAATCAGGCCCTTTGGCTCATTGAGTCCACACCAACCTGTGATCCCAGCACACTGACACTATCCTACACACACTAGGGACAATTTACAATTGTTTTTACCGGAGACAATTAACCCTCAAACGGGAGGAGACCGGAGCACCTGGAGAACACCCACACAGTCACAGGGAGAACGCACAAACTCCATACAGACAGCACCCGTAGTCTCTGGCGCTGTAAGGCAGCAACTCTACCGCTGCACCACCTGAACTAGAAAATAAAATAAGTTTAGTCTGAAATCAATGATTGGGTTATAGAAAATATTATTTCAATGGAAAATAAGAAAAGTAAACATGTGCCATACAAGGGCGACTTTGATTTATCTTTATGGGCATCACAAAGTGTTTTACTACCAATGCAGTCACTTCTATTAAATGAGAAACAAGCCAGATGATTTATATCCAACATGACCACAAAAGCAGAATAATTAGCACCACGCATCCAAAGACTAAAGTTTTACCAGAGTGCCGTCTGGATTAGAGGGAATTAGCTACAAGGAATGGTTCGGGAAGCATGTATTTTTTTTTCTCTGGAGCATCAGTGGTCGAGGAGACATCTGTATAAAGTTAAATTAAAATGTTGTGTCTTTCCTTGGTAAAGCAGCTTCTGGAATTCCTTGCTTCCTCATCATTCTGGTAAACCTCACCTGGACCGTCTCCAAAACCTTCTTATAATGGGGTGACCAGAATTTAATTAAAATAATACAATTATATAATGAAACACCATAAAATGATGCGAGGCATAGATAGGGTAGACAGTCAGAACCTTTTTCCTGGGGTGGAAATGTGAAATACCAAAGGGCACAGCTGGAAGGTGAAAGGGGCATAGTTTAAAGGAGATATGCAGGGCTAGGTTTTACACAGAGAGTGGTGGGTGCCTGGAACGTGCTGCCGGGGGTGGTGGTGGAGGAAGATACGGGGCTTTTAGACGCACTTGGATGTGCAAGAAATGGAGAGATATGGATCACATGCGGGCAGGGAAGATTAGTTTAACGGCAGTGTGTTCGGCATGGGCATTGTGGGCTGAAGGGCCGTTTCTATGACTATTTCCTGCAGACTTTAGATAATGTCATGTAACCATCCACATTCTTCTGAAGGTGCAAATGGTGATGGCTTTGGTGGGGTTGGGTTGAGAGGTCAACTCAGTTTAAGCACTTATCGGATAGTTGGCAGCCAAAACCGCGGTACTGTCGCTGTACGACCCTGGAACTACGAACATAGGAATTCGCCAGGCTTATGGAGGCTAGATCATTGGAGGTGATTAAAGAGGACAAAGTTAGAAATTCAGGGAATTGAAGATTGTGGGGAGACACTAGAGACAGTAGGCGGTGGAATCTAGTCCTAACGCTGCTCTATCCACTGATTTTCTCTCAGCAGGTTGATGGTTGCTGAAGGTTATGGGGAACTGGCACAGAAGAGGAGATAAGACCTAGAGATGATCAGCCTTGATCATATTGAATGGAGTTTTATAACAAGACATGATGGAGTTATACTCCCTGTGGACTAAGGAAAAATAAGCCATGGGCCACTCGGCCCTTCAAGCCACTCCCACCATTTAGTGTGATTGTGGCTAATCTGCCTCAGGAATTGTCTTGTCTTTTGTGCCTTTGCAGTGCATTGAGGTATACTAAAGTTGACACCAAATATTGGTGTAACTCAGCGGGAGAGCCAGGCAGTCTGAGGAAGGGTCACGACCTACAATGTCACCCATTGCTTCTCTCCAGAAATGCTGCCTGTCCCGCTGAGTTACTTCAACATGTTGTGTCTATCTTCTATGTGAACCAGCATCTGAAGTTCCTTCCTGTACTAATGTTGTTGCAGAAACATTGAAACCCTCAAACCTAATGTTGGGTTCACCTTTCTCACTCTCAAGTTACTCACTGGGAAGAGAGTCGGAGGGATGTAAAAAGAGGGATGTTGAGAATGTTGTTTCTGAAGAAAGGTTGACTCACACAAGGAGATGCCAGCACAATGTTGTACAGTATTTCATGCAGGACTGCTTGGACAATGTTCAGGGACTTGGCGACGGACCTGAACAGATACACCACAGTCGTTACAGACTTCATCATGAAATATGTGGAGGACTGCGTGCCAGCAAAAACCTTCCGAGTGTTTCCGAACCAGAACCCTTGGATGAATCCCGGCCATTCAGCTCTGGCGATGCAGAGGTCTACAAGAAGTCCAGATACAACCTTGGTAAGGCCATCAAAAAGGCAAAAAGGGACTATCAAAAAGGCAAAGAGGATGAGACGGCCATCAAAAAGCCAAAAAGGGGCCATCAAAAAGGCAAAGAGGATGAGACGGATTTTCGGCAACTGTGGCAGGGCTTGAATGCCATCACCTCCTACAAGGCGAAATCAGGAGGCGGCTCAAACGACAACGAATCATCACTCCCTGACGAGCTCAATGCGTTCTACGCACGGTTCGATAGGGAGAACACTGATGTGCCTTCCCGAGCCCCTATTCGCCCTGACGGTATTAGTCACAGTCACAGAAGCCGACGTCAGAAGATCCTTCAGGGGAGTGAACCCTCGGAATGTGCTTGGACCTGATGGTATACCCGGTCGAGTTCTCAAGACCTGTGCAGACCAACTGGCTGGAGTTTTTACGGACATTTTCAGCTTCTGAGGTCTGAGGCTCCCACCTGCTTTAAGAGGGCATCAATAATACCGGTGTCCAAGAAGAGTAAAGTGACGTGCCTCAATGACTATCGACCAGTGGCACAAATGTCTGTGGTGATGAAGTGCTTTGAGAGGTTGGTAATGGTGCACATCAACTCCTACCTTGACAAGAACCTCGACCAACTACAGTTCGCAAACCGCCACAACACTCTATACCCATGACTGCGTAGCCAGTCATAGCGCAAACTCCATCATCAAGTTCGCTGACGACACCACTGTGGTTGGACGAATGACAGATAGGGACGAGTCAGAGTATAGAAGTGAGATCGACCGACTGACCAAATGGTGCCAGCACAACAACCTAGTTTCAACATCAGTAAGACCAAGGAACTGATTGTGGACTTTGGTAGGGGAATGATGAGGACCCACAATCCTGTTTATATCAACGGGACGATGGTGGAGAGGGTCAATAACTTCAAATTCCTGGGCGTGCATATATCAGAAGATCTTTCCTGGACCCAGCACACTGATGCAATTGTAAAGAAGGCACATCAGCAACTCTACTTCCTGGGAACATTACGGAGATTCAGCATGTCGAAGAGGATTCTCCTAAACCTCTACAGGTGCATGGTAGAGAGCATTCTGACTGCTTGCATCGTGGCCTGGCTCGGCAACTTGAACGTCCAGGAGCGAAAAAGACTACAAAAAGTTGTGACCACTGCCCAGTCCATCACTGTCGAAGGGATCTATCGTAATCGCTGCCTCTGAAAGGCAGCCAAAATCATCAAGGACCCACACCACCCTGGCCACACACTCATCTCACCACTGCCATCTGGAAGAAGGTACAGGAGCCTGAAGAGTGTAACGTCCAGGTTCAGGAACATCTTCTTCTCCACAGCCATCAGGCTATTAAACACAACGAATAACGGGGTCGCTATGTAGTTACAGGCAGTCCAGGGCAGCCGTAAGCAATCTCCTTCACTGACCGGGCATTTTAATTGGATCATTGCAGTTTTCAGGACCAAGGAAAACCGACCGGTAATGTAAAATGCCCGCTAAAGTTTATTAAAGTTTAGAAGATAGAGAATTATTAAACGTTGAAATAACTACTAAAGAAATCGAAGAAACTATTAGATCATTAAAAAATGGTAAAACTCCAGGACCAGATGGTATTGGATCAGAATTTTATAAAATATTTTATGATATGATAGCTCCATGTTTGAAGACACTATATGAACACATTTATGCACAACAGAAATTACCAGAAACATTAAATTAATCTATTATAACGCTCATACCTAAATCAGATAAAAATCTGGATGACCCAGGGTCATATAGAGCTATATCTCTTTTAAATACTGATCAAAAAATATTAACCAAAATACTAGCACAAAGACTAAAAACTAATTCATTCAGATCAAACAGGATTCATACCAAAACGATACTCCTCAAACAACCTGAGAAGATTATTCAATATTATATACTCGAAAAGAAACATTAATAAGGATTTATCAATTGTTTCGTTGGACGCAGAGAAAGCTTTTGATCAGATTGAATGGTCTTATTTATTTTCGGTTATGGAAACTTTTCAGTTGGGGGAGAAGTTTATAACATGGGTTAAGTTACTATATACCTAGCCAACAGCTAGAATATTAATAAACCAAATGTTAACAACTAAATTTAACTTATTCTGAGGCTGCAGACAAGGTTGTCCTTTATCTCCACTACTGTTTGCACTTGCAATAGAACCACCAGCAAAATCCGTGAGATTGCATCCTGAAATATACGGGTATGAAACTAAAGAAACTGAAAATAAAATCTCTTTATACGCAGATGATGTATTACTTTATATCACAAAGCCGGAAATTAGTATTCCTAACTTATTAGATTTAATAACTCAATTTGGATTGTTTTCAGGATATAGAATTAATTGGAATAAAAGTGAACTTATGCCAATAATGGGAAATAACTTACATATATTACAACAATATCCTTTTAAGATAGCAAATGAAAAAATCAAATATCTTGGAATTTATGTAACAAAAAGATATGATTCTTTATTTAAATCCAATTTCCCACCCTTATTGAATAAACTACTTAAGAATATCCTATATTGGAAAACATTACCTATTTCAATGCTAGGTAAAATTAATGCGATAAAAATGATTTTTCTTCCGCATACTTGTTTCAACTGATCCCGATATATCTTCCTAATTTTTTTTTTAAGAAAGTGGACTCTATAGTTACCAATTTTATTTGGGATTATAAGAACCATGGAATAATTAAAAAACATCTATGTAAATCAAAAATGAATGGAGGTTTTGCATTGCCTAATTTTATGTTTTATTACTGGGCAGTTAATATAAAAAATATGAATTTTTGGTTGGAAGAAGTAGATAAACAACCAAACTGGTTAAAAATGGAAAAGGAAGACTGTTCACCTTTCAAAATTAGCTCGATTTTATTTGCTAATACCAAAATACATAAGAAGATTTATAGAGGAAACCCAATAATAGAAAGTGGTATACGTATTTGGAAACAATTAAAAAAAACATTAAAATCACAGAATATACCACTGGGTCTTCCAATTGTAAACAACATTACTTTTAAACCTTCATTGATGGATAAAGGTTTTTCAAAATGGAAGAACTATGGAATAAATAAGATGGGTGATCTCTATAGGGAAAGATTATTTCTTTCATTTCAGGAATTACAACAAAATTATGGATTACACTCAAAAGAGTATTTTAGATATCTACAAATTAGAGATTATGTTAAATCAAATACACCAGATTTTAGGAATAGAAATACAGAAATTTTAGATGAATGTCTAAATAAACATCCGAATACAGAAAAATTAACATCATATATTTATAATATCTTACTGGAAAATGATTTACCAAATACGGAAAAATATTGACAAGCATGGGAAAACGAATTAGGTCAAACAATTAGTGTAGAAGTATGGAATGAAAGTTTACAACATATACACCATTGCTCATTAAATGCCAGACACTCCTTGATACAATTTAAAGTTTTACATAGATTACACTTCTCAAAATCCAAATTAAACAGAATTTTTTCCAATGTTTCTGCTATATGTGATAAATGTCAGCAGTTAGAAGCTAATCTAACGCATTCATTCACAAAATGTACCAAAATTACTAATTTTTGGACAGAAATTTTTAAGATAATCTCGAATGTAGTTAATGCAAATTTAATTCCAGACTCAAAATTAATCATATTAGGAATATTAGAAACGGATCAGCTACTAACAACACAACAAATATTTTTTATTGGTTATAGTTTAATAATTGGTAAAAAATTAATACTAAGATTTTGGAAAGGTCCCTTTTCCCCCACAATGAAAATGTGGATTACAGAAATGTCGGAGACACTTCACCTGGAAAGATTAAGACTTGTCCTAATGGACAGGCTAGATCAATTCAGAGGAATATGGTCTCCATTTATTGAATACTTAAAGGGTTATAGTGGTCCGGTTCGAGGCCCCGACTGAAGCCTGAATGAAGGAATAGATGAAGAATTATATACAATAGACCACAAATATATCTCCAATGAAGAATATCTTGCTTAATACTCCACTCATTTTATTGATTTTTTCTTTCTTTCTAATTTATTTTTCTTTTTATTATTTCTCTTTACTTCCTACTGTTATAAAATAATAAAACATATAGAAGTATAAATAAGAATGACCATAAATTTTAAAAATATTAAGAATGTTTAGGGGTGTACTATAGACCGCCAAATGGGGAGCGAGAATTGGAAGAGCAAATATGTAAGGAGATAGCAGATATTAGTAGTAAGCACAAGGTAGTGATTGTGGGAGATTTCAATTTCCCAAAAATAGACTGGGAAACACATTCTGTAAATGGGCTGGATGGTTTGGAGTTTGTAAAATGTGTGCAGGATAGTTTTTTGCAGCAGTACATAGAGGTACCGACCAGAGAAGGGGCAGTACCTCCTGTTAGGAAATGAGGCAGGACAGGTGACGGAGGTAAGCACCGGGACCAGTGATCACAATACCATTAGTTTCAATATAATTATGGAGCGAGTCAGAACAGGACCTAGACTAACTTTGATAGAATGCCTTTGTTTCATGGGAAGGATGTAGAAGAGAAATGGAGGACATTTAAAGGGGAAATTGTAAGAGTACAGAATCTTTATGTCCCTGTTAGGTTGAAAGGAAATAGTAAAAATTGGAAAGAGCCATGGTTTTCAGGGAAATTAGACACTTGTTTCGAAAAAGAGAGATATCTACAATAATTATAGGAGGCATGGAGTAAATGAGGTGCTAGAGGAGGATAAAGAATGTAAAAAGAATCTCAAGAAAGAAATTAGGAAGGCTAAAAGAAGATATGAGGTTGCTTTGGCAAGAAAGGTGAAAGTAAATCCAAAGGGTGGACCATTAGAGAACCAGAATGGACAGCTATCTGCAGAGCCAAAAGAGATGGGGGAGATATTGAACAATTTCTTTTCTTCGGTATTCACCAAGGAGAAGGATATTGAACTCTGTGACTATGGAAACTATGAGATTCAAAGAGGAGGAAGTACTGACACTTTTGAAAAATATAAAATAAGTCTCCAGTCCTGACAGGATATTCCCTAGGACATTGAGGGAAGTTAGTGTAGAAATAGCTGACAGAAATATTTCAAATGTCATTAGAAACGGGAATACTGCACATGTGTTCCATTGTCAAAGAATAAACCTAGCAATTATAGACCTATTAGTTTGACGTCAGTGGAGGGCAAATTCTTACCCATGCTTGACAAACCTTCTGAATTTTTTGAAGCGGTGGAAGGTTGGTTCAGAAGGTTCAATCTTTCGGTGTTAATGGCGGAGTAGCAAGATGGATTCAACAGTGGCTTAATGGGAGATGTCAGAGAGTAATGGTGGATGGCTGTTTGTCAGGTTGGAAGCCCCAGTGGGGTGCCTCAGGGATCTACTGTTGTTTGTCCATCAATAATCTGGATGATGGGGTGGAAAATCCCTCAAAGTCTACAGAGAGATTTGGGCCATTTGGAAAAGTGGGCTGAAAGATGGCAGATGGAGTTTAATGCTGAGTGTGAAGTGCTACATCTTGGCAGGACAAATCAAAATAGGACGTACATGGTAAATGGTGAGGAATGCTGTGGAACAGAGGGATCTAGGAATAACTGTGCATAGTTCCCTGAAGGTGGATGTAGATAGGGTGGTAAAGAAAGCCTTTATAAATCAGAGCATTGAATATAGGAGTAGGGAAGTGTACAAGGCATTGGTAAGACCAATTCTGGAGTATGGTGTACAATTTTGGTCGCCTAATTATAGGAAGGATGTCTAGAGAGAGTACAGAGGAGATTTACTAGAATGTTGCCAGGGTTCCAGCAACTATGTTACAGAGAAAGGTTGAACAAGTTAGGTCTTTATTCTTTGGAGCGCATTAAGGGTGACTTGATTGAGGTCTTTAAAATGATGAAAGGGATAGACAGAGTTGACGTGGATAAGCTTATTGAGGGTAGGGAAGATTCAAACAAGAGGGCATGACATGAGAATTAAGGGACAGAAGTTTAGGGGTAACGTGAGGGGGAACTTCTTTACTCAGAGGGTGGTGGCTGTGTGGAATGAGCTTCCAGCAGAGGTGGTGGAGGCAGGATCGATTTTAACCACGATTTTATATTATTTCTTCTTAATATGTATTTACTTCTAATAAAAATATTTTACAAAAAAAAAAGCTGACTTCTTAAAAGTGTCTCCACTCCTTCTCCCCCCTTTTTCCACCCTTCTCTCCCCTTCTCTCCCCCTCCCCTTCTCTCCCCCCTTCTCTACCGCTCCCCCCCCCCCCCCCCTCTCTAAAGGACTTACCATACCCTGTGCAGCCGTCTTTTACCTTCTTCTTTATCGCGGGTGTGAATTACTGACAGCGCTCCCCCACTTTCCATGGCCTCCACCTTTGCGATGTGTGTGAGTGTGAGTGTGTGTGTGTGTGTGAGTGTGTGAGTGTGTGAGTGTGTGAGTGTGTGAGTGTGTGTGTGTGTGTGAGTGTGTGTGTGTGTGTGAGTGTGTGTGTGTGTGTGTGTGTGTGTCTGCGCGCGCGGTCAGTTGATCCAGCTCGCGGTTTCATCGCTGACGGTCGATGCAGCTCGAGGTTTTCCAGGCGAGTGCCCTCGAGTTTGAAGGTCAAAGACAGTCGCTGAAATGTCTTGTTAGTGGGACAGGCCCTTAATGGTACTGTTTCCTATTCCAACTTATTTTTCCCAAGATCTCAAAGACCCAGCGCTCTTTCCCCAGTTTATTCCCATGTGTTATCAGGCAACTGAACCATCCTACCACGACTAGAAAGTAGCCCTGAACTACTAGCTACCTCATTGGTGCCTCTCGGACTGTCTTTGATCAGACTTTACTGCCTTTACCTTGCCCTAAACGTTATTCCCTTATCATGTATCTATACCAGGGATGGGGAACCTTTTCATGTTGGAATGCCGCATTAAGTTAGCTGTGATCTAACAAGGCCGCATCCAAGAAACTTCAACTAGATATACTTTACGAACATTTATCTTGAAAGTTGTTGAAGAAATCTATTCCTCGGGTTCTACCTGTAAGACTGCCCAAAGCGAGTAACTCTTCCTGGCAATAAAATAACCCTCATGACTTACTAATGTTTTAACTGTGTCCGTCAGTCGGGGAGGATTATTTCGGTGAATCTTCTTTTACTCTTTGGTATTTTAAATACGTTCATTTTATGATTAAAATAAAAATAATAAAAGACGAACAAATACATATTAATAAAAATAAAAGGATTTGTTCCACAAAATTTGGATTCATTCAAAAGGCCGCACTTAATGGCCTAGAAGGCTGCAGGTTCCCCACCCCTGACCAAAACACTGTAAACGGCTCAATTGTAATCATATATTGCCTTTCCGCTGACCGGTTGGGATGCAAAAAATAGCTTTTCACTGTAACATGGTAAACGTGACAATAAACTAACTTTAAACTAACTGAACTTTAAAAACAAGTTGCACTTTCTGTTTAAAGGTGTCATTGCAATACTTGGTCACACGATTGTGAGCGCACTATTCCATTCCTGAAACATCAACGTAAAAATCCACACCCACACATTTGCACTTGATTGAAACAATGCCTTTAGAATACACTTCAGGCCTTATATGGTGCACTTTGTTCTAACCAGATGATAGTCTGATGAAGGGTCTCGACCTGAAACGTCACCTCTTCCTTTTCTCCAGAGATGCTGCCAGACCCACCGAGTTACACCAGCCTATCGATAGTTAGCTCAATGCAGTGTCTCTCAAATAATCATCTACCCGCTGCATTATTGCAGACTTTGAAATCTCCCTATTTCTCACTGGGAACATGAGCTGCTTAATTAAAGACTCCTTGTATGTGTGTAAACAGCTGGTTTGCATAAAATGTTGGCCTTCAGATGGTCCCACCTGATTATTTGCATATCCCACTGCTACTCCGTCTCCTGATCCCAGCAGCTCCAATCAAAATCCCCGGCTTACATGACCAACAGGACAGCTGAGACACATCCTGTCAGAAGGTTTGAAAAAAGGAGAGAAAACATCCATTCAAAGTGAAGAGATGCCGTTCCTCATGCATTTGATCTCATGTATTGATCACTTAAATTAAAGTAAAAGACAAAGGAATATTTAAAAGACAAAGGAATGTTTTTAAAAGACAAAGGAATGTTTTTGTGTCTTCTCTTAGAGAGAGCACGGAAACAGCCCTTCTGCCCACCGAGACCGCACCGACCAGCAATCCCTGCACACACTGGGGACAATTTTACATTTATAACCAAGCCAATTAACCTACAAGCCTGTACGTCTTTGGAGTGTGGGAGGAACCCAAAGATCTCGGAGAAAGCCCAGGCAGTTCATAGGGAGAATGTACAAACTCCTTACAGACAAGGATTCGTGGTCAGAATCTAACCTAGGTCTCTGGTGCTGTAAGGCAGCAACTAGTTGAGTTTAGCTTAAAGATACAGCGCGGAAACAGGCCATTCGGCCCACCGGGTCCACGCCGACCAGCGATCCCCACACATTAACGCCATCCTACACCCACTAGCGACAATTTTTACATTTACCAAGCCAATTAACCTACAAACCTGTACGTCTTTGGAGTGTGAGAAGAAATCGAAGATCTCGGAAAAACCCACGCAGATCACGGGGAGAACGTACAAACTCCGTACAGACAGCGCCCGCAGTCAGGATCGAACCTGGGCCTCCAACGCTGCTTTCGCTGTAAGGCAGCAACTCTACCGCTGTGCCACCGTGCCGCCCTGTTGACTCATATTTAGTTTGCTGTGTGGCGGCGAGAAATATTAGCATTTGTGCTGCAAGGCTAATACATGGGATTGGTTCACTTTGAGAATGACTAACACCACATCCCACTTAATTGCATGCAAACTACCAATCCCTTCACCGCAGAGATTCATTGAACTGCATTTGTATTTGATATAAAGCACTTTTTCGGAGGATTAATCCTTTGGGTACGATGCAAACCTGCCCTTTCCTTGGTTGCTTAACCCACCTGCAAAATCATCTCCCCCTGAATCCCCAGTGTACCTTATCAAAGCAAATCGCTAGAAAATGTACGGCAGAGAGAATAATAATTCTGCTCAGATTTTTCTTGTTGAGTAAAGTTAAATAAATAAATTGATGTGTCAATTACCCTGATGCGCAAAACATTTGCAGAGCCCTGGGAGAGTTGCAGACTGTCTGAATAAATGCTGTTGTATCGTTCTGTTTCCTCTGAAGCTTCCTTTCCAGAATTCTGCACCGTTTTAGGATTTGAATTCACACGATACGGGTGCACTTGGCAAAGATGGCAATGGAGTTTTGTTTTATACAAATTCATGACAGCACATCAAACTCTGGTGAACAAACACTCTCACTGCCAGCCACCTTTGGTATTAAGAGCGTTTTGATTTTACAGCGGGGCAATGAGGTGGGGTTAAAGTTCGGCTCTGTATTAACTGCAAACATGTTTAAAATTATTCTGTGAGCAATCAAATCAAGCCTGCGTAGAGTTGAGCACTTCTGAGTGAATTAAAAAGACAATCACTGATTTTATTGCATATGTTTTTTTTGGTGCCAATTATTGGCATTAGAGAGATGGTGGTAGAGGCAGAGATTCAGAGAGTCTTACAATGTGGAAACATGCCCTTCATCCCAACCACCACGCCTGCCGACATGCCCCATCATTAGTCCCACCTGCCCCTATCCTTCCAAACCTGTCCAATCCATGTACCTGTCTAAATGTTTCCTAAACATAGCGATAGTACCAGCCTCAACTACCACCTCTGGCAGCATGTTCCATACACCCACCACACTTTGTGTGAAAAGGTTACCACTCAGGTTCCTATTAAATCTTTCCCCCCTCACCTTAAACCTATGTCCTCTGGTTCTTGATTCCCTACTCAGGGCAAAGAGACTCTGTGCGTCCACCCGATCTATTCCTCTCATGATTTTGTACACATGATTTTAAACACAGTACTGCTGCTTACTAATCCTTGAGATTTCCAGCCACTTATACAGCTTGCAAACCCCCAAGCTATAGCAGAAAGGTGACGATTTCTGAGCGATGTGACTGTTATAAACAGTTTTGGGGGAAATTGCAAAAGATCTCTGAGTTTAGGTTATGATAATAATCTTGAATATCACCAGAGATGCTTCTGTTTCCTTCATGTAGATGCAAAACAAGATGTGAAAAGATATAGCAGAATGAATCATAGAACATAGAAGACAGAAGATAGTTTAATTTAGTGTTGAATAATTTATTGTCATGTACTGTGAAAAGCTTTTATTGCGTGCTAACCAGTCAGTGGAAAGATGTAACTATTATAATCTAAAATAGAACAGCACAACCCAGGAACAGGCCCTTCAGCCCACAATGCCAGTGCCAAGCGTGATGCCTGGTTAAACTAATCTCCTCTGCCTGCACCTGATCAGTATTCCTCCATTCACTGTATATCCACGTGCTCACCTAAAATCCTCAGACTCCACTATTGCATCTGCCAACCCTGGCAGCGCATTCCAGGAACCCACCACTCTCTGTATAAAGGGCCTGTCCCACTTTCACAACCTTTTTTAATCATGGACATTTTTCATCATGCTAGAAAAAACACCCCGACCTACTTGATGCCACGAGTACCTACGACTAGCATCACGACCTGCTACGACCTACCTACGACCTCCTATGACCTCCTACGACCTCGTGATGACCATGCTGCGAGCATGAGTCAAGGGCAAACTCGGCAGAGGTCGTGAATTAGGTTGTGAAAGTGGGACACGCCCATACCTCTCTGAAACATCACCTATCAATGTTCTCCAGGGATGCTGCCTGACCCCCTGTGTTACTCCAGCTTTCCGTGCCTTTCCTTTACAAGGATGATGCCTGGATTAGCCATGAGGAGAGGTTGGACAAACTTAAATAATTTTCTCTGGAGTGTCGGAGTTTGAGGGGAGACCTGATAGAAGTGCATTAAATTATGAGGCATCGTTGGAAATCTCAAAGACTAGAGGACATAGCTTGAAGGTCAGAGGACTAAAGTTTAATGGGGATATGCAGGGTAAGGTTTCCACACAGAGTGGTGGGTGTCTGAAACATGCAGCCGAGGGTGATGATGGAAGCAGAAAGACGATGGTATTTAAGAGACTTTTAGATAGGTACATGGATATACAGGGAATGGATCATATGTAGGCAGATAGATTAGTTTAACGCATGATATTTGGCACAGATGTTGTGGGCTGAAGGGCCTGTTCCTGTACAGTAGTGTTCTAAGTAATAAAGTTCAGATTTCCAACTGATTATGTAAATAAGATTAACTTTTTGTTGCTTTGACTTGGTATAAATATCAGGTAACATTTTACTTCACCAAAGGTGCAATATAAATCAGAATTGTTCTTGCTGTTATTTAATATGCCTGATGCTCCTTTGGATTGTCTGGATATTTCTTGCATTAGTTCTGATAAGAGAAAGATCATACACTTTAAATCGACTTTTGAGTTTCTGATCATTTCTCTCAAAATGATGATTTTTAAATGTGAAAATTCATGAAATATTTTAATCTTTCATTTCCTGAAACCATTCATTATCTAGTTAGAATATGTAGAATTGAATACATGCCTTGACCTGTTCATGGTTTGTCTTTATTTATCTTGCTTTTGGCAGGCTCTCTGTACAGTTGGAGAGTTGCTCTGGTCTGTATAGTTCATAAGTTCATAAGGTCATAAGTGATAGGAGCAGAATTAAGCCATTCGGCCCATCAAGTCTACTCCACCATCAATCATGGCTGATTTATCTTTCCCTCTTAACCCCATTCTCCTGCCTTCTCCCCGTAATCCCTAATCAAGAATCTAACTATCTCTGCCTTAAAAATATCCACAAACTGCCTTCACAGCCTTCTGTGGGAAAGAATGCCACAGATTCACCGCCCTCTAACTAAAGACATTCCTCCTAGAAACATAGAAATATAGAAAACAGGTGCAGGAGGCCATTTGGCCCTTCGAGCCTGCACCGTCATTCATTGTGATCCTGGCTGATCATCCACAATCAATAACCCATGCCTGCTGTCTCCCCATATCGCTTGATTCCGCTAACCCCTAGAGCTCGATCTAACTTTTTAAATTCATCAAGTGAATTGGCCTCTACTGCCTTCTATGGCAGGTAATTCCGCAAATTCACAACTCTCTGTGTGAAAACGTGTTTTCTCATCTCATTTTTAAATGGCCTCCCCTTTATTCTTAGATTGTGGCCCCTGGTTCTGGACTCCTCCATCATTGGGAAAATTTTTCCTGCATCTAGCTTGTCTAGTCCTCTTATAATTATATACGTTTCTATAAGATGCCCTCTCATCCTTCTAAATTCCAGTGAATCCTCACCTCTTTCCTAAAAGAACGTCCTTTTATTTTGAGTTATGGGAAATAATTGTTTCCTCCTTGGCTGATGTAGTAATGAGAACACAAATAGCAGAATATGAAGTGTCTAAAGACTTCACAAAGCATGCATTATATCTTCAGAGAAAAAGTTCACAGTCCATTCCTGATTGTGCTGCAGACTGGTGCTAAGATGCAGATTGCACTTATATTTATCCGTGTAAAAGATACATGCTTTCTCCTTCCTTTTAAAAGATATTCATGTGAAATTTGAATTGCTAATTCCTACTGTTGGAACATTATTGATGTTGTTTCAGCACTTAAACAGCAACCAAGGCTGGATGTGATATTTGTAAGGACATTTTCGTATGTGAAAATACACAAGAAGCGCGTGGGCAGATTGTGGTGTTGTCCTGAGCTGGGATCACTGTATTTGGGGAACAATACTCTTAATCGTGTGCAGGTGAACACACATTGAGGAGCAAGAGACAATCTTCACCAGTGCTTCGAGATCACCAACTAATAGGTTCCTTACTCAGTGATCTTTGCTTTCAGATGGTGTGAGTCTCTGCGGAATAGTATGGTTTTCACTCAACAATTTTTTGCTGATGAGACAATTGCACAAACGAGTTGTTCTCAGACAAGGCTTCATTAGTGGTTGAAGATAAGCACAAAATGCTGGAGTAACTCAGTGGGACAGGCAGCATCTCCAGAGAGAAGGAATGGGTTACGTTACGGGTCGGGACCTTTAGTCAGATTGGGAACAGCGCAGGCTTCTGCCAGGAGTCCTCATTGAACGCCACCATCTACTACAGCTTCAAGTACAAGCTCGAAGCAGTACAATGACTGCAGTGACAGTGGTTGCCAAGGAGATTGTAGCAATGAACATCCTTGTTTTTGGTTTTTAGAGATACGGTGTGGAAACAGGCCCTTCGGCCCACCGAGTCTGCACCGACCAGCAATCACCCACACACTAGCTCTATGTTATCTCACTTACTTGCATCCTACACACACCAGGAGCACCTGATCACAGGGAGAATGTCCATACTGCACCCGTAGTCAGGATCGAACCCAGGCCGCTGGCTCTGTGAGACAGCAACTCTACCACTGCGCCACTGTGTTGTTCTAGCGTCGGTGGAGTATTTTCACTGTATGGTTTATATGGCAGATTAGCACCATCCTTTAAGGCAGTTGAGGATGCACATAAAATCACGGACTTGCCAGTGTTAACCACATCCTGTGGATAAGATCAAAATCAAAGTCTCTCCTCTTTATTACCGCTTCCACCAATGCCACCAAAACAGCTGAAACATGATACATGGATAGGAAAGGTTTAGAGAGATGTGGGTTAAACGTAGGCAAGTGGGACTAGTGTAGATGGGACATGTTGGTCGGTGTGGGCAAGTTTGGCTGAAGGGTGTATTTCCACTCTGTGTGACTCTATGAGTAAATGGGACTAGCTTAGATGGAGCATTTTTATCGGCCTGGACAGGTGGGGCTGAAGGGCCTGCTTCTATGCTGTAAGACTCTGGATCTCAATGACTCTAAACATTACCTCTTCCTCTTTCTACATGTGCTGCCTAATCTGCTGAGTAGTTCTAGCTTCAGTAAAGTACCGGCTCAGAATGAACCTGCCACAGAGACAAAGATTTACCGGAGAGAGAGAGAGAAAATAGAAAACAATACTTTGCACTTGACAAATAACTAATCACTAGGCTTGAGTTATTTCCAGAATTTTAGACATTAAGACTGGTTCCCTGATGCATAAACAAGGTTATTTTCTTTAGCAAAGATCCATCAAGGATCTGAGATTATAAAACATTGGGTTGTTCGGTAATAATATAAAATGTTAAACCCAAAAAGTGACTCCATTGATTTATGATTGAAGATATAGTAAATGTTATGTACCTGTGTAAGATGAATGGAATTATGTGGAGCATTAAATTGACTAAATTGAAAAAAAAAACCTCACCATTTTAAATAGCAAAGAATTCCTAAACCACTTATCTCTGAGAGACAGGAGGACAAGATAAGGCTAGAAATTCCAGAGAATAACACAACAATTAGCGCAATCATACAGGGCCTTGGTGACTCATGAAATAATGCGTGTAGTTTTGGTTTACTTACTGAAGAAAAAATATACTTGTGCAGACGGGGTGCAACAAAGGTTCACCAGACTGATTCCCGGGATGGTGGGACCGTCTTATGACAGGAGATTGAACAAGTAGAGTTAAGGAGTAGACAAAATGTGTCCAATTTGTGTTTGGCTTCACTCTGACAACAGAGGACGCCCAGGACTGAAAGGTCACTGTGGGAATGGGAAGTTCCTTTTTGCATGTCTTGCTTTCATTTGTTCTATGTAACATCTATATCTCTCGTTTCCCTTTCCCCTGACTCACAGTCTGAAGATGGGCCTCGACCCGAAACATCACCAATTCCCCAGAGATGCTGCCCGACCCGCGGAGTTACTCCACATTTTTGTGCCCAGTAGAGTAACCAGTAGGGTCAAGGAGATTTCATTCAAACAAAAATTCGAAAATGGGCTTGACAATCTAGACACAAGGAAAGTATTTCCCTAGACTGAGAAGACTAGAATCAAAGGTCACAGAATATGGTGAAAATTGAGATGGGGAGAAAGGGGTAGTTTTTTAATCACAGGCCAAGTTGATGAATATATTATCTTTAATATATTATATCTTTAATTGGACTTCACTGAGCTTTATCTTGCACTAAATGTTATTTCCTTTCCCCATTATCTGTATATTGTGGATGGCTTGAATGTAATCCAGAAAAGTTTTGCCACTGACTGGATGGTACGCAACAAAAAAAGATTTTCACTGCACCTTGGTACATGTTACCTCGGTGCACACTATAAACTAAAGTAAACCAATTTTTGAGAAAGAGATTAAATTGGAGAGAGAGCAGGAATGTGGCATTGAGATGGAGTGCCGGCCATCATCATATTGAATGGTACAGCAAGTTTGAAAGGGCAAAAGGTCTACTCCCACTCCTGTTGTTCTATGCTTCTATGGACAGGTGGAATAGCCATAAACAATGGAACTCTGATAGGAAACAGCAGCATCTGGAGTCACACTGTGAGTCCATCTAGAGGACAGTATGTGGATTACTGTTTCAGGAACAGTATGATCTATAATTTATACCTGCTACATAAATAGATAGACACCAAATGCTGGAGTACCTCAGCGGGACAGGCAGCATCTCTGGAGAAAAGGAATAAGTGACGTTTCGGGTCGAGACCTATCTGTTCCTGACAGTTCTTCAGACAGATCCAGAGGTATGAAAAGGTGCAGAACAAATCAGAGTCGGCATCGCTGACCAAGGAGCGCACAACGGGCCATTGTTGGCGGTAGGGGAGATGATAATGAAGGGATATGAACAGTGAAACTAGCAGGACAACTGGGGTGGGGTTGGACAGAGGGAGAGGGAATGCAATGTCTTTCTCGGGGTTTGAAGACCATGCAGACTTGAAAGTACTTTTATTCTTTGTTCATCGTTGCTTGAGTCAAAATCCTTGAGCCTCCGACTGACCAGGATTTTTAGCACATAGACTGCAGTAGTTCATTTCCTCCTTCAAAGGGATAGTTGGAGGTAGTTATCAATTACTGGCATAGACATGAAAGCCCACATCTCACAATAAAAACAAACTTGTCAAATTATAAAATAAGGAATCACACATTTAAGACAGAGACAGGGACAAAATATTTTCCCTCAGACGCTTGTGAATGTTTGAAGCTGATTTTTCCCACACGGGCAGTGAATGAAGAGGTAGATAGATTCTTGATTAACAAGGAGGTGGAAGGAGATGTACGAGGTAGGTTTTTTACACAGAGGATGGTGGGTGCCTGGAATGTACTGTCAGGGGTTGTGGTGCAGGCAGATATCTTAGTGGCATATAAGAGGCCTTATGATAGGCACATGGATATGCAGGGAATGGAGGGATATAGGCATCATGTTCAGAACAGACATCGTGGGTCAAAGGGCCTGATCCAGTGCTGAACTGTTCTACGTTCTATGAAAGGCTTTTGCGGATAAATAGGAATAAAGAGCTGGTAGAAATCAGATCAGCCATTAAATGGCAAAACAAATCTTAAGTAGCTAAAATTGATGCCTCATGCTTCAAATTTGTCCTTTCATATGTAAAAACCAATTTATGAATTTCAAAACAAATAAATGACTCCAATCTTTAAAAATAGAATTCATGATTTTGAATCTGTTTAATTTATATTGCTAACTTAATGCTCTATATTTAGGTCTGCACAGCATGCATATTGCAGTGACTCAGAGGGCAGAGTGCCTTGTGCTGACTCCTTATGTGGATATTATTTGAGCTTTGGTTTTTAAATTCAGACTTTGTTGTGTTCCACGTGAGTTGTGATATTTAGGACAGCGACAGTGTCATTTTCAGATGTAATCATATTATTTTGCTGAACCAAATTTATCAGCTTCACCTCTAAACTGCAATTCCTATTTTAAGCACAGTAAGCTGTGCGTATCAGAGAGAGCCTGACTGGTGGAAGTGTTCCAGTTGATAAACAACACATCGGAATATAACGACTAATGATATAAGAAAGGGGGGGGAAGGAAAAATAGAGTCAGAAAAAGAACTTGCAAATAACCTCCCAGCAGTATGCCGACATTAAGCCTTTGAGCGAAGCTTTCAGTTTATTTAAACACGATTAATTTTTGCTGTATTTCTTTTAGACTGTGGAGTCTTCCCTCTCTCTGGATTTTCTGTGAATTTTCTCAGCCGTGGTATTTTCTTTTCTTTCAAGTATTTTGATTCCAAGTAGCTGGAATCTGTGATTAATGCTTAATATTGGAAGAAAAGTTTAGCACAAACTGGGGAACAATAGATGCTGGAGAACCACGTACAAAGATGTAGGGGGGTAGATAAGCCTCACATTGAAGATTAGAGACATAAGGCCTGTTTCTACCATTTTACTATAAAATTACCAGCATATCCTGCAATATGTCTGAAGAAGGGTACCTACCTGAAAATGTCACCTATCCGTGTTCTCCCGAGATGCTTCCTGACCGACTGACTTACTCCAGCACTTTGTGCCTTTTTTTGAATAAATAATTATCTGTAGATCCTTGTACCGTACAAAATGTTTTACAAATTGCGACACCTTCTCTCACAATTTCTACCTCAATGTAAATTTATACTTAAGCCTTAAATTTATATAATTTTATTCTCAAGACCTTTAAAATGGTAACATAAATTATTGTTACACGTTTAGCTCTAGACATTTGCATCAATTATTGAACTATTGTGATAAAATGTTATAGGAATGATTCGATTTTGCAAAAGCTAGATTTTCGGGGAAACTAATTATTTCGAAGATATTATAAACTTTTTCCACTTTGGCTGAGTTTGACATGTCATTATGATTTTTTAAAAAGCAGAGATAAGTAACATCTCGTACAATACTTATTACAGCTGTGAATATCTCTAAATCACACTGGTGCAAACAATAAAGCCAATCGAGTGTTGAGTTTACAATAAATTTGCAGAACTTTTCTGTACAGGCGACAGCTGCCAATTTGAATCTCCACATTATAATCTCTGCTAATCCACAATAATTTGAAATATATTTCCCTATACATTTTATTCTCTCAAATGGGCCAGTATTTGAGAACAAAAAAACATTGAACGCATACCATGATTCTGCAATCCTGCTCAGGAAATGTAGAATTATTCACCATTAAAACTAAAATATTAATGGTTTCATATTCTAAAATATAATCTAAATAAGTTAAATTGCCTTTGTATCCCTGTTTTTAAATGTGTTTTCCCTGACTTGTTTCTTCTCCCCATTTCTTGTACTTTGCCTGCCTCTCATTCATTCTTTGTGTGAGTAAGAACTGCAGATGCTGGATTAAATCGAAGGTAGACACTAAATGCTGGAGTAACTCAGCGGGCGAGGCAGCATTCCTTCTCTTCAGAGATGCTGCCTCACCCGCTGAGTTACTCCAGCATTTGTGTCCACCTTCTCATTCATTCCTTCCAGTTTACCCTTTTTGTTCCCATTTACTTTTTTGTTCCTATATTCCAGGCACCTCTGATATTCTCCCGAATGATCCATAATGCACAAATACAGAGAACACTAGAAGAATTTTTCTTATATAATTACACCATTGTTTGACATGAACATTTTGAGACAGACAGATTGTCATTTGAATCGGGCATTGTCATTTGCTTTGAGTTTTTACCCATTGTCTTTGACAGTGGAATTACTTCTGTTTCAGAATCCTACTCTGCAAATAACCATATTACAGTATGTCGGAGGGAACTGCAGATGCTGGTTTACACCGAAGACAGACACAAAAGCATTTTGTGTCTACCATATCACAAAACATTCTTTCTACTTCTATGATATCAAAATCTCACTATCTTTTTGTGATCCAGATTAAAATCAGTATTATATTGTATTAAAAAGAATTCAAGACTTAATTGGGTTAAGCAATTAAACAGGAAAGGCGATTTCGCAAATTGTTATTCTGATTAATCCTATCTGTTCTAAGTGAGCAGGAATTTTGTTTTAAAACAAATCCTGATTGTGGACTAAGGTCTTATAAATAATAAAGCAGCAAGATTCATGGAATCATTTACGATCAATGTTATTATTTTCTCTGCTGCTTAATATTACCCAGCACCTCACTTCTCCAAACTCTCCTGTAATCATAAAATCTAAACTACTTACGATCCTAAACTTGCTTCATCTGATCAACATTTCCAAATTTATTTTGTCTTTCCTCCTGCACTTTTCATTTCCCCCCTTTTCCTTTAATTCTCAATTGTGAAATCAGATTTCACTCCATCACCAGCTAACAGCTATTTCTAGATTTTCCTTATAAAACCGGTTTCCAAAAAAAAATTGGTATTTCTGAAATATTACTTGAAACTTAAAGTATGTCAACAAATTTCATTTCCCCAGCTTCCCCAAAGAAATTACTTCATTTAAACATCGCAATATTGCCAATAACATTGTAATTTAAAATATAAATGATGGGTTGCGGATCAAAATCTACAAGTATATTGCAAAGATAAATCTTCAAACCTACATGAGGTATTAGAGTGTTTTAGATTGTCCAAATAATATTGGGGTATGTAGAATTTGTCAAGTGGTTAGAATCTGAAGTCTGGCTGCAATACAAGTTATAGAAGTTCGCAAATGAGCAAAGCATATTAAGCGACTTTGAGCTGGCATGGAATAGATTTCACTTACACTGTTCTTTCCGAGCAGTGGCATTTTGTATTGGCAGTAGGATCTCAGCTTCACTACAGCCCTATCCCCTGGCCTGTTGTGCCTATCCCAGCAAATTGCTAAATCTTAAAATCTGTTCCCAAATTCTTGTTCCAGTCCCAAAGTGGCAATTTAACTGCTACCTTCCACAGATTCACCCCTTAAACTTCCCTCATGCCAAACTCAATAGTTTCACTCATAATATTCAGGATTTAAGCACAAGGAATCAATTATAATTCAGTTTCACAGTGACAGTCTTTGCAAACATTAATAAAACAAATTTCCGCATGGGTTCACAGTAAAGAATTGTCTAGTGCACAGGATTAGAGCCATATAATTTTGGGGGGGATCTTTGGGAGACCGATTGAAATGTATTCAATTTTATGTCTTTGATTTTTAATGTTTATTAATAACCTAAAATTAATATTTATCAAATACCATGTATATATAAAATTGTAATGAAGTACTCCCGTATTTCTTCTCCCTCTCTTCCTTGCTTGCATACAGCTGCTCTCTCTTCTGCCTCATAGCCTCTTATATTCAGTCAAAATAGTGAGGAAGCTGAGGAGCTCACATTTGTCCCGCCCTGCACGGCAATATTGGTGCTAAACTGTGGTGGCAAAGAATCGCGCTTAGAATCGGCAAAGAATAAAGCAAGGTCTGTGGGCTGTTCTACACAACATAGAAAGACATGTATATTTTTGCAACTGTCTGAGTTTATTTTCCATTTATACTACTTCCCCAGAACAGTCATGCTGCTTGCGTTAGGGGGTTGTCAAGTATAAAACCCTTCAATTCTATTGAATTTCCTATGGCAGTGTTAATGGCAAATTGGGAGTTTTATAAGGGCACGATCTCAGCACCAAGTAAAATGTGATGTAGATATGTATCCTTTAAAGGCGAGAAGACATGATTGCTGTGCATTGTGAAAGTGAATGGTGGGGTCACTAAAGGTCTGGCTTTAGATAATGATCCTGAGTTTGTTTACTTGACAGGTCAATTAGAATCTGAAGTCATTGTGTAAAAGTTGTGTGCTTTTGAAGGAATTTGAAACACACACCATCTTAACGTTGGTTGACAAAAATGCTGGAGAAACTCAGCGGATGAGGCAGCATCTATGGAGCAAAGGAAATAGGCAACATTTCGGGCCAAAACCCTTCTTCAGACATCTTAACATTTGTTTTTTATCTGCAATAGAAAGATTAGAAAAGCATAGAAGCATAGGAGATAGAAAATAGGAATAATTTTTACCAAGGTGAATTTTCTAATATTTATACTTAGCTTGGAGACATCACATGTGTTTTAGTGTGTTTGATTGTAGTCTTTTGAGTATATGGAAATGAGGACACGGGATTTTAGGATTGGAAATTAATCAAAATAAATTGACCCTGTCGGGTGTGATAGAATAAATTTGTCTTTTACTAATACAGAGGCAATACGCAGAAGGCTATCAGAAGTTGCATGCTATGGGTGGAAAGACGGAACTGCAGAAGCTAGTTTATAAAAATAGTCTCAAATCGCTGGGGTAACTCAACAAGTCAGACAGCTTCTCTGGAGAAAAGGAAAAGGTGATGTGTTCAACCCATCTTCAGACCTGAAGAAAGGTTTCAGCCTGAGTCTGACGAAGGGTTCCAAACCGAAACATCACCTAGTCCTTGTATAGGTGATTTTTCATTTTTCAAGGATGGAAGTTGCCAATTGTGAAGCCAGAGGAAGGAATACAGGTGGAGGGGGAGGGAGGGATGAGAGAAATAGGTGTGTCCAGATGGGGTACTGGGAAGGAGGGGTACTGGGAAGGAGGGGGAAAAGAAAAAAGAGGGAGAGTGGGGAGAAAAATGAGGTGAATAGGGGACGGGGGGGGGGGGGGGGGGGGGGGGGGGGGGGGGGGGGGGGAGGGGGGAGAAGGAAGCTGGGCATTGTTTAAAAATGACCATGTGAATAAAAGACATAAAACATAGCTCCCTTTCCAAAAAGCCCAAAATATAGAATTGAAAAAGCCATTGCAAACTCCATACGTGGTAATTATGCCTCTCTGGCAGCTATATCGCTATGATGCCACATTATGGCAACATTACAACCTATTTTAGTTTAGTTTAGTTTAGAGATACAGCGCGGAAACAGGCCCTTCAGGCCCACCGGGTCTGTGCCGACCAGCGATCCCCGCACATTTACACTATCCTATACCCACTGGGAACGATTTTTACATTTACCAAGCCAATTAACCTGTACGCCTTTGGAGTGTGGGAGGAAACCGAAGATCTCGGAGGAAACCCACGCAGGTCACGGGGAGAATGTACAAACTTCGTACAGACAGCACCCGTAGTCAGGATCGAACCTGGGTCTCCGGCGCTGCATTCGCTGTAAGGCAGCAACTCTACCGCTGCGCCAACGTGCTGCTCACCACTTCTGCCTCTTAAATTGCTGTACATTTGCATTGATTAAATATAAATTATAACATTAAATCCAACCAATATATAGAAAATGAGACAGAACAGAAAAAAAACAAGGAGTCGTGTTTTAATTGTATCTGTGTATCCCGTCCTAATTTGTCATCCTTCTTCTCTGAGGTTAGGCTCTGTATTAACTCCACTGTTTAAAATGTCTCCTTCCACCTTGGCTAGCTCCAAATTAAAATAAACTGAATGAAGGTACCCGTTATCAAATATTGTTAGTATTTTTAAATTAATCTAAACAAATTAATAATTCTTGCAGAAGTGAAAGGAGACCTATGATATGTTAGTCAGTAGGGCACTTGGATTCGACAGAGTAATAAAAGATTATTTTAGAACTCAAATCAATGCCTTGATTGCATGTTGTAAGTGACACAGCGAATGAAAGTTCAATATAGTTTAATTTAGTTCAAAGACACAGCATGGGAGCAGGCCCTTTGGCCCACAGAGTCTAATCCGACCATTGATCGCCCGTTCACACTAGTTCTACGTTGTCCCACTTTCCCATCCACTCCTTACACACAAGGGGAAATTTACAGAGGCCAATTAACCTACAAATACGCACGTCTTTGGGACATGGGGGGAAACTGGAAAGCACCTGGAGGAAACCCACGGGGTCACAGGGAGAACGTGCAAACTCCACACAGACAGCACCAGAGTTCAGGATTAAACCTGGGTCTTTGGCGCTGTGAGACAACAGCTCTACCTGCTGTGCTGCTGTGCTACCCCATGTATAATATACTGGCATCAAGATATGTGGGTGCTATCTGGTGGACTGAATGCCTTCACACATCCATGGTAAGTTATGATCTTGTCGAAGCCCAGAGAATATACTTGATTTTATCACGGGGGGATGTCAGGTCAGTGATAATTTTATAAAGATCCTCTGTCGCAAAATTGAAGGGAACGTGATTTTTCATGTTGTAATCCAATTGATTGGATGATTTTTGCACATTTATGCCAAATTTTAGCAAATCCTTTAGCAAATACAGTGACATTTTAAGCCATTTGAGCAGAATCTTTCCTGTGCAGCATAATATTTCCTGTTGCCCAGCATTGTGCTTGATGACAGTTTTAACTATTTCCTGCTTAATTTGATGTTTTGAGTCAATCACTCTTTTTGAAATAGACACCAAATGCTGGTGTAACTCAGCGGGTCAGGCAGCAACCCTGGAGAAAAGCAATTGGTGACGTTTTGGGTCGAGACCCTTCTTCAGACCTGAAGAAGGGTTCCGACCCACGTCAGAAGAAGGATTCTGACCCAAAATGTCACCTATTCCTTTTCTCCAGAGATGCTGTCTGATCCGCTGAGTTCCCACAACATTTTGTGTCTAAGTTCAGTATCAACCAGCATCTGCCCACACAGTCATTTTGAAACGACTGATAGCAAGATATCTGAAATAAATTGCAGATTTGAGGACTCTGGAGAACTCCCAGAAGAGGAGATGAGGCTTGGGGCAGATCAGCCACGATCGTACAGGACAGAGGGACTGCAAAGCCCACTGCTGGGCCTACTTTCCAATATTCTCATAACACTGCCATAGTTGGAAGTGGACTACAGAATGCCAGTATCTAAAGGGAAACATGGTTTGTTCATTCTGGATGCTCTTGAGTCTGAGCATTTGTGGCTGTAAAGATAAGGTGGGGTCCATGGAATGCTACATTTGGAGATCATAAGGATCGTTCAAGTATCAAATATCAATAGAACATTAATACTTTATACACAGGGGAGTGAAAAGAGCAAGATCCGAAATGAGAGACAAAATATTGTTGAACATTTAAGAGATTTGGTACATGGGTAGGAGAGGTTTAGAGGGATGTGGGCCAAATGCGGGCAGGTGGGACTAGTGTGCATAGGTAACCAGGGTCGGCATGGGAAAGTTGGGCTGAAGGGCCTATTTCCATGCTGTATGACATTATAACAAACATTTGGAACTTTTACTTGTATTTTACCCTGAAATGTTGGAAGAATGGATGGAACAAGTGTACGGGTGAAGTCTTATTTAACTTTGGCAGTGTGGATTAGGGGGAATGGGTGCTGTGGTGACAGTCAAAAGAATGTTTGGTTTAGGATGAAATATTTGACCTGAAAGAGGAAGCAAAGAATCTTGGTGGCAGCTTTTTTTTAAACAATCGGTTTGATTCAAATTTGAGAACAGGGCGCAGTTTGTAACATCGAAAATATTGGCAAGTGAAACTATGAAGACAAATGGCGTACAAAATATGTGAAGGAAATTGAGGACTGTAGAAATAAAGAGAGAGAGTAGGTATGAATATTATAAAGTCATATAGATAAAAAACATTTACTGAATGTACACAGATATGGCATGTGAACTATCAGTAGTTATTTTTACACTAATACTTAAATGACAGCCACTTCAGCATGATTTCTTAATAGCAATTCCTAATGTTTAGATTTCATTTTAGAGATATAGCGTAGAAACAGGCCCTTCGGCCCACCGAGTCTATGCCAATCAACAATCAACCTGTACATTAGTTCCCACACTTGGGAGAGGATTTACAGAAGCCAATTAACCTACAAACCTGTACGTTGTTGGAATGTGGGAGGAAGCCGGAGCACCCGGAGAAAACCCATGTGGTCACAGGGAGAACGTGCAAACTCTGTACAGACAGCACCCTTGGTCAGGATCGAGTTCGGGTCTCTGGCGCTTTAAGGGAGCAACTCTACTGCTGCGCCTTCATGCCCCTGTACAACTGTGGCAAAAACGTGTAAAGCTTCTTATAGCCCTGTCCCACGGTACGAGTTCATTCCAAGAGCTCTCCCGAGTTTGCCCCGATTCAAACTCGGAGATTTAGGGTAATGGCCACTCGTCGGTACTCGGGGCACTCGTGGACATTTTTCATCATGTTGAAAAATCTTCACGAGTCTTCCCGTGCTTACCTGCCGTTAGCCAGTCTTCCCGAGTACCTGCCGTTAGCGCTAAGAGACGTCCCCGCGCTCCGACGTACCCGCTACGTTCATTCTCCGTGTTTGCCACTAGTTTGATTTTTTTTAACTCGGGAGAGCTCTTGGAATTAACTCGTACCGTGGGACAGGGCTATCAGTGATGGTGACTAATTTACACGGTACCTCAATTAAGTTTTACAATTGGAAAGGACCCTGGCTGATGGTCGGTTTTTAATGCCTTTTCTATCATTTTGATTCGCAATTTGATTGGAAATTACAAACTAAAAAGGGATTTGATTTTTATTTCCGTGGACATTCCCCAGCGACACCTTGCTTGTTCATGAGTTGTGAAATGGTGGGGTTAAAAATCATAAGAGGTCTGCACTTCACCCCTTGACACAGTCCAACACACGAGAGCTGCCTTTCCAAACTTCCCTTTATCACATCACGTCCTTGAACCTATGCAACTGTTCAATTAATACTCTCAGAGAGACGGGTAATAACATATTATTGACTGCTGATTCCCTCTTTACCTGCCCCTTCCACTCCATAATTAACATTTCACTTACTAATTATTAGTGAGTGCCTTTATAGATTTTGTTTTTTGTATCCACTCAACATTCCTCTTCCTACATGGTTTGTTCATTTTGACATTCTTTTAGTTTAGTTTAGTTCCGAGATACAGCGTGGAAACAGGCAATTTTCACCACCGATTCTGCGCCGACCTGCGATCCCCACACACTACCACTATTCTACACACTCTGGACAATTTACAATTTTACCGAAGCCAATTAACCTACAAACTTGTACGTCTATGGAGTGTGGGAGGAAACCGGAGATCCCGGAGAAAACTCACACAGGTGACGGGGAGAATGAGTGAGTAAATACTTTATTGTCACACGTGACGAGTCATAGTGAAATGCTTTGTTTTGCTCACCCATGGTATGCAAAGTATCCCACGCCGGGTCCTCCTTTGTACTCCCCCCCCCCCAAAATGCCAGTCCCCCCACGCCAGGTAAAAACTTTGCGCAGACAGCACCCATAGTCAGGATCGAACCCAGGTCTCTGGCGCTGTAAGGTAATAACTCTACCGCTACGCCACCGTGCCACCCTCGCTTAGCTAATATCAAAATTTACAAAATTGCAAGTTTGCAAAATATCAATCTGCAAAATTGTTGTGATCGTCATTTTTGACCCTCAACATCTTCCTAACCCACAAGCATTTATTACCTCATCCAATCCCAACTTTTGTATCTTGTTCCATCCTTGCCTAACTTCTCTCAGCCTGTGTATCGTGATTTACTTTGTCCAACAGTGCAAAACGAATGATTGCGTGGAGTGTCAGCCTGTTTTAGATATTTCCCCGAGTTATTTCACCCCACTTCAACAGGGGAGAGATAGGAACCTGTCTACTGGTTCACATTTACCCATTGTACAATATCTCAGTCAATATCATACTTCAGAAGGTTTTCAGAGGCTGGCTTCTGAATTGTCCAAACTCCCCAAATGGCCTTTAAAATAAAATTAATTGCACAGATAACGCAAGTGTTATCCTCTTATAATTTGACATTGCTTTCTCTGTGGTTGAATAAAAAAGCATATGTTTCATGAAAACAGAACCAAAAATCTGATACTGCATTTTCCACAAATATCCATCAATTTTCTAACTGTGATGTTTTTCATACTGGTTTAATGCAATGATTAGAAAACCTGTGAACTTGAGGATATTTATACAATCACTTCATATCGAAGGAACAGAAATTGCTATTTAAAAAAAACTGCAAGACATTTGAATTGGACTTGATCCAGGACCCTTTTAACCTTCAAACAAAAAAATGCTCTGATTTGAAGTGTCACCAAAATTTCAGATATTTTTCTGTTCATTTTTTTGAAGTTTCCTTACCACAACCTCCTCCACTCCTCGGCCTTCATACGAAATGGAATCATCTTCATATGCATGGTCGTGACATATATAAAGTCTTAGTATAAATAAATACATGAGTCGGGACACTGAGCTTTTAATCTTGTGCCTATTTTTTGGGGCCTCTTCGTCTACCATTTGAGACCATCAGCAGTGCCTTCTCTGCATGGAAGAAAAGCACATTCGAACAGGTTGATGAAGAGTAAAATTTGCTGGAGTCTTGAGATTCAAGAGTGTTTTATTGTCAGATGTCCCAGAGAGAACAATGAAATTCTTAGTTGCAGCAGCACAACAGAATATGTGAAGATAGTACACTGTAAACAATATAATGAACGAGAAGAAAAAGTTCAGTGTGTGTATATATATAGACACACAGACACATATATATACACACACACAGTATATACTGTATATACACGCGCATATCTACACACACATATATATACACACATACATACATATATACACATAAAAACAAACAAACAATAATAGTGCAAAAAGACAAAAGATAAGATGGGGTCCATGGAATGGTACATTTGGTGATCATAAGGATTGACTAATGGCTCGTTCAAGTATAAAGTTCATGAGAACAAAAGAAAAAGTTCAGTGTGTCTATATACACACACACACACACATATATATATATATACAGTATATACTCACGCATATCTACACACATATATACACATACACATATGCGCATATCTACATATATATACACATATATATATACACATGCACACACACATATATATACATACACGAAAACAAACAAACAATAATAGCACAAAAAGACAAAACCAATGGCCCCAAAATCATGTAATTCAGAACTTATTTGAAGGTTGTGGTGTTTAATGGCCTGATGGCTGTAGAGATGAAGCTGTCCCTGAACATTGAACACATATAATGAACAAGGGAAGGCTAATATTTGGGGTCTGCTTTCTTACTATGCTTCACATACTACGCAGCACACACAAGCACACCCCCACCCTTAAAGAAAACTTTAGCTAAATATACAAGAGTTTTCCTTTTTGCCAAAGACACCTCTGATTTTATTTCAAAGTAAATAGTGTTGGAGAGGCCTAGGTACCTTAGTAATAAAGCTGATCACTCCAGTAACCTTTTCCCTTTATGGCAATGTGTCTGTTGTGCACAATTTCATTGTAAATCCAGTGGTTATGAACATTATAAACAGCAGGGTTGCATTCAGACAGTGTATTTGAGACTGTACAATGGTTATGGCCAAATGGCACAATAAATCCTCTCTAAAATGTTATTCCTTCTTCAAATTTCTTCACAATAGACACAAGAAGCTGGAGTAACTCAGCGGGTCAGATGGCTTATCTGGAGAAAAGGAATAGGTGACAGTTCAAGTCGAGACCCTTCCCGAAATGTCACCTATTCCTTTTCTCCAGAGATGCTGCCTGACCCGCTGAGTTACTCCAGCATTTTGTGTCTAACTTCGGTTTAAACCAGCATCTGCAGTTCCTTCCTCCATCTTCAAATGTTGTCATATTCCACACGCCACATAGTTATCAACAGACCAGGGGATTGCTTGTTCCTCAGCATCTGACAAGAGTCCCTTATAACCAGACATCCTTTGCATATTTGCTTTAACCCTTTCTGCTGGGACACACGGTAGTCAATGCTGATCAGTCCTGCTTGGGTTATGAAGTGAGGGAGACCTGGGTCTGGGCTTCTGGCTGTGTCGTTGGGAAAATGGAGTCATCACCATGCTTTGAGTATAGGAGCAGGGAGGTTCTACTTCAGTTGTACAGGAGTCTTGGTGAGACCACACCTGGAGTATTGCGTACAGTTTCGGAAGGACATTATTGCCATAGAGGGAGTGCAGAGAAGGTTCACCAGACTGATTCCTGGGATGTCAGGACTGTCTTATGAAGAATAGACTCGGTTTATACTCTCTAGAATTTAGGAGATTGAGAGGGGATCTTATAGAAACTTACAAAATTCTTAAGGGGTTGGACAGGCTAGATGCAGGAAGATTGTTCCCGATGTTGGGGAAGTCCAGGACAAGAGGTCACAGCTTAAGGATAAGGGGGAAATCCTTTAAGACCGAGATGAGACAGACTTTTTTCACACAGAGAGTGGTGAGTGTCTGGAACTCTCTGCCACAGAGGGTAGTTGAGGCCAGTTCATTGGCTATATTTAAGAGGGAGTTAGATGTGGCCCTTGTGGCTAGGGGGATCAGAGGGTATGGAGAGAAGGCAGGTACGGGATACTGAGTTGGATGATCTGCCATGATCATATTGAATGGCGGTGCAGGCTCGAAGGGCCGAATGGCCTACTCTTGCACCTAATTTCTATGTTTCTATGCTTGCCAGTGACCTGCTACTGAAAGTCACAGTGTGTGGATGCAGCTGAAGGCTGCAAGCTGGCCGCTTCCTGAATGACTTATTCTCTGCAATAAATAGAGAATAAGTCCTCCTCTTGAACAGAAACAGAATCAGTTCCGATTCCTGTATTTTGTTGATCAATAGTAACAAAAGATGCCTGGTCGGATGATTGACATTGCAGCTTGCAGTAACTTTGTGGGCAGCCTTCAATATTTTACCGGATGTCCGAGAAGTTGTGCGCAATTTCTTTGTTTGAAATCAAAGCCATTTATTCCTGCAATAAAAAAAAAATCGTGCTGTGTTGTAGCTGCATCTCAGTTAATTTAGGTCACATTTGAAGGAAGGTGCTTCCAAGGGTGATGCTTCCCCAACACTGCCATCTACAGTCCTCCTAAAGCAGTCAGCACTGCTCCGACAATGCTGCATTTGTCTCCTTCCATAGTTATCGCAAGCCTGCATCCGGAGAGCCTGTTTACGGAGCCAGAGAATTTTCCAGAAAGATCTTTGTGAAGCATTCATGTCTTGGTTCCCCTCTATTTTACAACACAAGGCAGATTAATAACTGGGCCGCTGTGCACTTATCCAATCTTAGCTTTGTACAGCTGTCGCTGTTGTGTTATTTGTTGCCCCCATTCTAACCCCCCACTCACCCACCGCCCTACGATTCCCCCCCCCCCCCACCTTTATTCAAGGTCAACATTAAGTTCACTCCCTTTTTCCTGTGATCTGTAGTCAAACAAACCCTCATAAAACTGTAGCCTTGTTTCCGATAACCTGTTCAACCATTGCAGACAGAAGACATTTTCAAAATAAGATTTTTTTTTTTTTGCAATGCGAACAACACAGATGTTTTTTTCTCAGGAGCTTTGTCTGCCAAAAGCGCGCACATACAGTTTTGTGTGTCACAGCCAACTGCCTGTTCTGTGATTTTTCTCCCCCCTCCTTTTGCACAAATAGTATTATGTAGTGCGCAGGAGGGCCAGAGTCACAGTGGCCCATTGTGCGGCTGTCTATCACACTCTCACACAACAGCGAGTGCACTTCGCCTTTCAAAACTGTTTTTTTTTTTTTAAAAAGAGGAAAAGCCTTCGGTACTGTGCTGGAATTTCAATGTACGGAGTCTAATAAAGGCTTCCTTGAGTCACATCCAGGGAGAGAGAGAGAAAAAAAGTTTGCATAATGCAAACTGCACGCTGCGATGATCTTTAACCCTCCATCCCCAACAATAGTGGGGTGCACCGCGTCAAGTTGCACCCTCAGCCTGCATCCGCCTCTTCTGAGACAGAAAAATTATGAGAACCCTCCATTCATTTTGGCATGAAGTGCCTTGCTGCCCCCCCCCCGACAGGCTTTATCTCACGGCCATTTCAATTTGTGAAGCGCTCTATTCTTGCCCATGTTACATTCGTTGGGTTTACCCAGAATAAAATGTCTCCTTTTATTTTTGGCACAGCTCTTTCATTGATTCTTTTGATGCTTGGGTTATGGGGGATATGGATGGGACCAAAGGGTCCAGTGGGCTTCTCCATGGAATGATGGACTGCAGTGAGAAGAGTGTGGAATGGAACACTGGGGACTCTGGAAACAGAGGGGACACTTTTTCTGCTCCCACTTCACCGACCATCAGGTGGAGCCAGCAATGGCTGCCTCACCAACAGTCTGTCTCGTCCATTCCTTCTTTGGTGTTTTGTAGTATGCGTTAAACGTATGTTTTAGTGTTCTTTAGCTTATTTTATGTGGGGGGGGGGGGGGGGGGTTGGGGGAAACTATTCTTTAATCTCTTACCTCGACAGAGTTGCGATTTTTTTCCAGTATCATATCTCCGTCCGCACTGTGGCCAAACATCGTGGGGCTGGCGGCCTCTGCTGGAGATCAACTTCGGGAGCTCTAAGCCGCAGGAACTTCGGTTGCCCCGACTGCGGATGGTTCGATAGTCCTTTGAAACATTTGAAACTTTGCTTTTTGCATTCAAAATGCACTGAACTCTCCTGCAATAGCTTCTTATTTAGTTTAGTTTAGTTTAGTTTGGAGATACAATGAGGAAAGAGGGCCTTCAGCCCACTGAGTCTGCGCCGACAAACACTCTCCGCACACTAACACTATCCTACACACAATAGGGACAATTTACAATTTTACAAAGCCAATTAGCCTACAAACCTGTACATCTTTGGAGTGTGGGAAGAAACATGAGCACCCGGAGAAAACACACGCAGGTCACGGGGAGAATGTACAAACTCTAGTGTAAAATTGTCACTAGTGTGTAGGATAGTGTTAATGGTCAGGGATCGCAGGGTGGCGCGGACTTGGTGGGCCGAAAGAGCCTGTTTCCATGCTGAATATCTAAACTAAACGAAATTAAACTAAGCTAAATGAAGGGACTCAAAGATTTATAAAATGATAAGTGGCATTAATAGGGTAGACAGTCAGATCCTTTTCCCCAGGGTCGAAATATGAAAGGCGGGAGGGCAGAGGTCTATGGTGAGAGGGGCAAAGTTTTAAGGCGATGTCCTGTGCAGATTTTTTACAGGGAGTGGTGGGTGCCTGGAATGCATTGCCAAAGGGAATGGTGGAGGCAGACATGATGGTGACGTTTTAATGGATTTAGGATGGGCACATGGATATGCAGGGAATGGAAGGATATGTTTAACTTGGCATCATGCTCGGCATGGGCATTGTGGGCTGAAGGGCCTGTTTCTGTGCTGGACTGTTCTATGTTCTACGTTCGATGCTCTTTCCTTTAATGAAGTAGTGACAAACCATGGCTAAACCGAAATTAATGCACTTCATCTCAGGTGTAATACTTTTTATCAGTCCCAGGTTAAAGTGCATGATGTTAATTAAGCACTTTAACATTGAAACATTGTCTCCATGCTCACCCTTCTGGAGATCTTGCTCGAAGAGAGCCACCCAATCTATACACTGTTGTGGAAAAGGCTGTTGTGATATGGTGCATTTAAATAAAAATGGTCTGTTGCTGAGAAACATACCTGTGCATGTATTACATAAAACAATATTATTCAGGTTCTCTGGTCTTGAATATATAATGTGTTCATAGATATAATTGGCATTTTTTCATAAAGAATTGCTGTACATAGAACTCCTGAATGCATGCGCCTGAAATTGGATCCATCAGTGTCCATTTTCATTTGTACAGTACAAACAGAAGTGAGTTCACAGTTAGGTTGCACCTCGCACGTGAGATTGGGCCCAGAAGGATATTGGTACAGGCACTTTGTGCAATTCATTTGAGCGCATCTGATATTTTCCCCATCCCTGAAGATTGTAAACAGTGGTGAACACTGCCCAGTCCATAACAGGTACTGACCTCCCCACCATCAAAGGGATCTACGAGAGTTGCTGCCTCAAAAAGGCAGCCAGCATCATCAGAGAGACCCACACCACCCTGGCCACGCTCTCTGTTCACTCCTGCCATTGGGAAGAGGTATAGGAGGTATAGGAAAACTGTAATATCCAGGTTCAGGGGCAGCTTCTTCCCCACAGGCTTCTTCTTCGAGTCCGTTGCAATCTCAGATGTCGTTCTGCCAGTATCTGGCCGCAGGTCACAGCTGGTCGGGTCGGTTCAGCCAGGTCCTGGGGGCTGCACTGGGGGGCGTCGTCACACTCCAGTAGGTGGGACATTGTCTGTACTGCTCCACAGCTGCATGTGTCTTCTGCCTGGTAGTTCCATGCTTCCATAAGTGCTTTGCACCTCCCCTGCTCCACTCGTAATCTGTTGAGGGTCGTCCAGGTTGGCCACGGGAGGTCGTGCCCGCTGGCGAGGCATTCAGTCGGAGTGATTCCTCTCTCCATCCAGTCGTGGGCTCGCGTGTTGAGCTGGTTCCATTCATCAGTCCAGATGTTGGTCCTTGCTGTTTCTTTGGTTGTCTGGAGAGGTGGGACTGTCTGCAAGAAAACTGGCTCTGGATTTCAGTCGGGGTGGAGGTGCTGTGTGTCCGTGCAGGGGGTGCCTGGTATCGATCTCCTGTGCTCTCCGCTCGTCTTGGGTGACGATGGATCGTCTAATATGGGGGGGGGGGGGGGGGTTGATACCAGCTAGGGCGTAGAGGCACGAGACTGGCGTTGTCTTTATGCATCCCGTGATAATGCGGCAGGTGTCGTTGAGGGCTGTGTCAACCAGTTTGGTGTGGTGGGAGCGGCTCCAGCTTGAGCACGCGTATTCAGCTGTGAGAAGCACAGAGGCTAGGGCAGTTGCACGGATGGTTGGTGGATCAGCGCCCCACTTTGAGTTTACCAGTTTGCGCAGGATGTTGTTGCGAGTGTTGACCTTGGCTTTGGTGTTCTGAAGGTGGGTTTTGAAAGAGAGTGTCCTGTCGAGTGTGACTCCGAGGTACACGGGGTGGAAGTGTTGTAGGAGAGTTTGTGGCCATCCCATGAGACGCTCCGTTGTTTTCCTGCATCTCGATTTTTAAGGTGGAAGCTGCATAGTTGGGTTTTTGATGGGTTGGGTTTCAGGTGGTTGTTATTGTAGTAGGTTGTCATCTCTTGGAGGGCGCTTTCCAGGACAGACTCGATCTTCTGGAAGTTCTCCTGTTGGGTGGTGATGCAGAGGTCATCAGCATAGATGAAGCGGCGGCATTGTGGGGGAAGTGGTTGGTCGTTGGTGCAGATGTTGAAGAGGAGGGGGGCCAGTACGCTGCCTTGTGGTAGGCCATTCTTTTGGGCTTTCCATTTGCTCTTCTTGTTGTTTAGTTGACGAAGAAGCGCCTGTTGTTGAGGAAGGCTTTTGATGACGGCACAGGTCGAGGTCACCAGTCGTGTCAAAAAGAGTTTCCTGATCATGGTGCGGTGCTGGACAGTGTCGTAGGCAGCGGTGAGGTCTATGAAAGCTGCTCCGGTGATGAGTTTGCACTCAAACCGTCCTCAATGTGTTGGGTGAGGTTCAGTAGCTGCCCGGCACAGGAGTGGCCAGGGCAGAAGCCAGGCTTGATCTTTAGTAAGCTTGGAGTCTATAAGTGGCATAAGGCGTTGGAGTAGTAGCCTCTCGTAGAGCTTGTAGGTGATGCAGAGGAGGGAAATGGGTCTGTAGCTCTTTGGGGATGATGGGTCCTTTCCAGGTTTGGGAATTGCGACAGTCTTGGCCTTTCTCCACACAGGTGGGGTTGTTTTCTGTGCCATGCATGAGTTCAGCATTGCTAGGAGCCAGGTCTTTGCTTTAGGTCCCAGGTGCTGTATCATTTCCGTCAGTACATCATCGATTCCTGCTGCTTTCCCAGGTTTCAGCATGCTCATTGCAGCTTCGAGTTCTTCTAGGTCGAAGGGATTGGTGAGAGCGCTGGCTGGTTGTAGGCGGTCTGTTACCGCTGTCCGGCGGTATTCTCCCGTGGGTCTGCGCCGGTTTTGGCTGCGACCGTTTGCCACCAGCTGTGCTGCAACTGAGTTTGCCGTGACTGTTGTGAGCGTGGGCGGTGTGGTATGGCCTTCACCGAGGCTGCGGGTTGTGGCCCATGCCTTCCTGCTGTTATTGGTCATGTTGGTGTTTTCTATCAACTCCTTCCAGACTTGCCTTCGGTCCTCCCCGACTGTGTTCAACAGGATCTCTCCGAGTTCCATGGTGGTGGAGGAGAAAGGGTGCCCTCGTGGTATGCCCTGTGGTAGGCTTTCAGTAGATCGCTGGATGTTTCCGACAGCCCGGGGATGTACTCGGTCTGGCATCCTCTTGGTATATGTCGCCTGGCTGACCTTTTCAGCAGTTCTGTGAACATGGTATAGTGGTTAGGGTGTGATGGAATGCTGGGGATGGAGTCTTCGATCTCCTGTTGGAATGACAGCCAGTCGGCCTTCCGCAGATTGAACCTTCTGTGGAAGGGGAAGGTTGTTGCTTGGAGGGCGGATCGGATGGTTATGGTGATTGGCCGGTGTTGCGTATGGGGGATAGGGTCCAGGACCTCTTTCGCAGCTCTGGATGATAGTTCACTGCTCACACAAACAAGGTCTGGGTTATATCCTCGTTTCCATCTGGCACTGTGGAAAGATTTTGGCAGTTTGGCGTCATGGATCAGGGTCAGGTGTTTCGACTCGAGCCAGGTTTCAACTTCATCTCCATCTTGATTGTTCACTTCATAGCCCCACAATGAGCTATGGGCAGTGAAGTCCCCAATGCTAATGTGGTATTTCCTCTTGCATCTGTCTGGCAGTTCAGAGTGGAGGAACGGACTTTGGGGGGGTTTATACACTGATGTGACAGAGATGTTTGGGAGGGCAACTGTGATGGTTTCCATTTGCCCTTCGGTGGTGTGGGTGCAGACCTCTATGATCGCGAGGTTTGGTCTGCTGAATACAGCTGACCCATACTGTCTGTGTCGGATCTCGGCCACCAGCTTCATTCCAGGGATGGCTGGTTGGTGTTGTGTAGGGCCGGTGTGGGTTTCCTGCATGCACACTATGTCGAAGCGTTTGGCCGCTGTCGCTAGTATGTCTGCCTTGCATCTGGAGAAACCTTCAATATTGATTGAGGCGATTGACAGTACAGTCCCCGGGGAGGGCGAGTGTCTGAGGCCCCTCGGCATGGTCATCTAGTAGATTGCTTGGGTAAGTATACAGATATTGGCCTACTGGTGGTAATAATATCAGATTATACCATTCAGTGTTTCTCAGGCTGCACCACGGGGAGGTTTCTGTATTAGCAGCCCCACAGCCATCAGGCTATTAAACACTAGTGGCGGTGTGGTGATGCAGTGTAGAGTTGTTGCCTCATAGTGCCAGAGATCCCGGTTTGATCCAGACTGTGAGTGCCGTCTATACTAAGTTTGTACGTTCTCGCCGTGACTGTGTGGGTTTTCTCTGGGTGCTCTGGTTTTCTCCCACACCCCAAAGACATACAGGTTTATAGGTTAATTGGCTTTGGCAAAAATTATAAATTGTCCCCAGTGTGTCGGGCAGTGCAAGTGTATCGGACCGCTGGTCGGTGTGGACTCGGTGGGACAGGCAGCACCAATGGTGGACATGGATGGGCGATGAGTCAGGTTGGGACCTTGTTCAGAGATGAAGATACAGTATATCATCAAATAAATGTTTCATAAAATCCCCCACTCCCGCTGGTAGGCAAAGTGAAGCATCATCAGCATCCAATCCCAGGCCAAAGTCCCCAGCATCATGGCCCTGATTAAAATCAACAATGGAAGTACAGTATATTTATAAAAATGTGAAAAAAAAACAAAAAACACACACACACACACATACATACAACACATAAAGCATGGAATCAGGCCCTTCGTCCACTTTTGAACCCTATTCACACTTGTACTATGTTAAATCAATTTCAAATGCATTCTCTACACAAAAGGGGCAATTTACAGATTCCAATGAACCTACAAACCTGCAAGTGTTTTTGATGTGGGAGGATACCCAATCGCAAGTCTTTGGGATTATGGAGGATACGCAGGCAATCATAGGGAAAACGTGCAAACTCCACACAGATAGCACCCACCCGAGGTCAGGGTCAAACCAGGGTCTCTGGCGCTGTGAGGCAATGGCTCAACCAGCTGTGCTACTGTGCAAACCGCCGGTCACCTCAGAACGCAAAGAACTGCAGTAGATATTGGAGCAGACACAACAAGCACCAATCTGCTGGAGGATCCCAGCTGGTTGAAGAGCATCTGTCGTAGAAAACAAAAATCGTCAATGTTTTGGGTCAAAGCTCTGCGTAAGAACTCAAAAGAAAGTAGCTTTCCTTGATCACAAGGGATTGATCCAGATAGAAAATATCTAAGGCAGCGAGAAAGAGGGAAATCCAATTTCTAAATAGTGCCATATCACTGGATATAATGTTTCTACATACAAATTATGTTACTGGGTAGATTACGGCTATATTTTCCTTCTAACATCCGTAAGACCTCTAGTGTCACAAACTCAGTTTCAGTTTAGTTTAATGTCACGTGTACCGAGGTACAGTGAAAAGCTTTTGTTGTGTGCTCACCAGTCAGCAGAAAGACAGTACATGATTACAATGTATAGATACACGATAAGAGAATAACGTTGAGTTGCGAGATAAAGCCAGCAAAGTCCGGGCAAGAATAAATCGTAGTTCAGCACTGTTCTGGCCACACCAAATGCATTTCTAATCATGACAGATAGAGTCAGTTGTGTCCTATTAGTTTCCTCTGACCTTCAATTAACCTCAGGATCTGCTGAAGGAAATTTGATCGGAAATTTGCTTCAAGGTAGTAGATTTAAATCTCTAAGCGGGGAGGAGGATGTGGAGAAATTTAATCCGATGGGCTTTGAATAAAGATGGAAAGTGGCCAATGACTAGGCATGAATGGGAGGGAATGTAGACAGGGGGCCAAAACAGAAGGTAAATTTACTCAGGGTGACGTACTTGAATGGTAGGTGTATTCAACGCTATTTGCAAACAGCCAGACTAACAGGATTATCGGTGAATAGTATTCGGTTCTGCATATTTATATTTTAGTTTAGTTTAGTTTAGTTTAAAGATACAACATGGAAATAGGCCCTTCGGCCCACCGAGTCAGCACTGACCAGCGATCCCCGCACACTAACACTATCCTACACACACTGGGGACAATTTACATGTATACCAAGCCATTAACCTACAAACCTGTACGTCTTTGGTGTGTGGGAGGAAACCGAAGATCTCGGATAAAGCCCACGCGGTCACGGGGAGAACAGACAAACTTTGTACAGGCAGCATCTGTGGTCAGGATCGAACCCGGGTCTCTGGCGCTGTGAGGCAGTCGCTCTACCTCTGCGCCACCGTGCCGCCCTATGGGATCTGTCCTAATGGGACGTTGTCCTCCCCAAGATGAGTTAATGGGATTTTGTGTTTGAGTGAAGTGTGAAGGAGCAGCTACATGCAGGATTGGGAGATTAATAACTCAGGTAATAACTCAGGTTATTAATCTGGCAGCAAATCTTTGGGGTAATGGGCAAAAAATTAAGAGGGACATTGAGGAGAAACTAGAGTAGAGGAAATCTAGAACAGTCTGTAGAGGGGAAGAGGTATAAACTCTCCAAATATTTTTTTTAAATCACCCGATGTGTAATAATGTTCAAAACTATGGATTGAGTTTTAAGAGGTGATTTTATTCAATTGCATTCCTTTGGCCGATAGGGATTTGAAAGGTTAAATGGCTTCCATTTGGACCCCAAATTTCTCCCATTCTTTCATTCCACAAGAAGCCAACAGCTTCCTCGCTGCCAGACCACAAACGATCAGCCTTCATTGAAATAAAGTTAACCGCTTCTTTGTTGGAGTTTTGAACACACCTCTGGGATGCGGTCCAGTACCCGACTGCTCAACAGAGTCAGAGTCAAGTATTTAAGGCAGAGTTGTGAAGTTCTATTTGGAAAGCCGCCTAGAAGATGAAAGGAAGGTGTAATACACTTACTACAAAGGCTGGCCAACACATGATGCAATGCATCTGAAGCAAACACTCAATCTAAACTCCAAACCACAAGATTAGCAGAGGAGTGTTTCATTCACAGAGTTCTTTAAGAGTTACAAAAGGCAGGAAGTTTTTCTCAGCAGCAGACTTTCAGTAATATCAATTGGGAATAAAAGTTTGTAAAAATAATGAAATTGCTCTAAACCTTCCAAACCTGGTCATTGTCACTGATATCATTCGGTTTAGTTCAGTTTAGAGATACAGCATGGAAACAGGCCCTTCGGCCCACCAAGTCCACACTGGCCATCGATCACCCGCTGTCACTAGTTGTACGTTATCTCGTTTTCTCACCCACTCCCTGCACACAAGGGACAATTTTGCAGAGGCCAACCGACCTGCAAACACGCACATCTTTGGGATGTGGGAGGAAACCGGCTCACCCGGAGGAAACCCGAGCAGTCATAGAAACATAGAAACAGAGAAACATAGAAAATAGGTGCAGGAGGAGGCCATTTGGCCCTTCGAACCAGCACCACCATTCATTGCAATCATGGCTGATCGTCCCCAATCAATAACCCGTGCCTGCCTTCTCCCCACATCCCTTGATTCCACTAGCCCCTAGAGCTCTATCTGATTCTCTCTTAAATCCATCCAGTGATTTGGCCTCCACTGCCGATTGTGGCAGGTAATTCCACAAATTCACAACTCTCTGGGTGAAAAACGGTTTTTCTCACAGTCTTAAATGGCCTCCCCTTTATTCTAAGACTGTGGCCCCTGGTTCTGGACTCGACCAACATTGGGAACAGTTTTCCTGCATCTAGCTCGTCCAGTCACAGGGAGAACGTGCAAACTCCATGCAGATAACACCCGAGTTCAGGGTCGAATTTGGATCTTTGGTGCTGTGGGGCAGCAGGCCTAATATCTGTGCCACTCGGTCAATGATGCTTAGTCTTAGGTTTATTATTGGGGTGGGAGATTGCAACCTTCACGTGGTCCACTCTGTTTCAACAAATGCAATCCACCTGGCGTGCACAAACAGAAGATCAAACAGAACAAGTTGTCTTACAACTTTAGGCTGTGCACGCCATACGCCAGAAGAAGAAGGTTTATTATTGACACGTGTAGTGATGTACAGTTAAAAGTGGTGTTTGCAAACTGTGCAATCAAATCAGATAAAACTATATATGAATACAATCAAGCCAAACCCAAGTATAATAACGGAGCGAAAGGAAAAATACAGTAGGCAGGATATCATTCTCCGCACTGTAGCGTAATGTCCATGGCAGCCCTCTCATGTCAGGTTCGGAGTTTCTCAACTCCCACCAAACTTGAGCCAAACACAAAGTGCTGGAGTGACTTCGGCCCACCGATTCCATGCTGACCAGCGATCACCCCGTACACTCCAGAGATCTCTGCGCTTCTTCACTGTTCCTAATTTAATCTATCCAGCATTAGTGGCCATCCATTTAGTTCCCAAGCCCAATGTTCTGAAACTGCTTCCTCAACCTCTCTGCCTCTATGCTGTTTTCCTTTTAAAACCTCTTAAAAGTATTTGATCGGCTGCCTCAATATGTGTCGCACGGAACTGCAGATGTTGGTTTATACCTCAGATAGAGACAAAGTGCTGGAGTAACCCAGCAGGTCAGGCAGCATCTCTGGAGAAAAAAAGATGGGTGATGTTTCGGGTCGGGACCCTTCTTCAGACTTCTTCCATCTAAAGAAGGGTTCTGACCTGAAACGTCACCTGTCCCTTTTCTCCAGAGATGCTGCCTGACCTGTTGAGTTACTATGGCACCTTGTGTCTATCTTACCCAAATATGTGGTTCACTATTAAATGTCATAACAATGTTAATTCCCGATGATGTGGTTTGCAGTGTGTTATACTGCCAATGGAGGATGCAGAAAGTCTGAGACTTCTAACTTTTCTGTATACCTACAAATTATATGGTCATTGCAAGCATTTCAGATGAGGAACATATCCAGCATAGACAGGGCGATAAGGTCTGATACTTACAATGTGCTAAATGTTGAATCCACAAAATTAGGTCAAATTAGGAATAACTCAGTTAGCACGCAACCACATTTTTCACTGTACCTCGGTATACGTGACATTCATCTAAACTCAAACAGCTTGTATCTCTGGAAGACATGGATAGGCAACTTTTCGGGTCAGGACCTTCCTTCAGACTGATTATAGTAGGGGGAGAAAGCTGGAAGAGTTGGACATTATCTGTCCATTCCCTCCAGAGATGCTGCCCGACCCAATGAGTTACTCCAGACCTTGTGTTACACACAAGATTTCAGCATATGCAGTTTCTTGTTTCTTCAAATTAGGGAGCATTTGAAATCCGTTTCTTAATCAAGTCTGGCCACCAAGATGTATTAAAATATTTTTCTCAGCAAGCTTGAGCTATTTGGAGAAGATTTAACATGAAATTTTGAAGGCAGTGAGAAGTGAGAAGTTTCAGAAAACATCAAATATGTTTGTTCTCAAAATTCAGGTATTTGGAACAGAAGATAGGATGTCCCATGCAGAGAGAAAATGATAATTGAACCATGAGGGAAGATATTTCTTCTGCACTATTGTGAGCATCCCCTTTCACCCTGTGGATGAGAGTGTCTTTTTTAAAATCTGATCCTCTCTCATTATTCTCTGCATACTCTCTATCTATATCTGTTTCTTATCTATGGAGTTTAGTTCAGAGTTAGAGCACGGAAACAGGCCTTTTGGCCCATCGAGTCCGCGTCGACTAGCGATCCCCACACACTAACACTATCCTACACAAACTAGGGACAATTTACAATTATAGCAAGCCCAATTAACCTGCAAATCTTTGGAGTGAGGGAGGAAACCGGAGATCCTTGAGAAAACCCACGCAGGTCACGGGAGAACGTACAAACTCCGTACAGACAGCACTCGTAGTCAGACCGGGTCTCTGGTGCCGTGAGGCAGCACCTCTTCTGCTGTACCACCATAAATGTAAGATGTGTAGAATACATTTATTAGGTCAAATTCCAACGCCCCCCCCCCCCCTTACATAACTTATAATTGACTGTGTACAGGAATTTGTTTCATACTGATCGCTTGGCTTCTTGACCTTGTGTTGCAACCTCAAGAGCATAGATGTGATGAAGAAGGTTCCCGACTTGATACATTGTCTATCCATCCCCTGCACAGATGCCACCTGTCCCATTGCATTACTCCAGTGCTTTGTCTTTTACTCGATTACAGCATCTGCAGTTCCTCACATCATCATAATACTGGTATATTACGCAATGAAAGTGCTACAAAAATATTGTAGGTATTTTAAATACCCTGCAAAGTTATTTACCAAAATTGAGAAAAGACTTAATTAAAATGGAAGGAAAGAATTAATTCTGAGGAAATTAGCTTTCACACTTAAAGACTTCCTTCAACCACGAACTAGAAGGACCATTATTTAAAAAACAAATTATCGCTTATCTACTGTATGTTGGTTTAATTTTATATTTGCATTAGTACTTTTTGGGGGGTCGGACTTATAGAATCCATTTATCAAGCTGTATGTTCATGTTTAATATATCTGATACACTTTGTCAGGGAAGATGGCATAATTTGGTGCCACAAAATATGGAGATATTGGTATATTATTCTCACTGAGGAAATGGCAAATGAAAAGGATACAGCGTATGAATAGACAATCGACACCATTCAGTTATAAGTGCTAATGAGCAAGTATGTGGAGCTAATATATCTAAAACGTCAGTCTCCTGTTCAAATGTACCCTTTTTCATGAAGTCAAATGCCTTGGGATGTTATGGTGTGTTTAAAATGCTACATAAATGCAATCTTTTCTCATGTCAAAACTGCAACATCCTGCCTCCTTTGATGTACGCCGATCGCATCTAGAGACAAGCTCCTGTAACCCCAGTTTAGCATCAGTCATTGCAACTGATTAATTTCACCTTCTCCCCCGTTTCTTCTCTGTTTTGCTGGAGTTCTGCATTGCGGTCGTGAAACTATCACCGGCCTCTCAACAACAGCAGAAACAAGAACCACAGCTATAATCGGAATAACAAACCTTGTAGATTTTTTGGTAAAGTGAAAGCAAACAACAGTCCATAATTTCGTACCTTTTTCATATCTAATTATTTTTCATACCTAAATTAAATCTTTGAAATATTTTGCGGCAAACTCGAGTTTCAGTCTGAGCAGGAACATATGATAAGGAGAGAAAATGGAAGATCTTCACATTTTTAAGAAGCCAAAAATTTCACAGAAATTAATTGCTTAGTGTCTTCAGGAAATGCTTGTCACCAACCAGCTAGGTTGTGAAACTGTGGACGTTTTAGTGGCAGCCAGTAATGTGCCTCTTCAATGGGAAAACAGTGTCTGGAATACTGTGAAGTATGCTGTCACTGTCAGGTTTTTTCATCAGTTCATGTTCACAAATTATAGGAGCAGAATTAGGCCATTCGGCCCATCAAGTCTATTCCACCATTCGATCATGGCTGATCTATCTTTCCCTCTCTGCCTTCTCCACATAACCCCTAACACCCATACTAATCAAAAATCTGTCAATCTCTGCCTTAAAAATATTGACGGCATTCACAGCTGCCTGTGGCAATGAATCCCACCGGTTCACCACCCTCGGACTACAAATAATTCCCCCATCTCCTTTTTACAGGTATCTCCTTTTATTCTGAGGCCCATTCTGGTCCTAGACTCTCCCACCAGTGGAAACATCCTCTCCACATCCACTCTACCCAAGCCTTTCACTATTCGGTAAATTTTAACGAGGTTCATCCTCATCTTTCTAAACTCCAGCAAGTGCCGTAAAATGCTCATCATATGTTAACCCACACGTTCCTGGGATCATTCTAATAAACCTCTTCAATTGCATTGCATTTGCCTTCCTTATTGCCGATCTTGTCCCAGTACACAAAGTCAAGAGATTCCCAATGCACAGTTCCTTGATTCTTCTTGGAGGTTTGGATGATGATCATTTAAATTGTCAGCAGGGCACTCAACTGCCTCACTGGATAGTGGCTTTTGCTTATGGTGCAATATTTGTTTCCAAATGAACACATTTCCTTTCCTCTTCTACTTTTTTAATAAATTCTCTCCTTATAAGTGAGTGGCTTTGACGAGGTTCAGCTTTGAATTTTCATCCTGATTTATCCCCACAGGAAGAAGGTGACAAGATGCCAAATGTAAATGGTGGTGAATAAGAATTCCTTTTGGAATGAGAAGGGCTGGGATGCGATCTTCCCTTCAAACAAAATCTCGCAGAGGGATCACCCCAGACAATAGAACTATGACAGCAACTTCCCAAATATGGTTGTTACAATCTTTCTTAATTGTAGTATTATTTTACTAATCACATAGCATCCTATTAAGCAAGTAGCGAATGTGATAATGTTTCAGTCTGAAGAAGGGTTCCGACCAGAAACATCACCCACCCATGTTCTCCAGAGATCCTGCGTGACCCACTCAGTCTGAAGAAGGGTCTCGACCCGAAACGTCGCCCATTTCCTTCGCTCCATAGATGCTGCCTCACCCGCTGAGTTTCTCCAGCATTTTTGTTTACCACTAAGTTACCCCAGCACTTTGTGCCTTTTTTGTAAGCCAGCATCTGCAGTTCCTTGTGTCTGAACGTGGGATGTGACTGCTCTGGGTCACAGGAGCACAGGATGAGCAGGAACATCATGAGTGAGAATTTATACAGTCTTCTGAAAGTCTGTAGAACGGACCCGACCCAAAACGTCATCCAGCCCTTTTCTCCGGAGATGCTGCCTGCCCTGCTGAGTTACTCCAGCACTTTGTGTCTATCTTTGTGACAATATTTAAACCTTGTGAACATAATTCTGTTGTCAAAGTCCATGGTGTATACAGTTTTGACTCTATTTTCATATGTCTGCGCTTGCCTGACAATTGTGATAACAACTAGTATTTTCAAGTGGCCTTACTTCCAAGGTATTGTGTCACTAATACATTATATTACCAAACCATTGCAGAAGCATTTGCAGAAAAGCAAATAATTCCTAATGCAGATAAAGCAATATTCAATATATATATATATATATATATATATATATATATATATATATATATATATAGTGCGAAGAAGGATTCCGACCCAAAACATCTCTTCCTCCAGAAATCAAAACAGATTAGTTTGTTCTAAACATGCTTAAATATTGTTCAAACATTTCCCCTTGCCCTCTTTCCTATTGGTGTTAAACCCAATAGTAGCTTCAGGAGTCTACTGGGTTGCCAGTAAAATCGAAATGTTTCTTAGCTCTGGTGAAAGCAAGTATCAAAGCCAAGTAAATCTGACACCTGAGCATCCGTAACATGAGGTCAGTCTCTTAGATGGAGAACCGTTACGTCAGAGAAAATGTCCACCTTTTTGGAAGAACTTTTAGTTTAGTTTAGTTTAGAGATACAGCTCAGAAACAGGGCCTTCGGCCCAGTGAGTCTGCACCGACCAGCGATCCCCATCCAATGATGGAGAAAATCATTTTATTTGACTTGATATGCTTTGTAAAATGCTGATATCAATTGATTTGGATATTAAATAGCTCAATGTACTTAGAATGACTCCCAATTCATCTTATTGTCTGCCTTTTGGGTGCCAGTGAGGGAAGGTGAGGATGTTGGCTCTTGAATTCAATATTTCCCTGAAAAATGAATGTAGTGTTTTCTTTAGAACAAGGGTCTCTTTCGATAATGTTACGATGGCTTCGAAATCAGAAAAATTCGAATCCATGTGCTCTGCTTTTGAAATGAGAATTGTTTAATTGTGAGAACTGTTTTCTATTTAACCATGCTCCTATCTCCCTCACTAGATGCTAGTAATGACAAACCAATATACTGAATGCACTAGGAAATTCTATTTAATCTCTCACAATTTTTTTTAGTATTGAGTGTAATAAAGGAATAGATAGATATAATCTGAAAAACTCATCGCGGAATTCAATTTGACACCATTCACTAACAAATACTGCAGCCAGGAATAATTTGCATCCAGACTGTGCTTTGCTTGCTAATTAGATCAAGCCATAAATGGTTCTTGAACAGGAAGCATTAGATACAGTTCAATTTTCCGTAATTTTTTATCATTCCCATTGTCCGCTGTTTTTTTCACTGGCAGCCTCCCACTGGCTTTGGGTTGGGATTCTTTTTAATGCTCAGAGTTTAAATGAAAATAGCTTCCTTGCGTAAACCCGAAAGGACAATCGGTTTTCTAGATGTCACTCGCAAGCTAAAGTTAAACGGAATGATATAAAACTTTGAAAAATTATGTCTGAACATGAATGTCCGAACATAATTTTGTCGACTTCAGCTTGGAAGCGAAGGCCAGTTATTGAGTGCTGAGCGATGCCTTAATTGAATAAATGATGTGTGATTTGGCTATAGAATGAATGAGTTCATTGTGAGGAGAGAAGCGCTGGAAACAGAGTGTATTCAACAGCACCTGAGAAACAAAAGATGGGCTAATGTTTATAACAAATCCAGTTTAATCTGAAATATCTATTCCAGCTTTCATCCACCTTGTATTTCTTCTTATTTTAAGAATCTCGTTGACTGTCAGAAGTTAAACACTTGCAGGGAGCCACAAACCAACTGATTGTCGCTACAAGAAACATTATAGATAATGCCATTAAGGCATTCAAGTCAAAATTATAGACACAAAATGCTGGTGTAACTCAGCGGAACAGGCAGAATCTCTAGAGGGAAGGAATGGGTGACATTTCAGGACGAGACACTTCTTCACACTGAGAGTCGGGGGAAGAGGGAAACTAGAGATATGGAAGGGTACGAAGAGAATGTAAGGTGTGAAAAAGACAGATCACAGGAGACGTTTCTCTAGTTTCCCTTACTCCTGACACTAAGTCTGAAGAAGGGTCTCCACCCGAAACATCACCCATTTCTTCTCTCCAGAGATGTTGCCCATCCCGCTGGGTTACTCCAGCATTTTGCGTCTATCTTCGGTGTAAACCAGCATCTGCAGTTCCTTCCTACACCCGAAAGTTAAAAAGGTGGGTTAAAGTTTTGGGTCTAAGTACATTTCAAATTACAATTATGAAATACAGATCTATTACATTGTACCATGTATAGATTAAACGACTGAAAAATGTGGGATATATCACTGATGTACACCTAATATTACAAAACTTAAAGCCCTGTCCCACTGTACGAAGTCATTCAAAGAGTTCTCCCGAGTTTGCCCTGATTCGCTCGGAAGTTTACGATAATGGCTACTCGTCGGTACTCGGGGCTCTCGTGGACATTTTTCAACATGTTGAAAAAACTTCACGAGTCTTCCCTAGCTTACCGCGTTTCGCGAGTACCTAAGAGACGTCCCCGAGCTCCGACGTACCCGCTACGTTCATTCTACATGTTTACCACAAGTTTGATTTTTTTTTAAACTCGTGAGAGCACTTGAATGAACCCGTACAGTGGGATAGGGCCATAAGTCTATAACTAATACCGAAAGAAGTCTTTAACTGTGGCAGAGAAATTAGTCATTTTAAAATTGATTTGTTTGCATTGTTAAATCATTTTCATGGACATATTTTAAAAAACAAATAAATAAACATTTAACCATGACAGAACAATCAATTACAAACCATGGAAGAACACAAAATTCGAGGAGAAGTTGTCATTCAGGGAATTATTTTGACTATGTGAAATCATCAGTAAGGTCTTGGAAGCAAAGATTCTTTGCAGGTGAAACCTGAAGATACTGAGAGCCCATGGGATTCTGTCATTATCTGGTAAGAGGCCCAACCTTCAAACATTTGTACACCTGACTACGGGTGCTTGTTTGTATGGAGTTTGTACGTTCTCCACGTGACCTGCGTGGGTTTTCTCCAGGAGCTTCGGTTTCCTCCCACACTCCAAAGATGTACACATTTGTAGGCCAATTGGCTTGGTAAAATTGTAAATTGTCCCTAGTATGTGTAGGATAATGTTAGTGTGGGGATCGCTGGTCAGCGCGGGCTCGGTGGGCCAAAAGGCCGGTTTGCGTGCAGTATCTCTAAACTAAACATTGAGCTTCCTTATGCTGAAGTGAAGATTGATTGATTATTTGAAAGATACAGCATGGAAAGAGGTACTTTGGCCCATTGAGTTCTACGCAGACCATGGATCACACGTTCACATTAGTTTTCTGTTATCCCATTTTCTCATCCACTCCCTACACACTTGAGGCCAATTACCCCAGCAAATCTGCACAACTTTGGGATGTGGGAGGAAATTGTGGTACCCAGAGGAAGCACATGCGAATGCAGAGAGAACATTGAACTAAGTTTATCAATAACACAGCTTAACTAAGAGGCATTAGTAATTGAGAACAAAAATTATTTCAGAAAATTATTGAGAATATAAAAATATTTGGGGTGAAAAATCCTTACTGCATAGAACTTTTGGAAGAATTTGAAGAGATAGGATAGAGATTTTTCCTTCCAATTGTATGTTTTATAGAGTGAGGTTTTTGTTTCCTTTGGTAATTGACAGATCTTCATGAAGGCATTAAGGCCTGGCTGTTTGATGGAATATTTTACATTCTTTAGCATCTGCTCCTCATTTAGAGAGCGTTGTGCAGCTGTGGGCTTGTCCTTGATTGCGTAGTATGAAGCACGAAGTAGGATCTGGGTTAATGGTGTCCTGGGGTGAAACAACAAACGGCACCTGCGATCATTCCTCACTCGTAATTCAGGGGCTAAAATCCTGCAACACGTCGGGGCAGGGTTACTCATTACATCTTGTCATCATCGGTGAGCCAGTTTCTTTCAGTGCCAGCAATTTATTTTTTGGCCTGAACCACACTAAAGGCCCAGGCAATATCATCCTTCCAGACACCTTTATGGAGTACCACGGCAGCTTAAGGTAAAACTAGGAAGCAATGGCTGGTTGTCATCAAGAGTGGTCTTTATGCACTTTAGGGAGAAAGGATGAGGAAGATTGAGGGGATTCTCCAAGGGAAAGGAGCCAATTTGTTCTTCAGCTGATTTAAAGGCATATCTTGAAGCACTGTTGTGTTTTTATGTCACAAAACAGGGAATGTTTGCAACACGAATTCCTCAAAGGCAGTGTTTAGTTTAGTTTAGTTTAGTTTAGAGATACACTGCGGAAACAGGCCCTTTACCCCACCGAGTCTGCGCTGAACAGCAATCCCTGTACACTATCCTACACACGAGGAACAATTTACAATCTTTACCAAAGTTAATTAACCTACAAACCTGCACGTCTTTGGAGTGTGTGAGGAAACTGGGGCACCCGGGGAAAACCATTGCAGGTCACGGGGAGAACGTACAAACTCCATACAGACAGCCCCGGTAGTCAGGATCAAACCAGGTGTCTCTACCACTGCGCCACCGCGCTGTCAACAGTGCTTTGGTTTGATCCAGGCTATTTGTAACCAGGATAGGAACATCACAAGCAAGGGCATTTATTGTCCTGAAATGAAAACGCAACATACAAGCCCAGTGAAAGTGACCAAAGGATGGCAAATGTCCTTTCCTATTTTCACAATGTATTCATTTTATGACCATCATTATTGGTGTCTTGACACTCTGAAGCTCCCTGAGACTCCTACCTAGAATTATTTAAAAAAAACATATAGTATCAAGAATGAAGTCAACAGTGCTTAATTATCTTAGGAACCAAAAACGGAACAAATATATTCTTACTTGCAGCTGCATAACAGGTCATTAAACACAGTACTCACAGATAACATACAGTGGCTTGCAAAAGTTTTCATACCCCTTGAACTTTTCCACAATTTGTCACGTTACAACCACAAACGCAAATGTATTTTATTGGGATTTTATGTGATAGACCAACACAAAGTGGTGCATAATTGTGAAATGGAAGGAAAATGATACATGGTTTCCAAATTTTATTACAAATAAAAAAAACTGAAAAGTGTGGCGTGCAAAAGTATTCAGCCCCCCTGAGTCAATACTTTGTAGAACCACCTTTTGCTGCAATTACAGCTGCAAGTCTTTTGGGGTATGTCTCTACCAGCTTTGCACATCTAGAGACTGAAATTTTTTCCAATTCTTCTTTGCAAAATAGCTCAAGCTCAGTCAGATTGGATGGAGAGCGTCCGTGAACAGCAATTTTCAAGTCTTGTCAGAGATTCTCAATTGGATTTAGGTCTGGACTTTGACTGGGCCATTCTAACACATGAATATGCTTTGATCTAAACCATTCCATTGTAGCTCTGGCTGTATGTTTAGGGTCGTTGTCCTGCTGGAAGGTGAACCTCCACCCCAGTCTCAAGTCTTTTGCAGACTCTAACAGGTTTTCTTCCAAGATTGCCCTGTATTTGGCTCCATCCATCTTCCCATCAACTCTGACCAGCTTCCCTGTCCCTGCTGAAGAAAAGCATGATGCTGCCACCACCATGTTTCACAGTGGGGATGGTGTGTTCAGGGTGATGTGCAGTGTTAGTTTTCCGCCACACATAGCCTTTTGCATTTAGGCCAGAAACTTCAATTTTGGTCTCATCAGACCAGAGTAACTTCCTCCACATGTTTGCTGTGTCCCCCACATGGCTTGTGGCAAACTGCAAACGGGACTTCTTATGGCTTTGTTTCAACAATGGCTTTCTTCTTGCCACTCTTCCATAAAGGCCCAAAAATGGGTGGAGTGCACAACTAATAGTTGTCCTGTGGACAGATTCTCCCACCTGAGCTGTGGATCTCTGCAGCTCCTCCAGAGTTACCATGGGCCTCTTGGCTGCTTCTCTGATCAATGCTCTCCTTGCCCGGTCTGTCAGTTTAGGTGGACGGCCATGTCTTGGTAGGTTTGCAGTTGCGCCATACTCTTTCCATTTTCGGATGATGGATTGAACAGTGCTCCGTGAGATGTTCAAAGCTTGGGATATTTTTTTATAACCTAACCCTGCTTCAAACTTCTCCACAACTTTATCCCTGACCTGTCTGGTGTGTTCCTTGGGCTTCGTGATGCTGTTTGTTCACTAATGTTCTCTAACAAACCTCTGAGGCCATCACAGAACAGCTGTATTTATGCTGAGATTAGATTACACATAAGTGTATAATTTGTGTGAAATCTATTTACTAATTAGGTGATTTCTGAAGGCAATTAGTTGCACTGGATTTTATTTAGGGGTATCAGAGTAAAGGGGGCTGAATACTTTTGCATGCCACACTTTTCAGTTTTTTATTTGTAATAAAATTTGAAAACCATGTATCATTCTCCTTCCACTTCACAATTATGCGCCACTTTGTGTTGGTCTATCACATAAAATCCCAATAAAATACATTTACGTTTGTGGTTGTAACGTAACAAAATGTGGAAAAGTTCAAGGGGTATGAAAACTTTTGCAAGCCACTGTAATAAACAAAAAAACCTCAATAAATTATAACCCCCAATTTTATTGCATGTCTCAAAGTTCTTAGTGCAGCCAAAACAGTTCTTAGTTCCCCCCGCCTCCCCCCACCCCCCACCAGTCTGAAGAAGGGTTTTGGCCCGAAGCGTTGCCTATCTCCTTCATTCCATAGATGCTGCTGCACCCACTGAGTTTCTCCAGCATTTTGTGTACCGACGATTTTCCAGCATCTGCAGTTCCTTCTTTAACACAGTTCTTAGTCATTGTTTAATTAGTGTTGTGTTCAAGAGCTTGATGGTTTAGTTCAGTTTAGTTTAGATTAGTTTAAGTTTAAGTTTAGTTTAGAGATACAGTGTGGAAACAAGCCCTTTGGGCTACCAAGTGCTGTGCCGACCAATAATCCCCATACGCTAACACTATCCTCCACACACTTGGGCCAATTTACAATTTCCTTTCACCAAAGCCAAATTAACCTACAAACCTGCACGTCTTTGGAGTGTGGGAGGAAATCCAGAGCACCTGGGGAAAACCCACCTGGTCACAGGGAGAACGTACAAACTCTGTACAGACAACACTCGTAGTCAGGATCGAACCTGGGTCTCCGGTGCTGTAAGGCAGCAACTCTATACTCTACCACCATGTCACCCCTTCTGGTTGTTACGGTTTTCAGTCTCCTATACCTTGTTCTTGGTGCAGGAGTGAAATGAGAACATGGCCAGGATGGTGTTTGTCCCAGATAATGCTGGCTGCATTTTTGAGGCAGTGCCCACCAGAGGTCCCTTCCAAGGTAGGGAGGTATGGATTGGCAGTGTCCACCACATTTTCCAATCTCCTTTGTTCCTGGCCGTTTAATGGCCGCATTCTGCTCCTATGTCTTATGGTTTTGTAGAGACCAGGGAAATTATTAAAAACGTGAGGAGAAAAAATACGCCCCTTGTTGCTCTTGTGCCTATCTTGGCAATGGCTTTAGGACACAAAAGAAGTGTCTACACTTTCTGGTAAGAATTGTTTTGGCAATTTTTTGGAAATTCCTGATATCTTCATGGCTGCTCTGATTACTCATCTAGTGTCCAGTAAAGTCCTAATGTATTTGATTATTTATTGGGCTTCCACCTCAAGCCTCTCGTAATATGGCAATGGTTTTATTTTGGATGTAGGTTGACTCAAATCTGTTGGATTGGAAAAGAATGGGATGGTATGGAGGTGAGAATGGGACAAGTGGAGGTTGAAATGCTTGTTGTGTTGGCCTCCACAACGTTGTATTAGATTCAAAGATTCAAAGATTCAAGAGAGTTTATTGTCGTGTGCCCCAGATAGGACAATGAAATTCTTGCTTTGCTTCAGCACAACAGAATATAGGAGGCATAAATAAATACAGAACAGATCAGTGTGACCATATACCAATGCATATGTATTAGTGGCATTGGGGAAACTTTCAAAGATTCAATGATCCTTTATTGTAGCATGTATCTAGCCACACTTAAATGCAAACCTAGGTCTCTGGTGCTGTAAGGCTGAAACTCTACCGCTGCACCACCACGCTTTGCATTGCTTTGCATCTCTTGCAGAAGTAGAACAGTAGGTTGAGAAAATGGAGCTTTGTCCTACCACTTGTCTTACCTTCCTTATCTACTCTGCAGAGTCTGGGTCGCTTACAATATGCTCTCAGGGTTCTCATGTAGTCCCGTGAGAGTGTCCTTCAGACTTTGGTTAAACCAAGGTTTGTCTGCTCCTTCATATAGGTGGGAAAGATCCCATTGCTCTGCTCAACAGAAGAATGGTGGAGTTTACCTGGTGGTCTGTCCCACTTGGCCGTCATTTGCGCCTCATTTACACGTCATATGTAAAATAGGTCAACGCTTCATCTCACCTCACCATGCGTCAGCACAGCCATCTGGTGCGAGTGACGTCATTAGAATACCCTGCTTCCCTATTCTGCATCATGCCCATCATGGAAGAGCTACAGATATTGTTGCTACATCAACAACAGAGACTTCTGTTAGCAGCAAACTTACAGATCAGCCAGGCAGGAATACAACAAGAAAGGCTAGCAAGAAACCCAGGAATAGGTCTTTGTGGATGAGGTTAGAGGTTACATGACGCGTAAAAGGCGGGCCAACTGCGTATGGGCGTCGCATGTTTACGGACATTGATGCACGGTGACGTAACCATGCGTCACCACACGATACAGCGTGCGATGCCAATGCGTTAGCGTGCATAGTGTGCGATGCCAATGCGTCAGCGTGCGTACACGATAAGTCACGCAGGTGGCACGCAGGGATTTCGTTACACTATGAAGTCCTGGAGCGCCGCGAGATACCACGCACCACTGCATGCGATTCCACGCCTCATCATGCGCAATGCGTGCGTCACCCACGTGCACCCCACTCGTCACGATGCATCGGCCTATTTTATATATGACGCGTAAAAGAGGCACAAATGTTGGCCAAGTGGGACAGGCCCTTTACCCTTTAACCAATATAATTAAAAGAGATTATCTGGTCATTTATCTGGTAGTTCTCTGTAGCTTCCTGCTGTGTTCACATTGGCTGGTGTGCAGTCTCTGTTACATCAATGAATACATTTCAACACCACCTCAATAGCTATGAAGCTTTTTTTCTTTTTTTCCAACCATGAATATAGATAGTGATTCTCAGTAAGTCTAGGGAAATAATCAAAGATCGCAGGGCCAGACCACTGACTTGCTGAATAGTGGTCAGGAACAAAATATTTCTAAAGAAGGGTCGCGACCCGAAACGTCACTTATTCCTTTTCTCCAGAGATGCTGTCTGACCCGCTGAGTTACTCCAGCTTTTTGTGTCTACCTTCAGTTTAAGCCAGGACCTGCAATTCCTTCCTACACAAAATAACCTGGTGCATATTCTTCTCAGAAGGTGATGCGGTCATGTTTTGTGATACCCACTACTGCTCACAGCTAATTCACTTGGGATGGCCAGATACAGAGATCTAAAGAATGGTCCCAACCTGAAATATTGACTTCCCATGTCTTACGGAGATGCTGCCTGATCCGTTGAGTTACTCTAGCACAGTGTGTTCTGCTGATGATACCAGAATCTGCAGTTCCTTGTATCTACAAATACTCAGGTTCCGAGCTGTATCGAGGCACAGGCAGTCAAAGCTTCACTCCTAATGGCAGGGCAATACAGTGTATGTTGGGGATTTCATTGAGATCCTCACAAGAAGCCAAGCTTCCACCAGAGAGGATGGGACTTTATGGGTGGCAGAGCGGTGCATCAGTGGAGCTGCTGCTTTACAGCGCCAGAGTCCCAGGTTCAATCCTAACTACGGATGCCTTCTGTGTGGAGTTTGCACATTCTACCTGGGACCGTCTGGGTTTCCTCCAGGTGTTCCAGCTTCCTCCCACCCTCCAAACACGTGCAGGTATGCCGATTAATTGGCTTCTATAACTTGCCCCTAGTGTGCAGGCAGTGGATGAGGACGTGGGATACCATAGAGCTAGTTGCACAGATGATCAATGGTCAGCATGGACTCGATGGGCCAAAGGGGCTGTTTTCATGCTAGCTCTCTAAACTCTAATCTAAACTCTAAACCTAAAGTCCATCGACATTATTCTTCTGGAGTGGATGAATGATCAGAACCAGAGGTCCTTCAAACCTTTGGCGGGCCAGTTAAGTCATCATTGTATGGTCTCTGTTTATCAACCTGCTCTGAATCTTCCTGAACTTTTGGAGATGTTGCATAACCTAGTCATTAAAGTGAAAGCCAAGGTAATGCACCTGTCTATTTATTCCAAGGCTACAAACAGATTTCATTTCAGAAGGCAATTCCACGCTCATTCCTTTTGAAATAATCTGTAATATAATGAGTGTGGGAGTAACACCATTCAAAAAATAATAATTACACCCTTCAACCATCAAGGGTTGAAAGGACACTGATATCATGAAATGAATGTTTGACAAGTCCTTCTGGCTTGCTAGTTAAGTGACAAGATAAATTTTAGTTTAGTTTAGTTTAGAGATACAGCGCGGAAACAGGCCCCATCGGCCCACCGGGTCCGCACCGACCAGCGATCCCCGCACATTAACACTATCCTACACACACTAGGAACAATTTACACTTATACCAAGCCAATTAACCTACAAACCTGTATGTCTTTGGAGTGTGGAAGGAAACCAGAGATCCCGGAGAAAACCCACGTTGTCACGGGGAGAACGTACAAACTCTGTACGGACAGCACCCATAGTCAGGATCAAACCTGGGTCTCTGGTGCTGTAAGGCAGCAACTCTACCACTGCGCCACCTTGCTGACCTCATATAGAGTTTAGCATTTTGCTCATTACATTTTTGTGGTGATCAATGCGTCTCGTTAAGTCAAGCCACCAATTGAGTTATTTTACCAAACATATTTTATGTCAGTCCTTGTACCTTTTTATAGGATTGGCAAGCAGGTTCTGTGCATGACTATGCTGTATGGTGAAGAAGCCAAATGCAGCTCAAGTGATGCCATCAACCTGGTCTGGCCATAAAGAACTAAAGCTGTTGTCCATCACACATATTAATCCATGGAGTTATGGATAGAATCATAAAATCATAGAAAATAGGTGTAAGAGTAGGCCATTCAGCCCTTCGAGCCTGCACCACCACCATTCAATATGATCATGGCTGATCATCCAACTCAGTATCCTGTACCTGCCTTCTCTCCATACCCCCTGATCGTTTTAGCCACAAGGGCCACATAGGACTGGTTTAGAGGGATCTGGGCCAAACGCAGGCAGGTGGAACTAGTGTATATGGGACATGTTGGTTGATGTGGGAAAGTTGGGCTGAAGGACCTGTTTCCACGGTGTAGGACTCTATGAGGCCTATGAACTCTGCTTGTTCGTCAGTCAGCCTGCACTTAATCACCAACTCCTTGCTGTTGGCTGAATATCTGGGAATGTCTTTGTGTGCCCCAGGCACCAGTCTCTCATCGTTAACCATTTCTGGTCTGAACATCAACCAACTTAAAGTGGCAGTTGCCAGGGACCCTGTGAACTCTGGACGGGGGCAGCTAAAAACAGAACACATAGAACATAGAAGAGCACAGACAGGAACGGGTCCTTCAGCCCATAATATCCATGCCAAACATGATGCCAGGTTAAACTGATCTCCTCTGCTTGCACCTGATCCATATCACCTCCATTCCCTGCATATCCATGCGCCTGTCCAAAAGCCAAAAACACATTCCAAAATAAACAACAATGATTCAATTAACAGAAACAAACTCGGACTGCTGATCATCCTTTTTATTTAATGAACTTCTTTATTAATCTTTAGTTCAACTCCCTCAGTTAAGTATTTTATACAAAATATTCCGTTCACATTTGATGATTGCTGAACTGTTAAGAACAGTGCCGGGCGACACGGTGGCGCAGTGGCAGAGTTGCTGCTTCACGACGCCAGAGACCCGGGTTCGATCCCGACTACTGCCGCACAACACCAGCCTTAGAACGTCACACGGTGACATTTGAGTAAGAATGGTAAATGGTGGTTCACTGAATCTGTGACTGTTGATCCTTCCTCTTTGCCTTCTGTAATGAACATATTTCAGAAGCGGGGTCCCGATCCAAAACGTCACCCATCCTTTTTCTCCAGAGACGCTGCCTGACCCGCTGAGTTATTCTGGCGCTTAGTGTTTATCTTTGACATAAACCAGCATCCACAGTTCCTTTCTATACATTTAATAGCAAGACGTAAAATGTGGGAAACACAATAACCGAACCTCATTTTGGGGCCCAGTTCACTTTCACAAAAACAGTGGTAAACCTAAGTAAAACAACTTAGCACGCTGTGTATCTCTGAGTGCCTTGCAGTCTGGTCGTGAATTTGTTCCTCATTTTTCATTGTGATATTTGTTTGGAGGCTTTACATCTGGGCCTTCTTCAGGCACCTGTTTTTCCAATGTAAAACTCTCTCAAATGGCATCAACGGGAGTGCCACAGGGAGATGTGTCCACAGTCAAATATTTCAACTCACCAGTCAGAAAACCGATAGTCATTATTTACCCACAGAATTTTCTGAAGCTCTTTGCACACTGTTTGCTCGCGGGGAACCTGGTGTTAAATTGTTAGTACACGACCTGATTCTGGCTCAGGGTTTCGTAAGTAGCAGAGCAGCTACCTCTCTGCGATGTATTGAAAGTCATCCCCTTGAGCCAAACCTTTGTGTTTTGGGGCCGGCACGGTGGCGCAGCAGTAGAATTGCTGCCTCACTGCGCCAAAGACCTGGGGTTGATCCCGACTACGGGTGCTGTCTGTGCGGAGTTTGTACGTTCTCCCCGCGACCTGCGTGGGTTTTGTCCGGGTGCTCTGCTTTCCTCCCACACTCCAAAGATCTACAGATTTGTAGGTTAATTGGCTTTTGTAAATTGTTCCTTGTGTGTAGGATAGTGCTAGTGCACGGGGCGATCGCTGGTTGGAGCTGACTCGGTGCACTGAACGGCCTGTTTCTATGCTGTACATCTAAATTCTAAAAGAAGCTCTGTGCTGTTTGAAGCGCAAACAATCAAGTGGCATTCTATGCCTCAAGGAGGTTTGTGGCTTCCTTTGACTTCAAAGACAATCTCCCATATGTGTAGTGTTAAAGAAGGAACTGCAGATGCTGGAGAATGGAGGGTACACAAAAAGCTGGAGAAACTCAGCGAGTGCAGCAGCATCTAAGGAGTGAAGGAGATAGGCGACGTTTCGGGTCGAGACCCTTCTTCAGACTGGTCAGGGATCAGGCAAACGAGAGATATAGAAGGTGATGTGGAGAGATAAAGAACAATGAATGAAAGATATGCAAAAAAGTATCAATGATAAAGGGAACAAGCCATTGTAAGCTGTTTGTGGTGTGAAAATGAGAAGCTGGTGCGACTAGGGTGTGGGAGGGAGATAGAGAGAGAAGGAATGCCAGGGCCTGAGGGCTGAGGCTGAGGGAGAGGTGGGAAGCGGAGGAGACAGCAAGGGTTAACAGAATTGAGAAAATTCAATGTTCTTTCCCTCTCTCTCTATCTCCCTCCCCCACCCTAGTCGCACCAGCTTCTCATTTTCACACCACAAACAGCTTACAATGACTTGTTCCCTTTATCATTGATACTTTTTTGCATATCTTTCATTCATTGTTCTTTATCTCTCCACATCACCGTCTATATCTCTCGTTTCCCTGATCCCTGACCAGTCTGAAGAAGGGTCTCGACCCGAAACATCGCCTATCTCCTTCGCTCCTTAGATGCTGCTGCACCCGCTGAGTTTCTCCAGCCTTTTGTGTACCCTCCCATGTGTAGTTCAGGATTGCAGGCACTTCATTTCCTCCCCTGTGACCACTGTGGGCTACTTCTGTTACCCTCTCCCACGTCTCAGAGTTCGTTGGTTTAGGTTTAAGATTACTATTCTCACCTGTGCCGAGGTGCAGTGAACTAGCTTTGTTTTGCGTGCGATCCAAACACATCAGACAATACTATAGATAAATACAATCAAGCCAAACTCCAGTACAATAGGTAGTGCAAAGGGAAAGATACAGTGTAGATATAGCTCTCAGCATTGTGGCATAACAGTTCCAGAGACAAATTCCAATATCCACAATGGGATAGAGGTGAAACGGACAGCACCCCAGCTTATGGAAGGACTGCTCACAAGCCTGATATCAGTGGGGAAAAAGTTGTTCCTGAGTTTGCTGCTACGCGCTTTCAAGCTTATGTTTCTCTTGCCCGACAGGAGAAGCGAGAAGAAGGAATGACTGGTGTGGGACGTCTGATTGTATTGTCTGCTTTCCTAAGACAGCATGAAGTGTAAATGGAATCAGTAGTAGGGAGTCTGATCTGTGGTAATGGACTTGTGCGCAGCTTGAAGAGTGCTTTTAATGGTGGCCTATCCCTTTCAAAGGTATCAGCAAAGATGTCACATGCTGCATTACATTTAAACAAATGCGACACAGTGGCACAGTGGTAGAGCTGCTGCCTTCCAGAGCCAGAATCCCAGGTTCGATCCTGACCTCAGGTGCATTCTCATTGTGACTCTGAGTGCTCCGGTTTCCTCCCAAATCCCAACAAAATTGCAGGTTTGTATGTCAATCACCTCTGGAAATTACCCCTACTGTGGAGAAAGTGGATGAGAAAGTGGGATAACATAGAACTGGTGTGAATGGATGATTGATGGTTGGTGTGAGCTTGGTGGGCTGAAGAGACTGTTTTCATGTCGTATACCTAAACTAAACTAAACTGATTTTTCATTTATAGTTTGATAGTAAGATTAAATGAGAACTTACCAGTTTTAAGTTTGATCTTGATTTTATGAGGCGTTACGTTGGTGGTTACGTGAAGAACCCCGCCAGCGCGCATGCGTGTCAATCTTCAAAGCAGCGGTATGAAATCACAAATAACAATTACCGAAGTGACATAGTAAGATGAATGACTCGAGAACTACCAGATGATCTTTATGAGAGAGGGTTGGGCGTGGAGGGCACTTAATCACCAACGTAACTCCTCATAAAATCAAGATCAAACTTCAAACTGGTAAATTCTCGTTTACTCTTACTATTTTACTTCGGAGTCACGTGAGTGATTCCGTGAAGAGTTTGAAGCTTTGTGATTTCCTGCCGCAGATCCAAATCTCAGTGTCTCACTGCATCGATTGACTCAGGATGAGTGAATAATCAAAAAATGCATTAATGCATTTATATATATTGCAACAATCACCTTTTAAAATAGTGAATGAAAAATTTAAATACTTAGGAATTTATGTGACCAAGAAATATACTTCTTCATTTAAATCAAATTTCGTACCTTTACTTAATAAATTGCATAAGAATATTCAATATTGGAAAACACTTCCCATTTCAATGCTCGGTAAAATTAATGCTATTAAAATGATTTTCCTCCCTCAACTTCTATACCTCTTTCAATCAATTCCGACATATCTCCCTAAAAATCTCTTTAAAAAAGTCGACTATTGTAACAAGTTTTATTTGGGATTATAAGAATCACAGAATAAGTAAAAAACACTTATGTAAATCCAAGATGAATGGAAATACCAAATTTCTTATTTTATTTCTGGGCAGTCAATGTCAAAAACTTAAATTTCTGGTTGGAAGATATGGATCAACAACCAGACTGGTTAAAGTTGGAAAAGGAGGATTGTCTGACATTTGAAATTGGCCCGATTCAGCTAACTCCTACAAAATTGAATTAAAAAATCTATAATGAAAATCCAATAATACATAGTGGTATACGAATTTGGAAACAAATAAAAAAGACATTAAAATTGGATAATTTATCACTTTCGCTCCCTATTGCAAATAATCCTTCTTTTGGATAAAGGTTTTGCACAATGGAAAAATTATGGAATTAAAAAGATGGGACATCTTTATAGAAAAGGTGTGTTCCTCTCGTTTCAGGAGGAACAACAGAATTATGGATTACATTCAAATAATTTTTTTAGATATTTATAACAGAAAGATTATGTTAAATCGTAATACGTAATATAGAACTAGAGAGCCAGAGATTCTAGATGAATGTTTGAATAAACACCCCAACACAGTCAAATTAATATCTTTCATTTATAATATTCTTTTGGATAGTGAGAATCCGTCGACGGAATTACATAGACAAGCATGGGAAAATGAATTAGTTCAACCCATAACGAAAGATATTTGGGATGAAAGTCTACAATGTATACATCAATGTTCGTTAAACGCCAGACATTCTTTAATACAATTTAAAATATTACATAGATTGCATTATTCTAAAACAAAATTAAATAGAATTTTTCCTAATATTTCTCCTATCTGCAATAAATGTCAATATTCTGAGGCAATTTAAAAAAAAAATAATATTTTTATTAGAAGTATTCCATCATAACAACGGTATAACAACTTTTCAAATACACAACCAACTTATTTCAATAAGTATACAGATATTACGAATAATTCTTATAACCTATTTTTCAGAAAATAGAAAAAAGAAAAGAATAGATTTTAATCAATAAGAATAGTGATTAAATAATAATTTTGATTATATAGGGAGAGAAAGAGAATATATATATATTATATAAATAAAGATTATAGTATACATCTTAATAGTGAATAACACAATTTCAAATAACGATATCAAATAAAAAAAATGTTTTAAAAGGAATTATTTTCATCTAATCTTGCCGGGTACTGATTGAGTTGTGATGCCAAGAACAGCTACCCCTTCAAATATTCTGTTTATGGAGACCATATCTGTTCAAAGAGTTTGTATTTGTCCATTAGGACAAATCTGATTCTTTCCAAATGTAACGTCTCCAACATTTCCACTGTCCAATTCTGAGGCTAATTTAACCCATACCTTTGAAAGTTGCATAAAAATTAAAATATTTTGGGTGGATATTTTTTAAATTATTTCCGTAGTGGTTAATACTCAACTGGAGCCCGATCCTAAATTAATAATATTGGGCATATCTGAACAATACCTAAAACTTACAATAAACCAAAGAAATTTCCTTGATTATAGTATAATAACTGGGAAAAAATTATTATTAACATTTTGGAAAAATCCTGCATTCCCCACAATCAAAATGTGGATTATGGAGATGTCGGAGACCTTAAATCTGGAAAAAATTAGATTTGTCTTAATTGACAAACCAGAATTATTTACTAGAATATGGTCTCCGTTCATAGATTATTTGAAGGGGTAGAATGGACCGGCGCTGATACCTGATGGAAGCTTGAACCCAGGACTAGATGAATAGTTATGTTTTCTTACCTACGGACCTATCTCCAAAGTTGTATTATGGATAGTTTATTCTATTTTTCTAATTTTCTTTTCTTTTTCTTTATTTTTTCTATCTATTAAAAAAAAATAATAATAATTAGAGTCAATGTTAATATGTAATCGAAAAATGAAGACCCCAGCTACATTGGCAGCGGAGTCCCTGGAATCCTGGATATTTAATATGTCACCGTTTAACAAAGTTTGTAGTAGTTCGGACTATGATATGTACATGCCTCTAATAAAATTTAACTTTAAAAAAAAAAGCATTAAGCATGACATTGATTCCAATGTATTAATGGTTTATGTTAATAAATAAATCAATAGCAACCCCTGTACCTCAGGGGAGGCTAAAGTGGACGCAAAACAGAATGGGCATAAACCCCGGGTCAGTAACCGGCCTATGTTAAAAAAAACAAAAAAAAACAATTCAGTTGACCATCCTGCGGTCGTAATGTTAACACATTTTCAATATCCAAACTGCATATTCTTGTAGTGGGAGAACTTGTGTGAAGATCTCTTTTACAACTCGATATCCGGGGTTGAACCCGACAGAGTGGTTCCCGTTTGTTGCAGCTGTAGTGGCTCTATAACTGAATTATTGTCAAAGACCATTTAAGAATGAACTGGAAGACGTCAGTAATCTGTACCGTATTAAATGTAACATTAACATTTAAACAAAACCGTTTCCGATCCCCTCAATAGGAATGCACTGCATTTTTGGGTGCTATCCCTGCACTCTGTAGTGAGCACATCCATGGCTTGATGTGACAACCTGAGCCATAAGTCAATCCAGTCAGAATGTGTAAGTCAATAATTGTTTTATTATGCAGAGGCCTGTTTCCTGAACCACAGTTTGACCAGCAAAGTTTTCATTTTTTAGAATAACCGTATACCGTTGTATTATCATGCCTGACGAAAGCAGGCAACATGGCTGCTTAGCCAGTCAGACAGTACGAAACCTAAAGCGAGGTCTTGCTGACTGTTTTAAGACCCGACTAATGAGGCAAAATGGAGGAAGACATAAAAGAACATTCCTCCTTTTTGTAGCGAGAATGTATTTCTCCGTACTGTTCTGCCACATATTTTTGCAATCAGGGAAAAATATGAAACGAACATGTCGATATTCGATGTAGCATTGAACCATACTTTCATAATACTTTGAGATCCAATACCTATTCTGTGTTGTCATCGATCTGAACTGGATGATACACCAGTGACAAAGGAGATTAGGTAATTATTACAGGATACTTTGACTTGATTGCCGTGTGACTAACATACGCCACCACCATAGTGTAGCAACTTGAAGTTGAGCATGTAGATTATGTATATTCGCTCAATAGCCCCTTACCCATGGGGTTCATCTAGTGTATATATTTAGTTGATACCAACAACTGAAGAATTAGTAACTCATGCAAATCTCCACTACCTCCAACTAGAGATGGTATTCAGAACTTCTTACCTTAGAGCCCTTAGCATCGGTTTGTAATAACTGAATTTGACCAACCAAACTACTGGAGCAATGCTGAATACTGTTTGTTCATCATTGTGATTGGGGTAGCTTCAGCTGATAATAGCATAAAGTTGTTAACAATGGTCTACATGTCCTTTGAGAGGTTGCTACCTTGCACTATATCAGTTCCTTGATTTGCACAGCTGAACCACAGCTACTATATTGCCAATTACTCCTGATGAAATAGAAGTCAGTGTTATAACAGGTTGCTATTAACTCCAATCTTTTGTCACAGAGCGAAGTCATAGGCTAATTAATAGTTAAATGTAAATCCCAATGACCAACAAACAGTTTATCCCATTCCGCAATGTTTTACTGTTATTAGTACAGTTATATTGTCTTTGATAACCTCTGTAATGGGAACTGCATAGAATGGATCTTTGAGACCCTTATGAATCTGTTGTTAGTCAGGAAAATAAGTTTTTATATTCGGAAAGTTCATATGCCCAACACTCTCCATTCTTCATAATAAACAGGCCACTCCTGCCTTATTCCATGGGTGCTTTGCATGAGAACTCTGGCCCGATTTCTGAACCTTATCTTCAAAGACAACCCTGACCATAATCCAAACTTGCTTGGAATGCTAGTACTGTGCCTCTAAGCAGATGTTTTTATCCTTTGTGTGTTGTACAAACAAGTGTAAATATTACAACTTGTGAGTGGTGCACTTACCCATGTTTTGGAAGTGCCAGACCCACTTTGTTGAGTAGGGTTGGTAGGGTGCATGGAACTTCTGCCCAGCTGCCATGCTGCCCCCAGCTCCAGTGAACCACCTACAGCTGATGAGCGTCTGGGGTGTGTTCTGAACGATGAACCTTTGCCCACTGTTGGCCTTAATTGATTCATCTGCCAGGTTTTCTCCCCTTACCTGAATAACAGATTCGGTGGCTGTCTCTCACATCCCCCTGTTGGCGCTGTTCACTGCCGGCACATATGTGCTCCAGTATGTTCCATCGATCTCTTTAGAGCCTGGAGTCAGTTATATCTTGACCTTTCGCACTCCCCTCCTCAGAGAGGGCGATTTGTAGGCAGCCCTAAACAGATGCTGCCGCAGGCCGCAGGATACCTATGCTGATATGACCCCATTGGACCTGTACCCGAATGGAACATTCTGCTGGGATGGCAACTTTGTTGTCAGGAAAAGTACCTTTGACACGTGCCCTTCACCCCTTGGGATATGCCCCACGGCCATACCCTGAGACTCAGCGTCAGCAGGATACTGACCCGTCTTGGTCTCCGCCTCCAAGAGGGAGACCTGAAGCAACTCTGTCAACTGGCTCTGCCGGTGCGGCCTGCAGAGATGGAACATATGGCTCAACCTTACCATCAGAGTCGGGGTCAGAGCTAAGATGTCCCATGGCACGCGCCTCATCATCCATGAGGGTGCTATCAAGCAGCTCTCTCCTAGGTGCTGCTGGAGCCTTTTGTTCAGGGTGGTGCTGACACTCCCCCTGCTGTAGCACTGTATGCAATAGTTGCTGCATTTGGGATAGTCGTTCAAACACACTATCCAGCCCCGGTGAGGAATCATCCCCCGACTCCGTGGGCCTATTATTTTGCTATCCAGCCCCGGTGGGGAATCTTCCCCCAATTCCGTGGGCCTAGCAGACTTATGTGTTACCTTGGGCAACCCTGTCCCAGGCGTTGCCGGTGCCGCCTCTCGTAGAGGCCGGCGCTTTTTGACATGAAACAGCCCTGCCCCAGGCGCTGCTGGCGCGGCTCTCCCGCAAGCCGGCAATGTCACAAATGAAACAGCCCTGTGGGAGAGCCACGCTTTCATACATGAAGCAGCCCTGCCAGGCGCTGCTGGCGCGGCCTGTCCCATAGTCCCACGCTATTACACATGAAGCCCCCCTATCCCAGGCCTGCTGGCGCAGCCTGTCCCCATAGGCCCGCGCTATTACAGTGTAGGCTCACAAATTCAAATTTTTAGTATAGAGCTTCACCTGTGAAGGGTTAAAGCAATTTTAACCCTTCACAGCAACTTGTGCTAAGCAAAGAAATAATTTTATTGTCAGGGACACATGACAATAAACTCTTTTGACTTTTGACTTTGGCTTTAACTTTTGACTTTGACTTTAAAAACACTATAGCATACATGCAAACTTATTTTATCAGAGAAAAGCCCTTGCAGCCCGACTCACCCGAGTCCAATAGGGCTGAACGAGTCTTCTCTTCCACCAATTTTACTCCCTGCCTGGGGACCGACGTCTGTGAGCCGCTGACCGCACTGTCAGCGACTGGCGTTACTTACTTGCCACTCCACGGCGTCCCCGCAGGCTGGAAGCCACTGACTGCCTTGTCAGCGGCTGCTTTTCTCAAAACCCGATCTGTTGCCGGTTATCCGCTTCCGCCGTCGGACCGGAGTTTCCCCACAGTCCATAGCCGGCTCACTCGTCGGGCTGTGAATCTGGCAGGAAAACCTCTGTGAAGAGAGGCTCCTGCTCGAAAAAACCCTGGTAAGTAAAAAGAACTTACCTTCAAGGTTTAACTTCCCGCCGGCAGGAGCGCTGCCCTGCCAGTCTGGTGCTTACGCCAATGCGGCTGACGTACTGATGCGCGTGTGTACTGGTGGTGTTCTTCACGGAATCACTCACATGACTCTGAAGTAAAATGTTGTAATTTTTACTTCACTTTATAATTTTACCCTCACCATAAAAACATCCTTGCTTGGCGGTAACCTTGAGGAAAGAGTACCAGTGAGATGGCGTCATTTCACCAATATTCTACTAATCTATCTTCTTTATTTTGTTATTGTTCTCAAAGTTCAGGGGTTTATTTTTCTGAAGAAGGGTCCCAACCCGAACTGTGACCCATCATGTTTCTCCAGAGATGCTGCCTGACCTGCTGAGTTACTCCAGCACTTTGTGTCTATTTTCTTTACATAACGGCATCCGCAGTTCCTTGCAACGCATTGATTTTTACAGTTGAACTTTTTTGTGCAAACAACTCTGGTGAGATGAGAAAATTCTCGGTGACTAATGGATTGGCCCAATTAACCTTTACGTAATTGTGGATGAGTTAGTTTTGTAGTGGTCACAGTTGTTAATAGAAATGATTTCAATTTAATGAGTTTCTTTTTGCCTTAAACTCTGAATCAAGTCTGCTGGAAGATGCCGATTTGGTCACAGAGGTCACGTGTATCAAGGCAACTGTGATTTTTATCGTGTTCATGTTTTTTTTTCCATGATTTCTGCAAATTTTGATTAAAAATAACAATTTTTTTAACATACGTTGAAATACTCCAGCTTCCTCATCTTGCTTTTACTGCATCCCTGACTCTCTGAATTCTGCTTCCCTTGAGTAAGTATTGCTGCCGGGGATATTAGTTTGATGAATCGGACCTAATGTGCAAAGTTGCAGTTATTGTCTTTCTACACCTGGTGTGTGCCTCCCACATTTTTATCGATGCCGAATATTCGGAAGGGCTGAATGGCCTACCCCTGCACCTATTGTCTGTTGTCGATTTTCGAGCAAGGTTACACTGACTGCACTATGATTTAAATCAACGACAATTTCCGCGACAACTGTCAAATGAAAACAAGGGCAAAAGAAACAAAATCTCCCCCTTAACAACCCTCAATTCCTCCCAATCATCAATTATCTCAAGCCACCCATTTATCTTCTAAATTCTCCAAAGCTTGGAACAAATATCCCAACAACCATGCTTTCTTTCACTCACTTCCCACTGAACTTCCGAAGTTGTGCCATTAATGTAAATCGTCTTTCTTTCTCAGCCGCTACAGAGGAACTAGAAATGGGCAATGAATGCTTCTTTGCAAGCTGTAATTACAAAGAGCGACGTGGGGAAGCTTGGCATCTGCCAGGAGATAGACCACCCTCTTCAAGACAGGACGGTGATTGTTCTACTTAACGCAACACTACCCCTCCTGTAGTCGAAGCAAATGAGGCCAAAATGACCACGACACTTTCACACGTACATTTTCCCCTAAGATTAAAAACAGCTTAGAATTGTAAGAATACCTCACTGACTTTCTGGTTATTCTCTTGTTTCTGGCAAATTTCAGTACACACAGCCTCACAAAGCAGCATTGAAAATTATAATGGCATTGCACTGTAGTGCATTTTGAATTGGTCCCTTTTAATCTCTGGTGCCAAAGCAAAATGAAAATTAGCGAAGAAAAGTATAAACGGTGTGCCATCCATATTTGGTTCACACGAAGATCAGGTGAAATAAACAGCTTGTATTTTGAATTCATTTGAGGAATTTGGGAGGGAAACATTGGTGAGAAGATGATAGACTAATCTCGCACTTTGGTGCATTGATGATTCATGGTGAATAGAAGTGTGAGGCTCACAGAATCCAACTTTCTTTCGTTACAAATGGTCCTCTCGGACTGGAAGGGCCGAGAGGGCCTGTTTCCGTGGTGTAATTGTTATATGGTTATATGGTTACAGTGTAGTACGTAAAGGAATTAGTTCCATGCACTGAAATTGTGTTGGAATGATGTAGATATAAGATAATGTGTAGAACAAGTGTTAGTTTCACTGGTATGGACAAAGAGTCACACTGAAGATTAACCAAATGAATTCAGAAGTTAAGTTAGGGCAGCATGGTGGCGCAGCTGTAGAGTTGCTGCCTTATAGCTTCAGAGTCTCGGGTTCGATCCTGACTATGGGTGCTGTCTGTATGGAATTTGTACGTTCCCCATGTGACCACGTGAGCTTTCTCCAGGCGCTCTGGTTTCCTCCCACACTCCAAAGAGGTTTGTAGGTTAATTGGCTTTGGTAATTGTCCCTAATGTGACCTCCTTCGACTATGTTGAAGACCAGCTTTGATTAGCTACGACTAGCTACGACTAACTTCGGGAAAATTGTAAACCGAATAGTGGAGAGTGAAGACAACCTCCTTTGATCTCCTTCGACCTCGGTTCGACTATGATGAAGACTATCTACGACTACCTTCGACTACCCTCGCTCACCTATGACTAACATGCCGACCTACTACGACCTACTACGACAAAACCTATGAGTAAAAAAAAGTATTGATTTTTTCCATGGCGACCTTTTTTTACTCGCGGGCATTTTCTAACATATTGAAAAAAACGCCACGACCTAGCTGAGGCCTCGAGTACGTGGAGACCACTCTCGAGCATGAAGGAGAGTTACGAAGGCCTCCTACGACCTAGTGTCAACCATGCTGCGAGTATGAGTCAAAGGCAAACTCGCCAGAACTCGCGGATTAGGTCGCCCAAGTGGGACAGGCCCTTAACCGGCTTGCAAACACAATACGCAGTTAATATATCATAAACAAAATTGCAATAATGAATTGAGAAGGCAAACTATTCCTATGGTACAGAATCCCCATCAACAGTTGATGCAACACTCATTAACTCTTTCAAAGCGATCAAGATTCTTTTAAAGACACAAAGTGCTGGAGTAACTCAGCAGGTCAGGCAGCAACTCTTGAAAACAAGGATAGGTGACATTTCAGGTCGGAATGCTTCTTCAGACCCTTCTTCAGATCAACATTTCACCTAATCATGTCCTCCAGAGATTCCTCCTGACCCGCTGAGTTACTCCAGCACTGTGTCTTTTATTGTAAACTAGCATCTGCTGTTCCTTGTAAATATTAATATCGATAAATAATTAATTGGGAATTTGTTTGGAGGTTGAATGTTCCACTTCCAATGTGAGAGGGAAAAGCAGGGGCTAGAATCAAGAGCAATCACAAATAAATCAATGTATTAACAAGCAACAGACGCAGTGGCAGGAGATCTATAGAGGGCTAGTCAATTAAAGATGAATTAAATATATCTAGAATCGAGAATGGATAAAAGTTAATAGAAGAGTGGTTGACCAATTATGGTGGTGCAGCGGTAGAGTTACTACCTCACAGTGCCGGAGACACAAGTTGGATCCTGACTATGGGTGCTGTCTGTACGGAGTTTGCACGTTCTCCCCGTGACCGCGTGGGTTTTCTCCTGGTACTTTAGTTTCCTCCCACACTCAAAAGACGTACGGGTTTGCAGGTTAATTGGCTTTGGTAAAGATTGTTAATTGTCCCTGGTGTGTGTAGAATAGTGCTAGTGTTGCGGGCTCACTGGTCGGGGTGGACTCGGTGGGCCGAAGGGTTTGTTTCCGCGCTACATCTCCAAAGAAATATCAACCAGCGCATTCTACCCAATCAACCTGCTCTCACAGCAAGCGGCATTTTCTTTACGATTTCCAGAGATTTTCTCTTCCTAACTGGACTAAAAAGAGGGTTGGTGTAGGAGTTAGTCTGCATGACACAGCCTAGCAACAGTCCAGAAGTTGCCTTTGAGAAGTTTGTTTCCTTCTCCCTTGTTCCACAATAGAAATCTAAACAAAATAAGAATTCATCTGTTGTATTCCACAAAGTACTTTGTAGATGTGCATAGCGTCGCTCTCATTTACATTCGGACACAGAAGAAAGGTTTTCACTTTTACTTTTTTGACACTGTGCTTCTGATGATATTTACCTGAACCATCTCCGAGCTTTGGTTATTTCTTTTGTGTTTTGTTGATTAGAAGAAAGTTGCAAAGTAAAAATGAACAAGCAAATGGTAGAAAAAAAGAGAATTACTGAATAATGGTTTACTGTAGAAGGCCTTCTTGTTGAAAAGACGTTGAAATAAACTCTTCTGGGGGAAAGAAGTCACGTTGATTTATGGTTGATGATATAAAATGTGTGTTCACAGATGGATAAGATTAATGTCCGTGTATCAAGAATCAAGAGTGTTTAATTGTTTTATGTACTGACAAGGAACAATGACATTCTAACTTGCAGGAGCATAATACAATCCTTATAGATAACATAGAATAAACAAAACCATTTAATACATTATTATCAATAATACAAATGCACAGTTGGCCAAAGTAGTTAGTGTATTCAAAGAGTCCATAGTTCATAGCTGAGTTAGTGTATTGTCCTGTTATGGTTGTACTGCTAGGAAATCTATATTTTCATTTTTAGGAAAAGTTGCTATAACAAAAATCAGTTTGTGTTTAATGGCACTCTAACTCAGCACAAAGTGCCTCACAATCAGCCATTTACTTAGAAAGGGCAGGGATGCAGGCAAACATTCCTACCTGTGTGTACTCATAGAGTCTCGTATTCAAAATCAGATCAATAAGCAACTGATGCATGTTTTGGTGGTGTTGGCTAGGGGGGAGATTGTTGGATAAGTTGAAGTAGATGCTTTCAAATTAAGCACTGAGTTCTTTCACAATCCTTTGATTAGGCAGATGGAGCCTACAGTTAATAACTCATCCAAAGACTGGGAGAGCTTTAATATTAATTATTTTAAAAAGGCAGACACATATTTTCATGTTTTTAATTTTAGACTTCGACATTCTAAATATTTTCAAATTGTTCAATAATTGTTAACTAAAGAAAGTTTATATTGATACATTACGCCGGAAGTGTATTGTAGTGCAGTGGTTTGGTCCATACGGGGCAAATGGAAAGGCATTTTTTAATGCCACATTTTTATATTCCTGGTACTTTAAAGAAGCTTTGGGTTCTGATAAACGTTGGCGCGAGAAAGATACAGAACCCGAGTGGAGCTGTTTTTTATGGATGTTTGATGAAGCCGCAACGTTTTGGACACCGTGGGTTAAACTGAGTGGCCTGGGCAGGGAACGACTTGATTACTGTCTCACCAAAAACAGCGGGGGCAGTGTATGATCTTGCCGCAAACGCCAGGGACCCGTTATACAGTAGCAGGAGAAAATACTCGCTCTCAAAGGCAGAGTTATGACAGCTTGGACTGCCTTGTCAGTGGCTTTCACCGGAGGTTGCCATGAGAGAGCTGAGCTGAGCTGAAGGGTGCCCCATGGTGACGGCGAGGCAACAATTTCAGGGATGCTCCTCTCTGCTGTCTCTGGGTCAGCCACCCATCACTGCGACCGTTTTCCCTGCCTTTGTCTCCAGCGATGGGGAGCTTGCCAAGCACAACAGCCTAACTGTACTATTTGTTTATATAATGAACAGATGCAGCCTTTAATTTACTCACTGGGCTCTGAGCAGCCAGACCACCCCCCGCTTCCCCCATCCAGCCTCAACTGTGGGGCTGTAGAAAGGGGTTATTGTTCTGCTGCGTATTCTCCCACAAGCTGATAGACGGTGCAGACAAATATCTCCACAGCCTCTTTTCAATGCCTTGTACTAAGTCTCACAGAAGCCACTCGTTCCGCTCTACTGATGAGGATGGCTGACAAACATTTCCCTCACTTTCGGCACGAGGAATATTTTCAATTAAAAAAATGCTTTGAAATAGCAGAAATATCAAATGACGATTTATTGCTTGAATTGAATGCTTTGCATCTTTGGAGTGACTATGACCCCCCCCCTAAATAAACACATCAATAAAAGTCCAAGGAGGTAAAGATAACTGCAACAAGATTTACCAGCTGGTCAGACAGATGATCAGATGGTTAGAAGCTTTCTCTAGTAGCTCAATCACCAAAACTGCTGAATACTTCTCCTGAGGAAAATTCAGGGATGAAGAAATAAATCAACTGGCTGCTTAGTGGAAGGATTTTAAGGCTGCAATTTCCAACCTTGATTTCTGGTCTAAACAAACGATGGAAGTATGAAGCAGAAGTAACTTCACTGTAGATTCTGAGGAAAGTGATGGAAAATAGGGAGTTCACAAACCATGTGTGTATCATTATGTGCCTTTCTCTACCCTTTGAATCATACATGCCATAGAAGCTCACAATCCTTTAGAATAAGAGAGGCACAAAAAGCTGGAGTAACTCAGCGGGACAGGCAGCATCTCTGGATAGAGGGAATGGGTGACGTTTCGGGTCGAGACCCTTCTTCAGAAGAAGTCACCCATTCCCATCCAGAGGTAGGAACTGTCCCGCTGAGTTGTTCCAGCATTTTGTGTCTATCGTGGGTGTAAACCAGCATCTGCAGTTCCTTCCTACAACTGTAGAAGAAGATGTAGAAACAAGGAGCTGCAGATGATGGTTTATAAAAAAAGACACAAAGTGTTGGAGTAACTCAATGTATCAGCAGCATCTCTGAGTAACATGGATAGGTGATATTTCCAGATGGGACCCTTCTTCAGAATGGGTCTGAATCTATAATAAGATATTCTATATCATGTACCCTCTGAAAAGGTGGCTAGGCTAGGATTTGCAATATTTTTTGCCATTTGGATGAATTTAGTTTTTACCTATCATTAACATAAATTACATATTCCCATCGGGAAAATAAGCCAGAATTAAATTCCAAAAGCAACTGAAAACACTTCATTGCAAATGCACACGGGTTTGTCTGAGAGTCAAAAATATCTGTTCGCATTTGAACAAAATAGTCATGTTGACCTTCATATATTCGCACAAGGTCCGAGCCATCACTTTACCTTTGCATAATATGGTCCATCACGGGTAAGGACCTTCTCATCACACAGGGATCTATATGCGGCACTATCTCAAAAAAGCAGTCATCAAGAACCAGCACCACGTCCAGGATCAGGAACTGCTTCTTCCCAACAACCATCTGAGTATTCAACACCATACACGTCAACTAAACTCCGAACCACAAGCTGCCTAAGCTGCATGAGAGACTTTGGGCTTTTTTGGTTGCTCTATATATATATTTTTTTTAATTTTTAGCTTTTCTTTGTTTGTTTAGTATATTATTTATTGAGTACTGTGTTTACAAACCAGTTGTGCTGCTGCAAGTAAGAATGTTATTGTTCCATTTCGGGACATGGGACAATAAAACACTCTTGACTCTTGTGTAGGAAGGAACTGCAGATGCTGGTTCACACCGAAGATGACACAAAATGCTGGAGAACTCAGCGGAGAAAAGGAATAGGTGATGTTTCGGGTTGAAATGAAGAAGGGTCTCGCCCCGAAATGTCATCTATTTCTTTTCTCCAGAGACTCTGCCTGACCCGCTGAGTTACTCCAACATTTTGTGTCACTCTTGACTCTTCTTCCTGTCCTGTTCTCGCCTTGTCGCAGGCTCGCAGATGTCGGAATGATTCTCATCATCTGATGTCTATTTGTGTATGTACAAACTGAAAATTCCAGTACATTGTGGAGCACAAAGTAATCACTGCATTAATCTATCACCATTCACAGGTAAAATAATGTTACTGTTGGTATCAATTGAGGATCCAAGCCTCCATGAATTGGTTGTAATAAACAGTGCCTATGATAAGTTGCTGAGCAATGTAGCAGTGAGATGGAACAGAACAATGTCAGTATTACTCTGTAGCAACTCTGTGCGATGTAGGATTGTTCTAACATCATTACCTGTGCCAGTTTCAATATAGCTTCTCCGATTCTTAAAGTGACCTTTATACAGCTGCACAATTATGGAAACTGTGAAATTTGATAATTATTTTAGTGGCTCTGAGAGTCTCTTGAAGCTTGAATCAGTGAGATTTGGATATTCTAAGTAATATGCTGCTTTGTGATAAAGAAGGAACTGCAGATGCTGGAGAATCGAGGGTACACAAAAGGCTGGAGAAACTCAGCGGGTGCAGCAGCATCTAAGGAGCTGCTTTGTGAGATGTAGAGAGAAGAATAAGGATAATTTGGAGTCTAATTTCTTGATCGTCTCAAAAGCAATTTGAGGAATAATTTGGGATAAGTGATAAATGTTGGTCTTGTTGGCTAATTTTGGCATTTGCCACACACACGCATGCACACACAAACACATACACATGCACACGCACACACTGCGCACACACACACACACACATGCACATGCATACACACATGCACACGTGCACACACACACTTACACACATATACACACATGCACACACACTTATACACATGCATACGCACACACACATATATACACATATCTACACATATACATGCACACACATATGCGCACGCGCGCACACACACAAACACATATATACACATACACACACACACACAAACACGCACATATACACATATGCATATACACACACAGGTGCACACGCACACTCGGGCAGCCACGGTGGCGCAGCGGTAGAGTTGCTGCCTCATAGCGCTTGCAGCGCCGGAGATCCGGGTTCGATCCCGACTACGGGTGCTACTGTACAGAGTTTGTACGTTCTCCCCATGTTTTCTCTGAGATCTTCTGTTTCTTCCCACACTCCAAAGACGTACAGGTTAATAGGTTAACTGGCTTGGTGTGTGTGTAAATGATCCCTAGTGTGTGTGGGATAATCGTTATTGTGTGGGAATCGCTGGTCGGCACAGACTCGTTGGGCCGAAGGGCCTGTTTCTGTGCTCTATCTCTAAACTAAACTAAACTAAACTAAACACACAAACACACACACTATATGCCGGTGCACAACAGTATGAGGTGAAGACTCCCCAGTCGATCTAAACATGGTTCAAAATGCATCTTCACTGCACAAATCTTAGGATTGGGGAGAAGGAGAAGAAATTTAGCCTATGATTAATTTCTTAGGGAATTACTTCAATTTTGTTTTGAAATTGATCAGTTTTTCTTTTGCTTGTATGTGGAAAGAAAGCACGAGGCATAATACTGTACGCTGGATACGGTTTATTTACATAACAACAGAGACACCACCCTTTCCATTTCCCCGTATCTATGTATGCACTCTCACAAGCCAAGCAATTCCACTTTGTCTTTTTGTCACGTACCTGCACTAGGAGATTACATAGCTATTTAACCAATCAAGATATATTTGGCATATACGAGAATACCATATACTCTGTGGAGTTTGACATGCTCAGTAAGGGAATGTACAAACTCCACATAAACAACATCTGAGGTCAGGGCCACACCCGGACCTCTGAAAATGTGAGACAGCAGCACTAACTGCTGCATCTTCCTGCCCTGCTAGTCCCAGAGGAGAGGGATGTATTTTAGGCAGACAAAAATGCTGGAGAAACTCAGCGGGCGAGGCAGCATCTATGGAGCGAAGGAAATAGGCAACGTTTCGGGCCAAAACCCCTCTTCAGACTTCATCAGCCTCCTCAAGGGATGTATTTTAGTTGTCTTTACACATGCCCGCACAATGAAAGATTGAGGATTAAAAAAGACTATTGTTTTTGCAATGTGGGAGGTTAGAGCAGTTTGGAATTTAGACGTACACACTTTAGACTTGCAGCGCGGAAACAGGCCCTCTGGCCCACCGGGTCCACGCCAGCCAGTGATCACCCCGTACACTAACCTATGCACACTTGGGATAATTTTGCAACTTACCAAAGACAATTAACCTACAAGTATGGACGACTTTGGAGTGTGCTCTTTAGTTTGTGTAACTAAATGGGACGAAGGCCACATCATGGAGAAGTGAAGACTGAGACATATTTCAACGTGGGAGGGGAGGTGGGTGCTAGCGAGCATGGAGTTGGTGCCGGAGATCGAGTAAGACGCTTGTGTGGAAAGGGCATTTAGAGCCCGTGCCTTCCACTGGGAGCATCGGGGGTCGGCCATCAGAGTGTTGTTGGCAGAGATCAAAGAGTGGGGAGCAAGTCAGGGCAGGGGCTCAGTCAACAGTGAATCATTATAGTTGATACTGTTGAACTGGGCCCTTGATTGATTGATTGAAAGAATACAGGCCCTTCGGCCCACCAGGTCTATACTGACCATCAATCACCTGCTAACACTAGTTCTATGTTATCTTATGTTACACTGCATATGTTTCTATGCCGCATTTAAGAACGCTGTGGATATGCATATGGATATGCAGGGAATGAAGGATATGTATTACGTGCAGGCAGATGGGATTTGATCTTGGTGTCATGTTCGGCATGGACATTGATGGCCAAAGGGGCTGTTCCTGTGCTGTACTGCTCTATGCTTTATGTTCTGTGTGATAAACGCTACATATAACTCTTAACTCTCTTTGGTTCTGGGCTGTGCTTGTCCTGAGAGTGACTAATAATAATTCTCCTGGGATAAAACGGTTCAAAATCTTAAAAAAGAGAATTACCTTTGGGGTGGCACGGTGGCGCAGCGGTAGAGTTGCTGTCTCACAGCGCCAGAGACCCGGGGTCGATCCTAACTACGGGTACTGTCTGTATGGAGTTTGCATGTTCTCCCCGTGACCGCGTGGGCTTTCTCCGGGAGATCTGCTTTCGCACTCCAAAAACGTACAGATTTGTAGGCTAATTGGCTTCGGCAAAATTATAAATTGTTGGATAGTGTGCGGGGATCTTTGGTCAGCGTGGACTCGCTGGGCCAAAGGGCCTGTTCAGCACTGTGTGTCTAAACTAAAGGTAAACTGACAAAATAGATGACACATACCATGTTTGATGCACAAATGTGGTTTATGGCTGTAAAAGCTGGTCACATTTCCAGGATGGCACAAGATGACCTGGAAGTAGTGTTATGCTGTAATTACCTCACTAGATAACAAGTACTGTTTCAAATGTGTGATGCTGAAATAAATAGTGCGATGTGATCTCATTCCCAGGCTAATGTCGTCCCATGTGTGATATGCCTCATCGCCCATTAGATTGTGCCTTTGATGTGTTATTTTTGCTACACCACACTAACCAAGACATTTACCCTGACCATCAAAGTTAGCTGCAGAGGTTACCCTTCTGTGTTCACCAAAACTTGCAATTTATCTGCAAGCAATTGAAAAGAAATGCCATAAACCTCCACAGTTATCAGTAAAGCTGGTTATGTGTAATGGTTCCTTTCATCAAAATCCTAACAAAAACACTCAAATCAAATCAAAAATCAAAAATAGGGTGGCACAGAGGTGCAGCGGTAGAGTTGCTGCCTTACCGCACCAGAGACCCTGGTTCGATCCTGATTACGGGTGCTGTCTGTACGGAGTTAGTACGTTCTCCCCATGACCTGTGTGGGTTTTCTGCGGGTTTCCTCACACACTCCAAAGACATAAAATTTGTAGCTTAATTGGCTTGGTAAAATTGTAAAATTGCCCCTAGGGTGTGTAGGATAGTATTCGTGTACGGGGATCGCTGGTCGTTGCGGACTCGGTGGGTCGAAGGGTCTGCTGCTGCGCTGTATCTCTAAACTAAACTAAACTAATTCAAACACACATCATAAAATACTGTATTTTCATTCATCGTTATATAAAGTCATTGTATATAGCTAACAACTCCGAATCACACTGTTTCAGCTTTAAGCTGCAAGTGGCTAAAGTTGACCTCACCTTGTCTTTTGGTTGCTAAGTGAAGTCCATTATTTTCTGTGTAGGAAGGAACTGCAGGTGCTGGTTTACAGATGATAGACACAAAATGCTGGAGTAACTCAGCGTGTCGGGCAGCATGTCTGGAGAACAAGAATAGGTGATGAGACTCGATCCTATCCCACCTTGTCCGATCCCTCCCAACATATGTCCGAGACACCTCACATGCCCCTTTTCTCTTTAAGAAGGAACTAAGGTAGACAAAAATGCTGGAGAAACTCAGCGGGTGAGGCAGCATCTGTGGAGCGAAGGAAATAGGCAACGTTTCGGGCCAAAACTCTTCTTCAGACATTCCCTTTTTCTCTTTGATGACTTCTGTTTTCCAGGCTCCCATTCCATCATCTTTACTATAGACATTATAATTAATAAGTCTGAAGTAGGGTCTCGACCCGAAACGTCACCTATTCCTTTTCTCCAGAGAAGCTGCCTGACCTGCTGAGTTACTCCAGCACTTTGTCTCCACTATTTTTCTGATTCTATTTCATTCTTCCTCTTGTAGGACTCTTTTTGCTTAGTTCCCCAATTGGTAACCAAGCAACTGCTTCCAACGGCCTGGATGCTGGGAATGTGAAACCTGGGAGGGGAAGGTGTAATTCTTTCATCCCGTGCTCCTAACAATGTGTATTTATGGAGAGCATGGTTGGAATTACAATGTAGGGTTATTGTAAAGCTCAGCCTAGAATATATGGGGGACTGTTAAAGGCAGGTGAAATTACATCCTTGAGCAAATTATATGCAGAAATTAAATCCTTGAGCAAAACGCGGTGCTGGACCAACTCAGCAGGCCAGGCAGCATTTGTGGAGGGAAGACTTGGCTTGGCTGGCGGTGAGGGGAGCCCTTCCAGTCGGATCCTTCCTGCACCGTCAGAACCTCACTACCAGCGCACGCTGCCCTCGGGACGGCTGCTATGGAGAGGAGACGGTTGCCCATCTCTTCGCAGAGTGTGGATTTGCAAAGAGAGTCTGGAGAATGATACCTGGGTCCCTCTCACGGTTAATCCTGAACAGCTCCGTAACAGAGGACTCTTATGATTGATGGACTCTTCCCAGGGAGGCATTCAGAGACAGACATCGTGCTGCTGGAAGGTCATCAACTCGGTGAAAGTCTTTGGTCTGTCTGAAACTTGTTGACCTCACACCTAACATAACCCTCTAATCTGAATCTATCCATGTACCTGTCCAAGAGTCCCTTAAATGTTATAATGGTACTTATCTCAACTACTTCCTCCAACAGTTCATTCCATATACCCACCACCCTGTGTGTAAAAAAACTTTCCCCCTCGGGTTCCTGTTAAATCTTCCCCCTTCACCTTAAACCTATGTCCTCTGATTCTCGATTTGCTTACTGTGGGCAAAAGACTGCGCATCTACCCGATCTATTCTTCTCATGATTTAGTACACCTCTATAAGATCTCCCCTCTTACTCCTGCGCTCTAAATAATAAAATCCTAGCCTGCTCAACCTCTCCCTATAACTCAGGCTCTAGAGTGCTGGCAACATCCTCCTAAGTCTTCCTTGCACTCTTTCCAGCTTGACAACATCTTTCACATGGTATATTTGTTAGGTATGGAGCTAGGCATGGTATAGAGCTAGGCAGAGCACCTGGAGAAAACCTACATGGTCACAGGGAGAACATGCAAACTCCACACAGACAGCACCCATAGTCATGATCGAACCTGGGCCTCTGGCGCTGTAAGGCATCAACTCTACTGTTGCGCCACCGTGCAGCCCTTACTACTGTGTCACCATGCTGCCCCTTTAAATTGGTCCCTTTTTGAGGCATTAAAACTAATGTATATTGTGCATTAATGCACATATTTAATGTATTTGAAGTTTAATGGGGGGATCTCTTGTCTTTACTGGACCCCTTATCCTAAATTTGTGGGAGATGTGATGTTTATCAAGCTATGATAGCGACTCTTGAAGTGCTAGACCGTTTAAACTTTTTATGAATAACAATTCAAAAATATATATTGTTTCATATTCAAAATTGTAAATACACAGAGAGCAGGAACAATGTAAGGCACCAAGTTCAGAGCAATGTGGACCTCATGAGTAGCAACTATTTCAACTTGAACACTCTCCATTCACCTCCTGCCTGTGCTTATCTGCTGAGGGACTTCTCAGCCATGTTATTGTTTCACACAGACTCGCTGAACTTGAGCCATCCAATTCTGCAGTCCACTTCCTGCAGTTTACATTCTTGGTTCCATCCGCTTGTAGTTCCTATGTTGGCTTTTAATTATAGATTGTTTTAAAATGTCTTCCTTTGTTTTCAGATTTCCCCTTTATGTTATCCCTGTTTAACTCTTGTGATCTCTTGATCAATAAACTCTGCAAGGTATTTATGTCCCTCTAATTGTAGACTGGAGAACATCACCACTGAATTAGCTCTGAACGTTCTTCTCCAAGTATATCTGTGCTACTCTCCCCTCCTCTCCGTTCTACCCCTTTAACCAAGATTTTGACGTCTGCCTTCATATCTCATTTGGCTTATTACCATTCTTTCCGTCATAGCATCCCAAGGAAGTTTTACCATGTTTAAGGGCAAAGCAAATGTAAGTTGCTTTTGCAATTTGAATGTTGATAGAACAGTGGACAGACAAAAGATAGAATAAGAAGAGAGAAAGAGAGGAGATCTTTCTTTCATTCCCAATATAGGAGATCAGTTTAAAAATAAGGAACTGAAGTTTAGGGTAGACAAAAATGCTGGAGAAACTCAGTGGGTGCGGCAGCATCTATGGAACGAAGGAAATAGGCAACATTTCGGGCTGAAACCCTTCTTCAGACATACAGCTCATACATACTTCGCTCCATAGATGCTGCCTCACCCGCTGAGTTTCTCCAGCATTTTTGTCTACCTTCGATTTTCCAGCATCTGCAGTTCGTTCTTAAACAAACTGGTTTAGTTTAGTTTATGATTGTCATGTGTACCAAGATCCAATGTACAGCGAAAAGCTTTTTGGTGCGTGCTGTCCAGCAAGGGAAAGACTACACAAGATTATCATCGAGCCAAAATGTAATCATGTATTGTCTTTCCACTGACTGGATAGCACGCAACAAAAACTGTACCTTGATACACGTGACAATAAACTAAACTGAAGCTGAAACTGAAACTAAAAGCATCCACAGTGTACAGATACAGGATAAAGTGTATAACGTTTAGTGCAAGAAAAAGTCCAGTAAAGTCTGACTAAAGATAGTTTGAAGGTGCGCAATGAGGTAGTTTGGAGGTCAGTACCGTTCTCTGGTTGGTGAGAGGATAGTTCAGTTGCCTGGTTACAGCTGGGATGAAACTGTCCCTGAATCTTGAGGTATGCGCTTTCAAAGTCTATACCTCCTGCCTGATGGGAGAAGGGAGAAGAGGGAGTGACCGGGGTGAAATTGGTCCGTGATTATGCTGGTGGCCTCGCTGAGGCAGCGTGAAGTGTAGATGGAGTCAATGGAAAGGAGGTTGGTTTGTGTGATGGACTGGGCTGTGCCCACAACTCTCTGCAATTCTGTGTGGCCTTGGAGTCTTGGATGGAGCTGTTCCAAAACCATACTGTGATGCATCCATTAAAGTGCATTCTGTGGCACATCGGTCGAGGTTGGTGAGGGTTGTTGGGGGCATTCTGAACTTTCTAAGCCTTCTAAGGAAGTAGAGGCGTCGGTGATCTTCTTGGCCATTGCTTCGATGTGGCTGGTCCAGGCCAAGTTGCTGGTGACATTTATTCCTAACAACTTGAAACTATCAACCATGTCTACTTCAGTACCTTCAGTATATACCAGGGAGATGCTGGTTTACAAAGAAATAGGACTGTGATCAGTTTGATCCTAGAAGTGAGCATCAGACAAGATTGAACATTTGCATCTCTCAAAGATCCTTACTGTACTCTCTAGTTCACTCTGTTTCACTCTAAGCTGTTAGTATAGTGACAACCATTTGTTGTTGGGGTGGTGAATTACATCAGGAAGTATGAAGATATTTTTGAATAAGCACGTCACATAAAACACTTTGATCCATAGTCAATGCTAATCTCATTCTTTGTGAGCTGGAAGCCCTCCGTGACAATGTCTCTATGTTAACATTGCCATGCTCAATCGAATAAATGAATTTGTGACATTCCCAATCCCGCCATAACACCATGTATTGTCTTTCCACTGGCTGGTTAGCACGCAACAAAAGCTTTTCACTGTATCTCAGCACACGGGATAATAAACTATAACTGAACTAAAGCAGAACTGAGCCCCTCACTTACCAAGCCCATCCCAGACTGGGAAATCTACTCGGTCCATACATTCCATCAACATCTCTGCTTTTCCTCATCAAGTCACGTGCATCCTGAACAACTAATCTCAACAACTCGTGTGGCAAGTTGGTGCAGCGGTAGAGTTGCTGCCTTACAGCGCTAGAGTCCCGGGTTCGATCCTGACTATGTATGCAGTTTGTACCTTCTCCCTGTGACCTGTGTGGGTTTTCTCCGGGAGATCCAGTTTCCCCCCATACTCCAAAGCCATACAGGCTTGTAGGATAATTGGCTTAGGTAAAGATTGTAAATTGTCCTTAGTTTGTAGGATGGAGCTAGTATATGGGGATCGTTGGTCGGCACAGACTCGATGGGCTGAAGGGCCTGTTTCCGCACTGTATCTCTAAACTAAACTAAACTAAGCTAAACTGATCTAAAGTAAACTGTGCTCTCAGTCAAATCGGTGCTAAGAATCTTTCCATCCTACTTTCTTCCTTCAGGATGTTCTTTGATTTACTTTATTGGTCAAACTTCAAGCCATTTTTACCCCAACTCTCCTTACATGGCTTGCTGGTAGTCAAAAAAGCTGGAGAAACTCAGCGGGTGAGGCAGCATCTATGGAGCGAAGGAATGGGCGACGTTTTGTGTCGAGACCCTTCTTCGGACTGATATTGGGGGGGGTGGGGGGTAGGGTCAGGAAAAAGAAAGGTAGAGGAGGAGACAGTAGGCTGTGGGATAGCTGGCAAGGGGAGGGGAGGGAGCGAGAAAGCAAGGACTACCTGTAATTGGAGAAGTCAGTGTTCATGGCTTGCTGTTCAGTTTCGTTGGATAATACTCCTTGAAAGGTCTCTGTCACTTATTATTATGTTTTATTCATTATATAATTACAAGTTGATGTGAATATGGAGTTATTGAATCTTGTAGCTCGGAGCTACTAAATGGATATATTATTTTCCACTCCTAATTACTTTCCAATGAACCTGTCTAGAGAGTCATAGAGGCATAGTCATCCAGCATGGAAACAGGCCTTTCAGCCCAACTTGCCCACGCCAAATAATATGCCCCATTTACGCTACCACCTGCAAGCATTTGGCTCATATCCCACTAAATCGATCCTATTCATGTACCTGTCTAAATGTGTCTTTAATATTGGGATAGTACCTGCCTCAACTACCTCCTCTGGCATCTTGTTCCATGTATCAACTGCACTTTGAATAAAAAGTTGCCCCTCAGATTCCTATAAAATCTCCCCCCCCCCCCCCCCTCATCTTCAACATATGCCCTCTGGTTCTTGATTCCCCTACACTGGGTAAACGACTGTGCATTTACCCGATCTATTCCTCTCATGATCCTATGCACCTCTATAAGATCACCCCTCATATTCCTGCACTCCAAGGAATAGAGTCCTAGCCTGCTCAACCTTTGTCTGTCGCTCAGGCCCTCGAGTCCTGTCAACATCATCCATCATCGTAAAGAGTTCAAATGGATGAACAGAATTGGGCTCAGAGTCAATGGGATCAGATTCAATCAGATTCAATTGGGATCAGATTCAATCCAACATCACCCCAGTACTCAAACAAGATGAATGACTCCGACGAGGATGCGAGTAAAGAGCAAGAGTCAATAAAACGGTAGTTCATTCAGAATTTCCAGGACAAATGATAAGGTGGCATGATGGTGCAGCGATAGAGTTGCTGCCTTACAGCGCCAGAGGCTCGGGTTTGATCCTGACTACGGGAGCTGTCTGTGTGGAGTTTGTATATTCCCCCCGTGACCTGAGAGGAGTTTTCTCTGAGTACTCCGGTTTCCTCCCTCATCCCAAAGTTGTACAGATTTGTAGGCTAATTGGCTTTGGTAAAATTGTAAATTGTCCTGGTCCCAGAACACTGATGCAATTATAAAGAAAGCACATCAGCGCCTCTACTTCCTGAGAAGATTACGGAGAGTCGGTATATCAAGCCGGACTCTCTCGAACTTCTACAGGTGCACAGTAGTGAGCTTGCTGACCGGTTGCATCGTGGCTTGGTTCGGCAACTTGAGCGTCCAGGAGTGGAAAAGGCTGCAAAAAGTTGTAAACACTGCCCAGCCCATCATTGGCTCTGACCTCCCTACCATTGAGGGGATCTATGGCAGTCGCTGCCTCAAAAAGGCTGCCAGCATCATCAAGGACCCACCCCATCCTGGCCACACACTCATCTCTCCGCTGCCATCAGGTAGAAGGTACAGGAGCCTGAAATCTGCAACATCAAGGTTCAGGAACAGCTACTTCCCCACAGCCATCAGGCTATTAAACACAACTTCAAACAAACTCTGAACTCTAACAGCCTATTGCACTTTATCTGATTATTTATGTGTGTATATATATATTTTATGGTCTATGGACACACTGATCTGTTCTGTATTTATGCCTGCAATATTCTGTTGTGCTGCAGCAAGCAAGAATTTCATTGTCCTATCTGGGACACATGACAATAAACTCTCTTGACTTGACTTGACTTGACTTGACTAGTGTGTTTTGGATAGGGTTAGTGTGCGGTGATCACTGATCGGTGCGAACTTGGTGGGCCGAAGGGCCTGTTTCTGCAGTGTATCTCTAAACTAAACTAAAAATTGAAAACCTAAAAAAAATCCATTATAAATTTGCTTATATAAAAAAATTCTCCTGAACATACATCCCAAGCACCTGGGGATGAGACGTGAAAGTCTTTGTCTTTGCACTATTATTATTTGCTTGTTTAGCTTTATATCTACTGAACTTCGTTGATCATTTATTACTTACTTACTTACTTACGTACTTATTATTACAGACTCAAGATCCAGATAAAAGACAAGACATCACATAGAATAAATTGCATTCAAAAGTACAATTCATGGTTTAAGATCAAGAATTAAAAAAAATCAGTGTTCTACAACGAGGCAACTATACCAATGTCTCCACAGCTGGGACTGGTAGCGTGTAGTGCTAAACCTTATGTTTAATAAGCCCAAGATGATTTCATTTTCAGAGTCATTAATCCAGCAAATAAATTTATACATAAGATTTCTTAAGACAGTTTGTAAAGTATTGACTCCTGCAGCCACAAGCATGTCACTTGCACGATACCATCTAGGTCTCTTAAGTAATATTCTCATGGCATCATTATAAGCTACTTTGTCTCTGTAGTTTGACCATAGGTGTGCAGTATAGAGTGGTGTACAATATGCTCTGAACAGAGACTGCTTCACTCCATCTGTACATGCACTAAACCTTCGTAAGAGAATTTTTGATTGTGCGTACGTCATAGGGCATTACAGAGTACTAAGTTTAGACATCTGTTGTGCTGCTGCAAGTTAGAATTATATTGTCCCGTTTTGGGACATAGGACAATAAAACACATCAATTAGAGTCAAGAGTCACGAGTGTTTAATTGTCATATTTAATTGTCATATGAAGCTGGAGCTACCGACTTTGGGGGAACCCCCACTCGTTACGGAGCTGGAGCTGCTGTCTGTGAGGGAATTCCCATTCCAGTGCAGGTCCGCAGAAACAGCAGGTACAGTAAACACAGTACCTGGAAACAAAGGGGAAGCCTCCATTGTATCTGGAAACGTGGCCGGCGGGCAGGACTTCAGGTCAGACTGAAGCGCAGGGGACTTCGGCCCCCTCTCCCTACTATCCTACTGGCCAATGTACAGTCCCTTGAAAACAAAGTGGAGGACATGAGGGCAAGACTGCTTTATCAAAGGGAGCTGAGGGAATGCTCTGTGTTCTGTTTCACGGAGACATGGTTCACCCCCAGCTCCCCAGACTCAGCGGTCCAGCCTGAAGGGTTCTCCATCCACTGTATGGACCGTACACTGGCATCTGGGAAAGGAAGAGGAGGGGGCGTCTGCCTCATGGTCAACTCTGCGTGGTGTTCAGACATGGCAGTCCTGTCCAACTCCTGCTCTCCACACCTGGAACATCTGGCGGTGAAGTGCCGTCCCTTCTACCTTCTGAGGGAATTCACCTCCATCATCCTGACCGCGGTCTACATCCCACCCCAGGCAGACGTCCGTCTGGCACTGGAGGAGCTGCACGCCGTGGTCAACAAACACCAGACGTCTTACCCCAAGGCTTTTACCACCATTGCTGGGGACTTCAATAAGGCAAACCTAACGAAATCGCTCCCCAACTTTCACCAACATGTGTCCTGCTGCACCAGAGGACCAAACACCCTCGACCACTGCTACACCACCATCAAGAATGCCTACCGCTTTATCCCTCGCCCTCACTTTGGTAAATCCGACCATACCGCGGTGCTGCTTCTCCCTGCCTACAGGCAGCAATTAAAGAGAACACCTCCAGAGGTGAGGACAGTACAGTCGGGGGGGGGGGGGTGTGGGGGTAGGGGGTGCAGAGGAACAACTACAGGACTGTTTGGACTCTGTTGACTGGGCAATGTTCAAGGACTCGGCAACGGACTTGAACGAATACGCCACAGACGTTACAGACTTTATAAAGAAATGTGTGGAGGACTGCATCCCCACAAAAATCTTCCGAGTGTTTCCCAATCAGAAACCTTGGATGAAATTTGAGAGCCGCACTCTTCTGAAGAGAGACCGAACATTCACGTCTGATGATACAGTGGACTACAAGAAGTCCAGATACGATCTTGGTAAGGCCATAAAAAAGGCCAAAAGGGACTTCTGCTCCAAACTGGAAGACGAGACAGATGTTCGACAGCTGTGGCGGGGCCTTAATGCAATCACCTCCTACAAGGCGAAACCAGGAGGCAGTTCGAATGTCGGCGAAACATCACTCCCTGACAAGCTCAATGCGTTTTACGCACGCTTTGATAGGGAGAATACTGATGTGCCTTCCTGAGCCCGCATTCGCTGTGATGGTATTTCAGTCTCAGTCACAGAGGCCGACGTCAGGAAATCCTTCAGAGGGGTGAACCCTCGAAAAGCGTCTGGACCTGATGGAATACCTGGTCGTTTTCTAAAAACCTGTACGGACCAACTGGCTGGAGTTTTTACAGACATTTCAACCTCTCACTTCTGAGGTCTGAGGTCCCCACCTGCTTTAAAAGGGCATCAATTATACCGGTGCCCAAGAAGAGCAAGGTGACGTGCCTCAATGACTATCGACCAATGGCACTAACGCCTGTGGTGATGAAGTGCTTTGAGAGGTTGATCATGGGGCAAATCAACTCCTACCTCGACAAAAACCTGGACCCACTGCGGTTCGCTTACCGCCACAACAGATCAACGGTGGATGCGATCTCGCTGACTCTCCACTCCGCTCTGGACCACTTGCACAACAAAAACGCATATGTCAGGCTGTTATTTATCGATTACAGCTCAGCATTTAACACAATCATCCCCTCCAAGCTGGTTACCAAACTCGCAGAACTGGGTCTCTGCGCATCCCTCTGCAATTGGATCCTCAACTTCCTCATTCACAGACCACAATCCGTTCGTATTGGTGGAAATGTGTCAGCCTCGATAACAATCAGCATGGGAGCACCTCAAGGCTGCGTGCTCAGCCCCCTGCTGTACTCACTCTATACTCATGACTGCGTAGCCGGACACAGTGCGAACTCCATCATCAAGTTCGCTGACGACACCACTGTTGCGGGACATATCACTGATGGGGATGAGTCGGAGTACAGAAGAGTGATCGAGCGACTGTCCATATGGTGCCAGCACAATAACCTGGCCCTCAACACCAGCAAAACCAAAGAACTGATTGTGGACTTTGGAAGGAGTAGGATGGGGACCCGTTTATATCAACGGGTTGATGGTTGAAAGGGTCAAGAGCTTCAAATTCCTGGGAGTGCACATCTCTGAAGCTCTTTCCTGGTCCGAGAACACAATGCAATTATCAAGAAAGCTCATCAGCGCCTCTACTTCCTGAGAAGATTACGGAGAGTCGGTCTGTCAAGGAGGACTCTCTCTAACATCTACAGGTGCACAGTAGAGAGCTTGCTGACTGGTTACATCGTGGCTTGGTTCGGCAACTTGAGCACCCTGGAGAGGAAAAGACTACAAAAAGTAGTAAACACTGCCCAGTCCATCATCGGCTCTGACCTTCCTTCCATCGAAGGGATTTACCGCAGTCGCTGCCTCAAAAAGGCTGGCAGCATCATCAAAGACCCACACCACCCTGGCCACACACTCATGTCAAGTCAAGTCAAGTCACATTTATTGATATAGCACATTTAAAAAACAACTCTCTTTGACCAAAGTGCTTTACATTTGTTATATTTGTTATATATACATTTGTTATATTTGTTATATACACAAGCAGGCTACGTACATATATACAAATAGCCCTCACTCAGAGGACGTCAGGAAAGGCTTGGGAAAACAGATATGTTTTTAGACTAGACTTAAAGGAGTCGATGGAGGGGGCAGTTCTAATGGGGAGGGGGATGCTGTTCCACAGTCTAGGAGCTGCGACTGCAAATGCGCGGTCGCCCCTGAGCTTATGCCTAGACTGCGGGACATTCAGCAACCCCAAGTCGGCCGATCTGAGGGACCTGGAGGTGGTGTAGTGGGTGAGAAGACTTTTAATGTAGGTGGGTGCAAGCCCATTGAGGGCTTTGTAGACAAAGAGGAGGGTCTTGAAATTAATTCGGAACCGCACAGGGAGCCAGTGGAGAGAGGCCAGGATCGGGGTGATGTGGTCCCTTTTTCGGGTGCCCGTCAGAAGTCTCGCTGCGGCGTTTTGGACCAGTTGCAGGCGGGACAGTGTAAAGGGAGTTGCAGTAATCTAGGCGGGAGGAGATAAATGTATGGATGATCTTTTCGAGGTCATCAAACTGGAGGAATTGTTTTATTTCAGCTATCATCCGAAGCTGGAAGAAGCTAGCTTTTTCATCTCCCCGCTACCTTCAGGTAGAAGGTACAGGAGCCTGAAGACTGCAACGACCAGGTTCAGGAATAACTACTTCCCCACAGCCATCAGGCTCTTAAACCTGGCTCGGACAAAACTATGATCATTAATAACCCATTATCTGTTATCTGTTATTTGCACTTTATCAGTTTATTTATTCATGTGTGTATGTATTTATATAATGATATATGGACACACTGATCTGTTTTGTAGTAAATGCCTACTATGTTCTGTGTGCTGAAGCAAAACAAGAATTTCATTGTCTTATCAGGGACACATGACAATAAACTCACTTGAACTTGAATATGTCCTGAAAAACAGAACAATTAGATTCTTACTTGCAGCATAACAGGTCTGTAAACACAGAACACACAAAATATACCAATAAACAACAAAAAAGAATAAATTATAGAAGCAATATTATTACAAAACAAGCCCAATGTCTCTTGTGCAACCAAGACAGTTTTTAGTGCAAAGATAGACACAAAAAGCTGGCGTAACTCAGCGGGTCAGACAGGATCTCTGGAGAGTTACTCTAGCTTTTTGTGTCTATATTCGGTTTAAACCAGCATCTGCAGTTCCTTCCGACACAGTTTTTAGTGCGTAGTTTAGTTGGTCTATGTAATGTTCAAGAGCCTGATGAACATTGAGAAGCTGTTCCTGAAGCTGGAGGTCACATTTCTCAGACTCTTGCACCTTCTTTCTGTTAGTAGAAGTGAGAGCGTGGCCATGGTAGCGTGGGTTCTTGATGATGCTGACTGCCTTTTTGATCTCACTTAGAGATCTAAAGCGATATATCTAACGGAGTTACTTTAACACAGCCTCCGTTTATGACCGTCCCTGGTTTTAACATCCTGAGGATGAGCGTTTGACACATCGATAAATAAACGAGATTAAAGCACACCCACTTTGACAGATCCCTTATCTTGATATATGCATCACATGGAGTGTAATTGCACTAAACCGCACCTTCCTTGTGAATATCAAAACACTTCTAAATCGATATTTAGCAATGAAATTCCAAATTAAAAAGAAGGAAACACAATAAATATCAACACAATTGAGTATCAGGATGAATTCAAATTGTTTGTGTGTGAATGGATTTTAATTTTTTTTTAATGTGCATAAAAATCTGGTCTTTCGTTTGAGCGAGCTCCATCTTAATTTTCTCTTCCTTGCCAGCAGAAGCCCAGGGACCAGGGAGCGGCCAGCTGAGACAGCAGCCCGGAATGAAGGGACAAGTGGCGCACACATCGAATCATTTATGCATCAAAGTCTGACAAATAAAGGCAAACCGACCCCAGCTCCCCCACCTCCTCCCGAGAGAGACCCAAAACACCACCACTGCTGCACTGAATACCTATTCCCTTCTACTCGTTAGCAAGGGCAGGGCAGATGCAGAGATAACTTCCAATAGACTCCAGCAGGCCTGTCGCGATGCCGGCTCCTTTGAGTCGTGTGTGGCGAGGGGAGGGGGTGAGGGGATATGGAGGGGTTAAGTCAGTGAGGTGTGGAGCCAGATACTATAGATGCAGATACTAATAGCTGGTAGGTTGGGGAGGTGGTGGGGAGGTTAGCTCGAGATTTATGCAGGGGAAAGATCGCTGTGCGGGTTCTGGCTGCTGTTAATGAGCCCGTGTTAATTAGCTGCAGTGACTAGTCCTTCCTTCTGCTTTAACTCTTTCCTCAACTTCAAATTTAAGACAAATTGCTTCCCGGGTGAGTTTTGCGGAGAGAGACAGTAATAAATACAGAGAAACAGAGATACAAGAGAGAGTGGGGCAGAGGGAGGGAAGGAAAGAGAGAGAGGAGGAGAGAGAGAGTGAAAAAGAGTGGGAAAGAGAGAGGGGGGGAGAGAGAGTAAGGCAGAGAGAGAGAGAGGGGGAGAGAGGAAGAGATAGAGAGAGTGCGAGAGAGAGTGAGGCAAAGAAAGAGAGAGGCAGAGAAAGAGGAAAGGGGGAGAAAGAGACACAGAAAAGATCGACCTTTTCGAAATGAAGCTTGCTATTTAGTATTTTGTAAATGCCTCCCAAGTTGGGAAAAGGGGAAGTACAACGGGATCTGGGGGTCCTTGTACATCTATCTATGAAAGTAAGCATGCAGGTACAGCAGGCAGTGAAGAAAGCGAATGGCATGTTGGCCTTTATAACAAGAGGAATCAAATATAGGAGTAAAGAGGTCCTTCTGCAGTTGTACAGAGCCCTAGTGAGACCACACCTGGAGTATTGTGTACAGTTTTGGTCCCCTAATTTGTGGAAGGACATTCTTGCTATTGAGGGAGTGCAGGGTAGGTTTACAAGGTTAATTCCCGGGATGGTGGGACTGTCATATGCTGAGAGAATGTAGCTGGGCTTGTACAATCTGGAGTTTAGAAGGATGAGAGGGAATCTCATTGAAACATATAATATTGTTAAGGGTTTGGACACGCTAGAGGCAGGAAACATGTTCCCGATGTTGAGGGAGTCTAGAACCAGGGGCCATAGTTTAAGAATAAGGAGTAAGCCATTCAGAACAGAGACGAGGAAACACTTTTTCACACAGATTGTTGTGAGTCTGGGGAATTCTCTGCCACAGAAGGCGGCGGAGGCAGGTTCTCTGGATGCTATCAAGAGAGAGCTAGAGAGGGCTCTTAAAAATAGCGGAGTCAGGGGATATGGGGAAAAGGCAGGATCAGGGTACTGATTGGGGATGAGCTGCCATGATCACATTGAATGGCGGTGCTGGCTCAAAGGGCCGAATGGCCTACTCCTGCACCTATTGTCTATTGAAGAAACACTTTTTATATTAATTTTATTCAAGTTGTTGCCTTTGATGGCAATGTTTGTAAACACTAAATGAGGCACATAACAGCCCTTCTTCGACCCTGTTGCTACTGACACCACAAAAGAGAATTTAGAAACCTACATCAACGGCACGGTGGCGCAGCGGTAGAGTTGCTGCCTCACAGCGTCAGAGACCCGGGTCCGATCCTGACTACGGGTGCTGTCTGTACAGAGTCGGTACGTTCTGCCCGTTTTCTCCGGGTGCTCCGGTTTCCTCCCGCACTCTAAAGATGTACAGGTTTGTAGGTTAATTGGCTTTGGTAAAATTGTAAATTATCCCTAGTGTGTGTAAGATAGTGTTAAGGGCCTGTCCCACTGTACGAGGTAATTCAAGAGTTCTCCTGAGTTCTCCCCTGATTCAAGCTCGTGGAATATACGTAGCGGGTCCGTAGGAGCTCGTGGATGTCCCGTAGCGGCTTGTATGAGTAACGGTAGGTACTGGGGAAATCCGGTAAACTCGTGACATTTTTTCAACACTGTTAAAAATGTCCATGAGTATAAAAATACTGGTGATGAAAAAATTGTTCCTTTTTACTCGTACGAGCCCCTACGTACCAGCTACGTACATTACACAAGCAGGAATCAGGGGAGAACTCAGGAGAATTCTTGAATTACCTCGTACAGTGGGACAGGCCCTTTAGTGTACGGGGTGAATGCTGGGTGGGGTGAAGGGCCTGCTGCCGCGCTGCATCTCTAAAATCTAAAGTCTAAAAAGCTTAGGGTTTCAGTGGTTCCTGAAAGTCATCTAACATGATTCAAAGCAGTTCAGCTGAAGATTTGAGATAACTCAGCAGTTCAGCACAACTGATGATATTTGACTATGAATAAGTTTATTGGCCAAGTATTCACATACAAGGAATTTGCCTTGGTGCTCCGCCCACAAGTGACAACATGACATACAGTGACAGTTAGGAATGACACATAAAACATTAAACATTAATAAGATAACATTATTGGTTAAACATGTGAATTAAGTAAAAGACCAGAGCAAAAGGAGGCTTCAGATTTTTGCTTATTGAGTAGAGCTACTACTCATGGAAATGGCACAGCTAAAGAAGATCCAAAAGTAAATAACTGCTGATTTATGAAATTTAAAATAAAAGCATAAAATCCTTGGCGTGTCGAGCATAAGAGACTGAAACCTAATGATTTAAGTCAATTAACTATTTACTCGGATCAGTCAGAACTACTGTGCCTCTGCATGCTTGTAGTACAGAGTTTGGTACCAGTGTGGCTATTGAGGAAAATGTGGACAGGCTACAGAGGAATATTGGAAAACCCAGAACATGGCAGGGGGAACATAACACTAAAAAATATAATGTGTAAGAAAGAACTGCAGATGCTGGTTTAAATCCAAGGTAGACACAACATGCTGGAGTAAATCAACGGGTCAGGCAGCATCTCTGGAGAGAAGGAATAGGCGACGTTTCGGGTCTCGACCCTTTCGGATCTCCAGAGATGCTGCCTCACCCGCTGAGTTACTGAAAATTATAAGGTGGAAATAGTAGAGAAATAGATTATGTTTTAAATGGTGATTGATTGAAAGATGTTGATATAAAAAAGACCTGGGTGTCTTGCACTTGAGTTACTGAGAGTTAACATGTAGATAAGCAAGCTGGTTTAGACTTTAGACTTTAGAGATGCAGTGCGGAAACAGGCCCTTCGGCCCACCGGGTCCGCACAGACCAGCGGTCATCCTGTAAAAAAGCACCATCCTACACGTTAGGACAATTTACACTTTTTACCAAAGTCAAATTCATGACCATGGATACTGAATAATGCTGCCTGCACATTGTTCCTTTTTGGAGAAAAATGCAGCTTCCGTTAGCTGTAGAGTAAAAATAGAGAAAATAAAAAAACTGCAGATGCTGTGGTATAGCAGAGATAGACACAGAGGGCAGGAGTAATTCATTGGGTCAGGCAGCATCTTTGGAGGAAAAGGATAGGGGACGTTTCAGGTCAGAACCCTTCTTCAGGTTGGTCCCAACCAGAGATGTCACCCATTTCTTTTCCTCCAGAGATGCTGCCTGATCTGCTGTGTTACTCTAGCTATTTGTGTCTATCTTTTGCTGCTAAATTCTGCGGTGTGACCACAATAATATCGTACAACACCGATCTCAGAAGTCCACAAGATTCAAAGGAAGACACAAAGTGCTGGAGTAACTCAGCAGGCTAGGCTGCATCTCTGGAAAACATTGATAGGTGATGTCTTAGGTCGGGACCCATCTTTAAACCATTCCCCAGTACTTTTTATGCCTTCTATTGTGAACCAGCTTTTGCAGTTTATTGTTTCTTCCGAAGATTCCTGAATAGACTCTGATCTACATAGACTTGGGGGCATTTGTTTTGTCTTTTTGCACTATTGTGTGCGTATATATATATTCTTCCCAGCTTTTATCAGGAAACTGGATCATCCTACCACAACCAGAGAGCAGTGCTGAACTACTATCTACCTCTGATGTCCCTCGGACTTTGCTCGGACTTTGCTGGCTTTACCTTGCACTAAACGTTATTCCCTTATCATTTATTTATACACTGTAAATGGATTGAATGTAATAATGTATTATCTTTCTGCTGACTGGTTTGGATGCAACAAAAATCTTTTTACTGTACCTCGGTCCACGTCACAATAAACTAAACTGATATATATATATACATTGAACTATTTTTCATTTATTATATTGTTTGCAGAGTACTATGTTTACGTATTCTGTTGTGCAGTTGTAAGTAAGAATAGCATTGTTCTGTTTGAGGCATATGGCAATAAAACACTCTTGACTTTTGACAATATTCCTGTTTTCTGTCCAGCCACCCCCCAAACATGGAACAGTACAGAGCAGGAACAGGCCCTTGGGCCCACAATATCCGTGCTGACCCTGTGGTTGTAAGATGGACAACTACTGATGGGCAAGGAGTACTCTTGCCAGCTAGGAAGTGGGTTCAAACTATCCAGACTCATGCGGCCAGAGCAGAGAGTGCAACCATTTCATTCATCGATCAGGATTTGACCCTGTGCTAATGTTTGCGAGATTGTCAGTAGGATTGACATTGCACAGAGCATCATTATTAAACCCTCAGCACTTTGTGGAGGGATTTATTAAAAAAATAATTCCTGGGTTTTATTGCTTCTACCTTGAGAATTCAGTTCCAGGGCGCAGGGTCTTTGTTTTATAATTATAGGCTGTTGGAACGGTCAAAGCTCATACGTTGTTTAAGGATTAATATCTAATTCGCTGGTGGCCACAGGCATAATGGAGAGAATGAACTCGACCCACTGAACTGGTTTTTCTCCCCAACTTTTGACAATGACTGAAGCATGTTTTGCGGATTTCACTCTTTAAAGAGAATTTCAAACATTCCTCTTTCACATTGAGTGTGAAGGTGATGGTGGGAGGACCGATCATTGAAATGCAGGAAGGTAGCTCTGGCAAATCGAACCAAATTTTAACCTGTGTAGGAAGGATGTTGGCTTACAGAGAAGATAGACCCAAAATGCCAGAATAACTTATCGGGGCAGGCAGCATCTCTGGAGAGAAGGAATGGGTGACGTTTCGGGTCAAGACCCTTCTTCAGACTGAGAGTCTGTTGCTGACTGAGCCCAATTTTACTTTCCATTTCCAAGGCTGAGAAAAGTTAGATTGCTCATCAGTGACCAACTATCAAAGTGAATACAGTTCAAATGTACTTCAATGGTTGTAAAACCCTTCACTGTGTCCAAAGGTTATAGAGTCATACAACATGGAAACAGGCATTTCAGCCCAACTTGCCCATGCCGGCCAAGATGCCCCATCTACGCTAGTCCCATCTGCCTGCGTTTGGCCCATATGCCACTAAACCTATCCTAATCGTGCAACTGTAGTTTAAATGTTGTTAAAGTACCTGTCTCAACTGTTCCCTCTCGCAGCTCATTCCATATACCCACCTATGTGAAACAGTCGCCTCTCAGGTTCCTATTAAATCATTGCCCTCTCCCCTTAAACCTACGTCCTTTGGTTCTGGATTCCTCTCCTCTGGGTTAAAGATTCTGTCCATTCACTCTATCTACTCCCCTCGTTATCTTATACACTATGAGAGGTTATGAAGAGTGCAAGTTCTCTCAGACGCTAACTCTGTTTCCTTCCTTTTCCCCTCTCGCTTTAGCTCTTCTCTTTCCTCCTCTCTCATATTTCCACTCTTTCTTTTCTCCTTCTTTCTTGCCCTTTCTCTCTTAAAAAATAGGGCCAAGAGTCGGCCATATCCCCCTTGTGTCGGCTCCAGCATTCAATAAGAATCAGCTCAACTTTCCTGCGCTGCCCTCATATCCCTCACTTCTGACAATGTTCAAAACCCTATCACTCTCTAACTTGGCCGTCACTGACAGTGCTGTTCAGTTGGGAATTGTAAAGCTTCGCAATCCCCTAGTGAAGATGTTTCTTCTCATCTCAGTCCTGAATCAGTAACCCCTTTGAGAATGGTTCCATACAGCTCAGCCAGTGGAAATATCATTCCTGCATCTACTTTGGTAAGCATTTGATTAGAATGAGTACAGTGTGGTACAACTTGAGGTGGCATGGTGGTGCAGTGGTACAGTCGCTGTCTCACAGCGCCAGAGACCCGACTACGGGTGCTGTCTGTACTGAGATGTACATTCTCCCTGTGACCACATGGGTTTTCTCCAGGTGAATCATAGAAACACAGGTGCAGGAGGAGGCCATTTGGCCCTTCGAGCCAGCACCGCCATTCATTGTGATCACAGCAGATCATCCACAATCAGTAACCCGTGCCTGCCTTCTCCCCATATCCCTTTATTGCGCTAGCCCCTAGAGCTCTATCTACATCGGTTTTCTCCCACACTTCAATGACGCACAGGTTTGATGGTTAATGGCTTGGTAAAATTGTAAATTGTCCCTAATGTGTGTAGAATAGTGTTAATCTGCGTAGATCGCTGATCAGCGCGGATTTGAAGGGCCTGCTTCCACACACTATAGCTCTAAATTAAATTAAACTAAACTAAACCAAAAGGTTTTTAGGTACATTTTGTGTAGGATAGTGCTAGTGTATGGGGTGATAGCTGGTCAGCACGGACTCGGTGGACCGAAGGGCCTGTTTCCATACTGTATCTCTAAAGTAGTCTAAAGTATGTTTCAATACAATCATCTCTCATTCTTCTAAACATTAGAAGGTATATGGCCAGACTGCTTAATCTCCATTCATGGAACAACCTTCTCTCAGGATTCAATCTGGTGAGTTTACATTTCTCCCCTGGCAAACAATATCCAGTTGTACAGTGGTGCAGCAGAGAGAGATGCTTCCTCATCGTGCCAGAGAACCAGGTTCTATCCTGACCTCAGGTGCTGGCTGCAGGGAATGTGTCCATCCTGCCTGTGACCACGTGGGTTTCCTCCAGATGCTCCAGATTCCTCCCAAGCCCCAATGATGTGCGGGTTTGTCGTTTAATTGGCTTCTGTAAAATTTCCCCTGATTTTATAGAAAGTGGATGAGAAAGTGGGATAATATAGAACTCGTGTGAACGGGTGATCGCTGGTCGGCATGGACTCGATGAACAAAGGACCTGTTTCCATGCTGTGACTAAACTACACTAACACTAACCTTGCTTACTCAATAAAGACGTATTTACTGTGGCATTCAAACAGTCTTGTTAAATCGGACAATGTTTTGGCTTTTCTTCTCCTCATAGAACATAGGGCAACTCAGAAACAGGCTCTTTGGCCCACGATGTCTGTGCTAATTATGAAGGCAAGACCAGCTCTTATCTGCCTGCACATAATACTGTGTACACTGTATCTTTACATCAGTACACTGTGGGTAGCTCGATTGTAATCATGTGTAGTCTTTCCATTGACTGGTTAGCAAGCAACAAAAGCATTTTACTGTTCCTCGGTAGATATGACAATAATCTAACCTAAACTAAACTAAACTAAATCCATGTCCCTTTATTCCTTGAAAATCCACGTGTCTGCTCGTCTCCTAAACATCACTATTGTATCTGCTTGTACCACTACACCCTGGCAGCGTGTTCCAGGCACTCACTACCTCCCCTCTGTGGTAAAACCTCTTGCCCCACACATCTGTTTTAAACTTTGCTCCTCGCACCCTAAAGGGCCTGTCCCCCTTGCCGATTTTTTCGGTGACTGCTGGCATGATTGACTGACGTATAAGGTCACCGAAAAATTAGTGGCGTGATGCGGCGGTGACGTGGCGTGATGCGGCGGTGACGTGGCGTGATGCGGCATGATGACGTATGACGCACGGTGATTTTTCAAGTGTCGCAACATTTTGTTTTGTCGACGCTGGATTTTGAAATGTTCATAATCTTTTGACGACATTGATATGACGCCGGTTGTTGCTGAAAAGATCGCCAAGTGGGACAGGCCCTTAAGGTTTTGCCCTCTAGCCTTTGATAATTCCATCCCTGGGAAAAAAATTCTGACTCAAAGATTCTGATAGTTTCTGCCCTATCTATGCCTCTCCTAACTTGATATATTTCTGTCAGGTCATCCCTCAAACTCAAGTGTTCCAGAGAAAACAATCCAGGTCTGTCCAACCTCTCCCTTTTAACCATTTAATAATCATTTAAAATAGTAAGATAAAACGAGAACTTACCAAGTTTGAAGTTTGATCGTTATTTTATGAGGAGTAACGATGAGGGATTACGTGAAGAAGCTCCGAAAAACTGACCATGTTCAAAAATTCCGCGCGGCAACGGCTTGTCGGCTCGCAGTCGCCTCGCAGTCGCCTCGCAGTCGCCTCGACACATTACACACTGCCTCGACGTCGTGCCTCCGTGACCCTCTCTGTAGGTGCCTCCATGACCCTCTCTGTGTGTGCCTCTGTGCCCCTCTCTGCGTGTCCCTCTCTGTCCTGCGAACTTACCTTTAAGTCTTCGCTCCAAGTTCGCCTCACTTTGCGCCAAGTTGCGCCACTCACCCGACCTCCGCGCGGCCCCCGCTGCCGGTTTGGTCGCGCTCTTCGCATGCAGGCGCATGCTGTTGGGAATGGCCCTGTACAGGCATCACCCGACCTCCGCGCGGCCCCCGCTTCCAGTTTGGGCGCGCTCACCGCATGGAGTCGGATGCTGGTAGGAGAGGCCCTTAAGGCTCAACATAGACTAGAACTACCAGATGATCATTTATTTTATGAGGGTTGGGAGCGGAGGGCACGTAATCCCTCATCGTTACTCCACATAAAATAACGATCAAACTTCAAACTTGATAAGTTCTCGTTTAATCTTACTATTTTACTTGAGTGACTACGTGAAGATTTTGTAGCTCTGTGTTTTTTATGTCGTAGACTCATTCCATACGACACTCTGGCTAAATCAACACAGTAGTGAGTAAATAATATATATTTTAAAACATAGCTTCAGTTATGTAATGTCTTTTAATTATAAAAGAACAAAAGTGATAACCCCTTTATCCCAGGGGAAAGTTTACAATAAACTGATAAAGGTATAAAGTGATACCATAAATCGATAATATAAATCGATAGTAAAACAAAGCAAAGAATCACAGAGAACCCAATACTGCGTGTCCAAAGCCTGGCACCGGAGAACAGGTTTATTGTAGAACTTTGAAAAAGTTTCTTCTTTACACAACCCTGCGGCCTCTAAAAATTTGATTGAGCGGCACGTCCTGTACCTTCGCCGTGGATGTAGCTGCTGCCCTGGTGGAGTGAGATTTAAACACATCAGTGTCTACTCCTGCTAAATCCAAAACCTGTTTTAACCATCTAGAAATGGTTTGTACTGCTACTTTTGTATGTGTTTTTTTGTGCGTAATCAATAACACTGTCCCACCACCCCGAAGACTCTTGGTTACTTCAATATATTGAGTCAAGTGTCTAACTACACATAGTGTTTGATCAACAGGGTAAGATTTAAACATTACCTTTGTTCCAGTTTTTCCTGGTCTGCTTTGTTTGATTAGATCATAAACATAAAACACAATGTTATCTGAAGCCATATGCATGCAATCTAAACGCAACATTTGCAATGTTTGCACTCTTTGTGCTGACACTAATGCCATTAACATAACGACTTTAAATGTTAACTTCTGTAAAGACATTGACGTGATTGGAGTCCATTGCCTAAGCAAAGTAAGCACAATGCTGACATCCCAAATTTCTGTATACCTTGGTTTGGGAGGATTTCTATTAAAAATCCCTTTCATAAACCTGGAATTAATGGATGACCCGATTGATTCACAGTCAGAAATTTGGCCTAAATAGGACGATAAAGCACTACAAGCACTATTAATGGCACTATAGCTTAAGTGCTGATCAAAATGTAACCCCGCAAGGAACTCCAATACACTTGATATGTTCACAGTATGATAAGATATATTTGACTGTCTAAAAAAGACTTCCCATTTCTTTATATGCGACATATATTGTTTTTTAGTGCTATCTCGCCAAGCCGAAGCTATAACATCCATGGTCCTATCGGACAGTCCAAGCTCTTGCAGTGGTCTGGTCAAAACCAGATTAACAAATTCATATGATCATGTAATGGATGAATTACTTTTGTTACTGGTTGCACCAACAAATCACTGCAGCTAGGAATTGTCATAAATGGTTCCCAAATCATTTTAAGCATCAATGGGAACCATGCCTGTGTAGGCCAATTTGGAACCACCAATAAACCTGTGGCAGAATCTTGCTCTATTTTCATAAGACATTGCCTAACCAGGCAGAATGGGGGAAACGCATAAAAGAACATATTCCCCCAATGTAGTAAGAATGCATTTACTGCTACTGCTCCTAGATCGGGTTCCCAGGACACGTATTTTGGCAATTGGTGATTTAATCTAGACGGAAACAGATTAATGTCTGGTAAGTCTGAAGAAGGGTCTCGACCCGAAACATTGCCTATCTCCTTCGCTCCTTAGGTGCTGCTGCACCCGCTGAGTTTCTCCAGCCTTTTGTGTACCCGCAAACAGATCAATGTCTGGTAATCCATACCGATTGACAATATTATTGAAAACTTGTGGATTTAACATCCATTCCGTATTGTCTTTAAATTTCCTTGATCTGTTGTCTGCCACAATGTGGTCTTTACCTGGGAGATAAATTGCTGAAAGCCAAATTTTATTATCAATACACCAATGCCATATCTGATTAACCAGACAATCACATGATAATGATCTTACACCACCCATGTGATTAATATATGCAACAGCTGTGGTATTGTCTACTTGTAATTGGACATGCAAATCCATCATAGTAGAACAATATGCTTTTAATCCATAAAATGCCCCCAACAACTCCAAATAATTGATACAATATTTTTGGAGAAACAATTCCTCTTGGACAGTCCATCTGCCCCCACAGCTGGTGGAATTATCCGTAGTCCCCCCATCCGAGAGCACTTGCATCAGTTTGTAAAAACACTATAGGCTGCTGTACTAAAATGTTTTAGCAGCTTGTGGAACATTCTCAATCCACCACTGTAACTCTGATGAAGCCCCCTTTGGTAATTGCATGGGCCAATCAAAATGGCCTGCTCGCTTCTTTAATGCTTGTTCTTTTGCTCTTTGGAGATTTTGGTAATGTAGTGCACCAAATTCCACTGCAGGAAATGCTGCTACTAACTTACCAATAACTTTTGCTACTTCTCGGATGGAGGGATAAGGTTTGTGAATAAGGCAACAACATGCATTTGTAATATCAATAATTTTGTCCATTGTTAAAGTTACTAACATGGTAACTGAATTAATCACAAACCCCAAATATTCAATTGTTTGGGATGGCTGTAGTTTAGATTTTGTTGGATGGATCAGGAACCCTAACCTTTTAAACAGGCTTGTAGTTACTTCAACTGATTTTTCAGCTGACTCCTGATTAGTACTGACAATTAAAATGTCATCCAGATAAGCCATAACAATGTGTATTTGTGCCCTTAGCTGTGTAAGTGCTGGTTTCAACAACTGTTTCAACAACTTTGTGAACAGCCTAGGAGCTGAGCTTAATCCATTAGGTAATGCTTTATATTGCCACAGCTGTCCCATCAACTAAATTTTAAGTACCTTCGAAAATGACGATGAATTGGTACTGAATAATATGCATCCTTTAAATCTATAGTACCCATGTAACAACCTGGTGATAACAACTGTCTTGCAGTGTTGAATGTATCCATCTTAAAATTTTAATACTGGACAAATGTATTAAAGTGTGTAAGGTCCAGAATGATTCTACAACCACCATCTTTTTTAGGTCTAAAATATATTTGATACAAATTGCTGCGGATGCTTAACAGTTTTCTCAATAACTCCTTTTTTTTGTTAACAATTTGTTTACTTCCTCTTTAATTTCAGCTTTATCAAGTGCTGGTCTCCTTCTCCCCACATATGGGTGAACATTAGGCTGTGCTGGATGGTAATACTTCCTTACCATTCTCCTGCCTCTGCTTGTTCCTGCTCCAAAATCAAATCCCCTTCTTATCGCACCGTACCTTCTTTGGCCATAGATGTAGGGTCTCATGAGGCTAATAGATTTTGCCTCTTCATCCATCTCTTTGATTTGTTTGGGCAGGTTTTCTCCGAACAAAAACCCAGGAGTTTGAACATTACTTGTTCTGCACAGCCCTGCAAATCTAGGTGCAAAATGGGCCGAATCGCAATTTTCCTCATACAATTGAGCTCAAAAATGAATTGCAGAATAAAGCCAACATATCTTTTTAAAGTTTGGTCATTGCAGAACCTTCCACTTGCTTCCCAAAAGCAGTGATCCCAGCTGAAATAAGTTTGTGGATTCTTTGAAAACGTATTTCCTGTGCCCGCATAACTGACGACATTAGCGGTCCAAATAGTCGGATTCACCGTAGGTACCCTTAGTGAGGCACAATATACCGGTGTTTTATATAAATCTGCTGTTTCAACCATAACAGACTCTTGAAGCTGGTGAGATACCAAGTAATTAATGTTGGCAGCCAGGGCGTGTTTCAAACTCCATTATGCTGGCGTGCAGAGCCAGGAGGAGTTTAAAATAAAAATGGAAAAAATCACCGCGGGTTAAATGAGTGTCCCGGGGCCAGGTTTTCTTCCATGGCCTCACCACTTCCTTCAGGTATAGCAAAGCTTCTTGCCACATCAGGCACACCTGGTTTCATCTTTTATATTGTGGTGGGTACTCATGACCAACATCACCTCCTTCAGGATCTGTCTCTTGCAGCCCTGGTACTCCTGAGACTTCATCAACGAGACTTCCTCCAGCCCAATTTCTGGGTCTGGATTATCATATTCCCAATTTTGGCATATGCCATATTCTTGAAATGCAAACCCCTCAGGGCCTGTACGGGAATATTCTGGGTTCTTGGACCCTTGGTTGATAATAGTCTGGAGAACTTTCTCCAAACGTTCCATTTTTAGCCACATGGCTTTTCTATCCGGAGGACTTTTATTATCAGAGTCACCAGAAACCACGGGCCTCACGGATTTCTTTTTACTTTTCTTTGGCACAGGAATTTCCTCCGTGGCTTCTGTTAGTGGAGTAATTATAGGCTCACTAATGGGTATTTTCACGGCCACCGGTATCGGAACCGGCTCCGCACTAATCTCATGTCCAGACTGTTTATCGTCTTCCCGGGACACTTGTTTAACCCGCGGTGATTATTTCCATTTTTATTTTGAACTCCTCCTGGCTCTGCATGCCAGCATAATGGAGTTTGAAACACGTCCTGTAAGTAAATTAAATGTACTTACCTGCGGGCCTGTTCCTTACCGCTGGTGGAGCTGCGCTCTGCCTACCGACAGCGTTGACGTAATGCCGATCATGCGCCAGGCGGGGCTTCTTCACGTAGTCACTCGCGTGACTCCGAAGTAAAATTCTCATTCCTTCCTGTCTCTCTGTTATTCTCCATTTTTACTCTCATCCCAAACATGCCTAGCTCAGCAGAACACGATCAGCTAAAGTTTTGTTCATAAGCTCATGAGTTCATAAACCCACGACCAAGGAGGAACTAATGGAAAGGACTTGAACTTTATTTTGCCTTCCATCACAGTGAGGAATGTGTAGGAGTCACTGTGGTGGATGTTCATGTTAAAATGTGTTTTTGAAGTGATCTGTTACTTTTAATTATATGACTGACCTGGCCAATGAAATTCCTCGTATGGTGCAAAACATACTTGGCGAATAAAATCTGATTCTGACTCTGATTCTATTGGAGAAGAATTAGGCCATTCGGCCCATCAAACCTACTCCGCCTTCTCCCCATAACAACTGACACCCTTGCGAATCCAGAATCTGTCAATCACCGCCTTAAAAAAGTATCCATTGACTTGGCCTCCACAGCCATCTGTAGCAATGAATTCCACAGATTCACCACCCTCTAACTAAAGAAATTCCTCCTCATCTTTTTAAAGGTACGTTCTTATATTCTAAGGCTATGGCCTCTGGTCCTAGACTCTCTCACGAGTGGAAACGTTCTCCCCACATCCTCTATCCAGGCCTTTCGCTATTTGGTGAGTTTCACCCTCCCTGTGAGTCTGGGTGGGGAATGGGACTATGCAGAGCAGGGAATTATGGTGAGAGTGGACGGGGCCTCAATGCTTCCCTTTGTTGAGGACCCTGTTGGCAACCTGGCTTCTGTGTCAAGGTCCACCGTTCATTTGTGGTACCAAAGGGCAACCAGCACCTGCAGGCTTGTGTCCTGTACAAGAGAGAAGGTGACACAAACAGGGGGGGGGGGGGGGGGGGGGGCATGGAAAGATGGCGTTGAATGAGTTACAAGGAGCGAGAGGGCGGGATCATATTCTCCTCGCAGTTCAGCAACGTGCGGTCGCTCCCGGCAGCCGTGGGCTGCACAGCGTCAATCCAATAGCATGAAAATCAGAAATGAAAAAGGAAAAAAACAATTTCTTTGAGAGCTTTTCTTTGCGATTCACAGCCGAGGCAGGTGGGAAGCACCTCGGAGAATGTTAATGATGAGCTGACGTCGCGGCAGGACATACCAAGTGCATGTGTCCATACCAAGGCTGTCAGAAACAATCACTCCATTCTCAGCCCCCCTCCCAAACTCTGCAATTAACGTGCAGCTAATGAAATTCACTGGAGCCTCACCAAGCGTTTGCACTGAGGAAAATAGAGAGAGCACAACAAACGCCTCTTGTCAGAGCCCTTTGAATCCCCCCTTTATACCCATCACATTCGCAAGTATATCCACTTCCGAGGCCGGTTTCAATAAACTGCCCTTTAATTAAATAGTGTTTGATTTTTGTTATTACTAATCGAATTCCAACGCTGCTGAAACACACTGGAGCTCTTTACAGTGAGCGACTGCATGTTTTTATATCGCCTGTATAAGAGCTATTGTCCACAGACAATAAAAAAGCACTTTGTTTTCACAGCAGATCTGATTAGTTTAGTTTTAGTTTCAGAGATACAACGCGGACACAGGCCCTTCGCCCCGCCGAGTCTGCAACGACCGGCGATCCCCGCACATTAACACTATCCCCGCACGCACACGAGGGACGATTTACACTTACACCCAAGCCATTTAACCTACAAACCTGTACATCTTTGGAGTTGGGAAAAGGGGAAGTACAACGGGATCTGGGGGTCCTTGTACATCAGTCTATGAAAGTAAGAATGCAGGTACAGCAGGCAGTGAAGAAAGCGAAAGGCATGTTGGCATTTATAACAAGAGGAATCGAATCGAAAATAGGAGCAAAGAGGTCCTTCTGCAGTTGTACAGAGACCACACCTGGAGTATTGTGTGCAGTTTTGGTCCCTTAATTTGAGGAAGGACATTCTTGCTATTGAGGGAGTGCAGCATAGGTTTACAAGGTTAATTCCCGGGATGGCGGGACTGTCATATGCTGAGAGGATGGAGCAGCTGGGCTTGTACACTGGAGTTTAGAAGGATGAGAGGGGATCTCATTGAAACATATACGATTGTTCAGGGCTTAGACACACTAGAGGCAGGAAACATGTTCCCAATGTTGGGGGAGTCCAGAACCAGGGGCCACAGTTTAAGAATAAGGAGTAAGCCATTTACAACGGAAACGAGGAAACACTTTTTCTCACAGAGAGTGGTGAGTCTGTGGAATTCTCTGCCTCAGAGGGCAGTGGAGGCAGGTTCTCTGGATGCTTTCAAGAGAGAGCTAGATAGGGCTCTTAAAACTAGCAGAGTCAGGGGATATGGGGAGAAGGCAGGAACAGGGTACTGATTGGGGATGATCAGCCATGATCACATTGAATGGCGGTGCTGGCTCGAAGGGCCAAATGGCCTACTCCTGCACCTATTGTCTATTGTCTATTGAGTGTGGGAGGAAACCGATCTCAGAGAAAACCCATGCAGGTCACGGGGAGAACATGCAAACTCCGTACAGACAGCACCCATTATCGGGATCGAACCCGGGTCTCTGGCGCTGTAAGGCAGCAACTCCACCGCTGCACCAGTAAATTGGGTTCAGGGTTGTTGCTTCCATTGTAGACATCTACCAACCAACAACCCGACCCTCCCCCATCCCCACCTTTAATTTGAATTATATTTGGCCAGCTGATGAATGATATTTTATTTATTTATTTCTTCACCTGTCTTGCTTTCTCACTTCCATCGTGCAGGTGAAGGCTCATGCCGGTACACAGCCCTAACAAGATATCAGACACACTGCCAAGCCAACTAGGCCGCGGCAATCTGACTCTTCACCAGGGATCAACCTTACCCATGCATCCTCCCAGCATGCCCCCAATCTCTTGGAGAAGTGAACCCATACACCTTAGACTCACTTGTATAATCAAGCAACTGCAGATCCTGCTCTACAAAATAAGGCACAAGGCATTGGAGTAATTCAGCATGTTTAAGAAGGAACTGCAGATGCTGGAACAATCGAAGGTAGACAAAAATGCTGGAGAAACTCAGCAGGTGAGGCAGCATCTATGGAGCGAAGGAATGGGTGACGTTTCGGGTCGAGACCCTTCTTCGGACTGATGAGGGGATGGGGAGGGGCGGGAGGAAGAAAGGAAGAGGCGGAGGCAGTGGGCTATGGGAGAGCTGGGAAATGGAGGGGAAAGAGGGAGAAAGCAAGTTCTACCTGAAATTGGAGAAGTCAATGTTCTTACCGCTGGGGTGTAAACCACCCAAGCGAAATATCAGGTGCTACTCCAGTAATTCAGCAGGTCTGACATCATCTCTGGAGAACAAGGACATGTGACATTTCCGGTTGGAACTCTTCTTCAGACTTCACAGAGAAAGGAAAGGAAAAAAGGGTTACGTTTAGTTACCTGAAAGTGAAAAATTCAATGTTCACATCGTTGGGTTTGTATGGAATATGAGGTGCTGTTCCTCCAGTTTGAGTGTGAGCTGGTGATGGGGTCACATTGAAGAAGGTGGAAATGCCGGTGAAAGATGTTTGGACTTGTCGGGCTTTTCACCGAACACTTGAGCTCAATCCGCCACGTGCTGTTGGATCTCCCGGTTGCCAACCATTTTAACACCTCTTCCCATTCCTACACTGACCTTTCTGTTCTGGGCCTCCTCCATTGCCAGAGTGGGATCACATGTAAACAGGAGGAACAGCACCCCATATTCCTCAGGGCTCACCTGGACTCGCACCCATTTCTCACCTTCCCCTGCCCCTTCTACCGATATTCTTTCCTCTGGCTTCACAATTCACACCTCTAATCTCACAGCATTTGTCTTTTAATCGCTGGCCTTAGTCCAACCATCTGCCTATCAAACCCCCCTTTACTTGTACCCACCTATCACTTGCCGGGCTTTCTCCTGCCCCTCCTCTCTTCCAGCTTTCTCCACCGCCACCACAATAAAGGGCCTGTCCCACTGTGCGAGCTAATTCAGAGTTCTCCCGAGTTTCCCCTGATTCGAACTCTGAGAATTACGGTAATAGCCGCTCGTGGGTACTCGGGGCTCTCGTGGACATTTTTCAACATGTTGAAAAATCTTCACGAGTCTTCACGAGCTTACCGCATTTCCCGAGTACCTGCCGTTAGCGTTACGAGCCGCTAAGAGACGCCCCGAGCTCTGACGTACCCGCTACGTACATTATATGTGCTGACCAAGAGTTTGATTTTTTTTTAAACTCGGGAGAGCTCTTGAATTAGCTCGTACAGTGGGACAGTCCCTTTAGTCTGAAGAAGGATCCTGACTCAGAATTTCATCTATCCATGTTCTCCAGAGATGCTGCCTGTCCCGCTGAGTTACTCCAGTACTGCAGTCTTTTTCTGTAAACCAATATTGTCGTTTGTCCAATCAATCCTGTCTGTTCATTGTTCTGTTGTTGCTGCCTGTAAAAATGAAACATTCTTATGGTCCAGAATATTGACTTAAAGAATGGTCCTAACGCGAAACATCGCCTATCCATTCCCTCCCCAGATGTCGCCTGATCCGCTGAGTTCCTCCTGCACTTTGTGTGCTCATTTCATGGTCACATCAGATACACCTCTATTTGACAGGCAGATCAAGTGGAAAGCTCTCCTGAACTGGCTTTTATTTCACTTTCCCCTTCCTAAGGCAAGTATACATTTTAGCTCCCCATTTACTAGGCAAGCTATGATGAACTATCTTGATGCAGGTCTCTGTTTAAGAAGGAACTGCAGATGCTGGAAAATCTAAGGTAGACAAAAATGCTGGAGAAACTCAGTGGGTGAGGCAGCATCTATGGAGCGAAGGAAATAGGCAACGTTTCGGGTCTCTAATCAGTTTTTACAAATATTTTTAAAAACTCTAGCATTTGAATCATACCATCATTTAACCATTATGCTTGCAAATCATTTCAACACCCATGTGGGACTAGTTCAATCTCCATTGTTATTTCTACTAGTTTATTCTTTATCTTCAAATTCTGTTGCACAGAATCGCATGCACCCTGTTTCATTAAATATAGGAACTAGCTCAGCAAAAGGCTTCAGTTCTGATTCCTGCTCTATGGTGTGCGGGTTTGCTCATTTTGTGTAGTGGTTGAGGTTGTAAGTTGGTCTCTGTGCCCACAGTACATCTGCCAGGATTCCTTTAACCTCTGGCCTTTGTTCTAACCATCTGCCTATTAATAACCCCCACTCGCTGACATCCACCTATCACTTGCCTCACTTTATCCCATCTCTCCCCTCTTCTGGCTTTCTTCTCTTCTCCGACAATCAGTCTGAAGAAGGGCCCTGACCCGAATGTTGTCCAGAGATGCTGCCCAACCTGCTGAGCTACTCCAGCACTTTGTGTCCTTTTAGGTTCAGGTTAATTTTTGCTGCGGGTGGCAAGGCAGAGCGAATGTTTTGCATCTCATTGTCAGATAATACTAAACATAACTACAATCAAACCAAACTCAAGTACGATAGGTAGACCGAAGGCAAATATACAGAGTGCAGAATATAGTTCTCAGCATTGCTGTGCATCAGTTGCAGAGCCCAATGTTTGTAATGAGGTAAAGGTGGTTCGAACAATACCCTCACTTTTGGAAGGATCGTTCAGGAGCCTGATCACAGAGGCTAAGAAGTTGTTCCTGACTCTGGTGGCGCGCGGTTTCAAGATTTTGTATCTTCTGCTGGATGGGAGCGGGGAGAAGAAGGGATGACCGGCATGGGAACAGTCTTTGTTTATTTTGGCTACTTTCCCGATGCAGTGTGGTGTAGATGGTGTCAATGGAGGCTCAATGATTTCCATCAGATATTTGTGTGTGTGAATACATGCTTTTTAACCCAACTGCATGCATCTGCGCACGTGTGTATTGACACAGGAGAAGACCAGTGATGTCCCACCATTGTTCTATAGGGGCAGCATGGTGGCGCAGTGGAGGAGTTGCTGCCTCACAGCACCAGACACCCGGGTTTGATCCTAACGATAGTTGCTGTCTGTATGGAGCTTGCACGCTCTCCCTGTGATCCTGTGGGTTTCCTCCGGGTGCTCTAGGTTCCTACCACACTCTAAATACATACAAGTTTGTACATTAATTGGCTTCTGTAAATTGTAAATTGTCTCGAGTCTGTAGGATAGAGCTAGTGTACGGTTTGATCGCTGGCCGGTGCGAACGTGGTGGGCCAAAGGGCCTGTTTCCATGCTGTATCTCAAAAGTCAAAATAAAGTCTAAAGTATAACCTGCCAGAATGCACTTTGCAGTTTTGTCTGACTGGTGCTCACTTAAAGTAGGTACCGGCACTTGTGTAGGAAGGAACTGCAGATGCTGGTTTAAATCGAAGATAAACACCAAAACTGGAGCAACTCAGTGGGCAGACAGCATCTCCGGACAAAAGGAATGGGTGACGTTTCGGGTCAAGACCCTTTTGAAATCTGATACGTCACCTATTCCTTTTCTCCAGAGATGCTGTCTGACCTGCTGAATTACTCCAGCTTTTTCTGTCTATCTAAGGTACTGTGACTTAATGTGTATATAATGCTTTTCCAATTCATTCAGTGAATAAGAAAAAAATATTGTATGCATATTATGTGGCAAGTAAGACAAAGGCATGATTGTGTTTATAAAACACCTCATTCAGGATAGCTCAGGACAAATTTGTTTTGAATTGCACTCATTACAAACATGTAGTTACATAAAATTGTGCTGCAGTTATCCCTGCCAAGTACTACCAATATAGAAAACCTGGAAATGGAATGCTTGGTATTATGACCAGTTAATAATTTAAATATTTTAAATTAAAGGAGGGAGATTGAAAATCTAATTGAATGCTGCTAGAACAATAAACTTCCACTTCATGAGAAGGCTGCGGAGATTCAGTATGTCAGCAAACCTCTACAGGTGTACGATAGAGAGCATACTCACTGGTTGCGTCACAGCCCGGTGAGGTAAGCCAAACGCCCAGGAAACAACAGAGTGGTAGATGCTGCCTGGTCCATCAGAGGTCCTGACCTCCCCACAATCGACAGGTTTTATAGTGAAAGGCCTGGATAGAATGGATGTGGAGAGGATGTTTCCACCAGTGGAAGAGTCTAGAACCAGAGGCCATAGCCTCAGAATAAAAGGATGTACCTTTAGAAAGGAGACAATAGACAATAGACAATAGACAATAGACAATAGACAATAGGTGCAGGAGTAGGCCATTTGGCCAATCGAGCCAGCCCCGCCATTATATGTGATCCTCGCTGATCATCCCCAATCAGTACCCCGTTCCTGCCTGCTCCCCATATCCTTTGAATCCACTATTTTTAAGAGCCCTATCCAGCTCTCTCTTGAAAGCATCCAGTGAACCTGCCTCCACTCTGAGGTAGAGAATTCCACAGATTCACCACTCTCTGTGAGAAAAAATGTTTCCTCATCTCCGTTGTAAATGGCTTACTCCTTATTCTTAAATTGTGGCCCCTGGTTCTGGACTCCCCCAACATCGGGAACATGTTTCCTGCCTCTAGTGTGTCCAAGCCCTTAACAATCTTATATGTTTTAATGAGATCTCCTCTCATCCTTCTAAACTCCAGAGTGTACAAGCCCAGCTGCTCCATTCTCTCAGCATATGACAGTCCCGCCATCCCGGGAATTAACCTTGTAAACCTACGCTGCACTCCCTCAATAGCAAGAATGTCCTTCCTCAAATTAAGGGACCAAAACTGTACACAATACTCCAGGTGTGGTCTCACTAGGGCTCTGTACCACTGCAAGAAGTGGAGATGAAGAGGAATTTCTTTAGTTGCATGGCGGTGAATCTGTGGAATTCATTGCCACAGAAGGCTTTGGATGCCAAGTCAAAGGATATTTTTAAGTAGAGATTGATAGGTTCCTGATAGTTCGGGTGTCAGAGGTTTTAGGGAAAAGGCAGGAAAATGTGGTTGAGTGGGAACCATAGAATGGTGGAGTAGACTTGATATTGCCCCTAAATCTTATGAAAATGAACATGCCTTAAAAAAGACCCATATCAAACTGGCCACCCTCTCATCTTGCTGCTATCATCAGGAAGAAGGTGCAGGAGCCTGAAAACGGTGACTACCAGCTTCAAAAACAGCTTCTTCTCAATAGCCATCATGCCCTGAAGACTACAAAACATCAGAAACTGTGATCATCTTTTGACGGCGTCTTAGGTTGCACTGCGGACTTTGGATTGTGCACTATTAGGGTTATCTTGCATTATAGTTATTAGTTGATTGTATTTTTGATTAGTTTTAAGATAAGTATAAATAAGGATGTCTGAACCCTGGTGGAAGGCAATAGACAGTAGACAATAGGTGCAGGAGTGGGCCATTCAGCCCTTAGAGCCAGCACCGCCATTCAATGTGATCATGGCTGATCATCCACAATCAGTACCCCGTTCCTGCCTTCTCCCCATATCCCCTGCGCTATCTTTAAGAGCTCTATCTAGCTCTTCAAGGCATTCAATCCGCCATGGGTAAATCCAAGATACAAGATACATTTATTTGTCACATGTACCAATTGGTACAGTGAACTGTGTGGTCGCATCTGACATGAGGGATGGGCACAAAAAACCGGAGCAACTCAGTGGGTCAGGCAGCATCTCCGGAGAAAAGGAATAGGCGACGTTTCTGTTCAAGACTCTTCATCAGACCTGAAGAAGGGTCTTAACCTGAAACGTCACATGTTCCATTTCCCCAGAGATGCTGCCTGTCCTGCTGAGTTACTCCAGCTTTTTGTGTCTATCTTCAGTTTAAACCAGCATCTGCAGTACCTTCCTACACACCTGACACACGTGGGAGACTTTTAAAGTCCATCTGATCTGAAGTTAAGACCAGTAAGTTCCAGTAAGAAGGAAGGATGTGGATGGCATGGTTAGGGAGCCTTGGATGACCAAAGAGGTTGTAACTTTGATCAATAGGAAAATGGAAGCCCTTGTAAGGTTTAGAAAGATGCCTGGAGTTTAGTAGGATGAGCGGTGCACTCATTGAAATTTACCAAACAGTGATATGCCTGGATAGAGTGGCTGTGGAGAGGATGTTGCAACTAGTGAGAGAGTCTAGGACCAGAGGGCACAGCCTCAGAATAAAAGGATATACCTTTAGAAAGGAGATGAGGAGGAATGTCTTTAGTTCGAGGTTGGTGAATCTGTGGAATTCATTGCCACAGATGGCTCTGGAAGTAAAGTCATTGGGTATTTATAAAATGAAGATGGGCATGCTCTTGATCAGTAAGGGTGTCACAGGTAATGGGGAGCATGCATGAGAATGGGGTTGCGAGGGAAAGATAGATCAGCCATGATTGAATGGCAGAGTAGACTTGATGGGCTGAATGGGCAAATTCTGCTGCTTTATTGTGAATTGTGTGCAGTTCTGATCGCCCCATTACAGGCAGGATGTGGAGGCTTTGGAAAGGGTACAGAGGAGCGTTATCATAATGCTGCTTGGATTAGAGGCTAATAGGTGCAAAGAGAGGTTGGACAAACTTGGATTATTTCTCCTGGACCACTGGTCACGGCGTTTTTTTCAATATGATAAAAAAATGCCCACGAGTAAAAAAAGGTCGCCATGGAAAAAAATGGATACTTTTTTTACTCGTAGGTTTAGTCGTAGTAGGTCGTAGTAGTAGGTCGGCATGTTAGTCGTAGGTAGTCGAGGGTAGTCGAAGCTAGTCGTAGATAGTCTTCATCATAGTCGAAGGGAGGTCGAAGGAGATCGAAGGAGGTCTTCAACATGTCACTTTTTCAAACTCACCTTCAACTCGGCAATTAGGTCGCCCAAGTGGGACAGCTCCTGAACATATTGCAATTAAACACTCTTGACTCTTGATCTGTAGATATTTGTTTGAAATTATTTTCATGAGATTTGTCCAGCTGAAAGCTAAAGGTTCACAGCGCAAGACACGTTTCTTATAGTCATACTGCGTGAAAACAGGCCCTTTGGCCCAACCTGCCCACAACGACCAACATGCCCCATCTACACTAGTCCCATCTGCCTATGTTTGGTTCAAATCCCTTTAAACCTGTCCTAACCATGTACCTGTCTAAATGTTTCCTAAACGTGCCTTAGTACCTGCTTCAACTACCTCCTCCGGCAACTCGTTTCATATTCCAACCACCCTTTGTGTTATTCCTCAGGTTTGTATCAAATCTTTCACCTCTCACCTTACAGTAAGTTAGTCTATCACCTCATCTTTTGAGGATCGGAAGAAAGATGTGGTGATAGACTAACTTATTTTATGCTAAGATGATTTTTTTAAGTCTGAAGGATTAAAGACGAGGAGTAAGCCAAGAAAGTGATGTCCCAATATCGGTCTATGCCCTGCAGGGATGTACTTTGTGGTTTCTGGATGACTGGTGCTCATTTAAAGTAATACAGCCACATAATGTGTATATAATGTGTTTACAATTCATTTATATTTCAATGTGAAGAAGGTTTGTATACATTTTATATGGAGACAAATTCTGCTGCTTCAGGTTCTGTGAAAGAGCAGGTTAAAGTGGAAGGCCTAATGAAAATAGGGCCATCTGCAGTGTGTACCATATCTGGGATACACACATAATGCTGGAGTAATTCAGCCAGACAGGCAGCATCCCAGGAGTGAAGGAATGGGTGACGTTTAGGGTCGAGACCTTCCTTCAGTCTGAAGAAGGGTCTCGACGTAAAACATCACCCTTTCCTTCTCTCCATAGATGCTGCCTGTCCCACTGAGTTACTCCAGCATTTTGTGTCTATCTTCGGTTTAAACCAGCATCTGCAGTTCATTCCTACATGTACCATACCTGGTATCAGGTCTCACTCTGTGTTTCATTGAGTGATTGAAATATTCACCATGGAAACAGGCTCTTTGGCCAAACATCCATCCTGACCATTGTTGCAGATGTTCTCTGTTATCCCATCTTGCACCCACGCTAGGAGCAATTTACAGAGGCCCAATTGACCTACAAACTCGCACATCTTTTGGATGTGGTAGGAAATCGGAGCACCCAGAGCAAATCGACCCAGTCACTGGGAGAGCGTGCCAACTCCACACAGAGGTCAGGATCGAACGCGGTTCTCTGGTGCTGAGATGCAGCTGTTCTACTAGCTGTGCCACTGTGCCACTACTTTGCCCTGACTGTGATAAAGTCAGTAAAGGACCTGTCCCACTTGCCCGTCATTTGCACGTCACGCAGATGGCACGCAAAGATGTTGTACATCACAAAATCCTGGAACGCCGCACGTGCCCACGCATCACTGCCTATGTCACCACGCACCATGCGCGCGTGTCATGCGTCGTGATGTTGCGTAAATTACGCGCAAATGACAGCCAAGTGGGACAGGCCCTTTAGCAACTCTTTTGTGATAATTTCTTTAACCCAGATGTTTTATGTTCATTGGCACTTAGAAGAATTTCAACATTATTTACATCTAGTTCAGTTTAGTTTAGCTTAGTTTAGTTTAGTTTAGAGAAACAGCGCGGAAATAGGCCTTTCGGTCCACTGCGTCCGCGCCGACCAGTGATCCCCGTGCGCTAACACTATCCTACACACACTAGGGACAATTTACAATTTTACCAAGCCAATTAATGTACAAATCTGTACGTCTTTGGAGTGTGGGAGGAAACGGGAGCTCCCACAGAAAACCAATGCAGGTCACGGGTAGAACTTCCCAACTCTGTACAGACAGCACCCATAGGCAGGATCGAACCCAGGTCTCTGTGCTGTAAGGCAGCAACTCTACCGCTGTGCCACAGTGCAGGCCAATCTTGTAATTATTTTTGTTCCCTGAAACTACCCCTATTTGAGATGAGTATTTCCCCCTAAAAACAAACTTAACTCCAACCACTATTTATATTAGATTCACAAAGATTGTCCTTTGCTGTCTTGTGAGTATTTTGTGAAATGAGCTGAGTGTCTCTGGGTCCTAATGCTGCCTGATGGGGAGTTAACAGCAAATAGAAGATATATTCTCAAGCCAACTCTCCAGTTAAATCATTCTGTAAGAATTTCTTTACACGTCGGACACTTTTCAAACGCTGCCTGAGCAGTCGCATCGTTCCTGGTCCTGCCTTACGAGCAGAATTGAACAAGTACAATGTGGGGGAAGGAGACAGTGTCTGAAGTTGCTGCAAATTAGTGGTCAAACAATAAGCCTGGTTATTTATGGTGCAGACCAGTCACACACATAGTCCCAGCCAGGAGCAGAGTGTGGGGAAAGTGTTGAAGGAAAGACAGAGTGCAATTGAGAGTTTCAGTGCGTTCTCATAACGGTCACAGCCCTCACGATTTAAAAGCTTTTTTTTTGGCTTCATTGTTCTATTTTTCTTGCGACCAACATTGAGTTATTTCTAATGGGGTTGTCATTACTCATTAGCGAGAAGGCCAACAAAACTGCAAAGCCCCCATTTGTGTCGGAAGGAACTGCAGACGATAGTTTACACCGAAGATAGACACAGAGTGCTGGAGTAACTCAGTGGGTCAGTCTGCATCTCTGGAGAAAAGGAACAGGTGGCGTTTCGGGTCGAGATCTTTCTTCAGGCTGAGAGCCAGGGAGATGGAAACTAGAGGTATGGGAAGGTGCAGAACAAAGCAGGGCCTGCACCGATTGCTCAGGAAAGCCAACAATGGAGCCCACAATGGTCCATTGTTGGCTGGGGACAAGGTGATAATGAAGGGATACAAACGGTGAAATTTAGTAACAGAACTAGGGTGGGGGAGGGATGGAGAGAGAGGGAATGCAAGGGTTACTTGATATTAGAGAAATTAATATTCTTGCCGCTGGGTTTTATGCTGCCCAAGCAAAATATGAGGTGCTGCTTCTCCAATTTGTGTTTGGCCTCACTCTGACATTGGAGGAGGCCCAGGACAGAAAGGTCAGTAAAGAAATCAAAGTTAAAATGTTTGGCAAGTGGGAGATCGCGTAGGCCAAGGCGGACTGAGCGTAGGTGTTCAACGAACCGGTCGCCCAGTCTGCCAACCAGCAATCCCCGTACTCTAACACTATCCCACACATTAGGAGCAATTTACAATTTTGACCAAATCCAAATTAATCTACATAGCTCTACGTCTTTGGAGTGTGGGAAGAAACCAGAAGTCCCGGGGAAAACCCAGACGGTCACGGCGAGAACGTACAAACTCCATACAGACAGCACCCATAGTCAGGCTCGAGCCCAGCCCTCTGGCGCTGTAAGGCAGCAACTCTATTGCTACGTCACCTTGCCGCCCCATCAACATTGTTGACTTGAATCATGAATTCAAATAAAAGTCCCTTTTTTCCATTTTTAGGAGTTGCTTTTTTATTCTTTGCTGGAATAAAACCAGTGGTAATATCTGTGTGAAGTAAAATCCTGACCCAAAAATTCATCTGTCCCTTCCCTCCACAGATACAGGTAGAACTATATAAAATTATGAGAGGCATAGTCGGGATGGACAGTCAGAACCTTTTCTCCCAGGTGGAAAGGTCAAACACTAGAGGCATAGCTTTGAGAGGAGCAAAGTTTAATGCAGATTTACAGGGTCGTGTTTTTACACAGAGGGTGGTGGGTGCTGGGAACACACTGTCAGTACTGGGAGGGGAGGCAGATATGTTAGCGGCATTTTTTTATAACAAGTGAATCTAAATGAGAAGTTTATGGGTACAGTGAAAAGACCAAGTTTGCCTAAATAAGAAAGCAAGTTTCTTAACACCTCCAAGTTTCTTAACACCTCACCCAAGCAATAGCCACACAGTAATTGTTGGTGTATCACAGTTAGGCTATGATGGTGACACCACTAGCTTATTGCATTCATGGCCCATATCTAGAATTCAACTTCCATCATTCCGATTCAGTTAATAGGCTGCCACTTAGAAAAGTAAACGCAGTTGGTCTCAGTAATAATGACCATAAAACAGCTGGATTGGTGTAAGAGTCTGTCATTTGCTCATCCTTACGTACACTGGCCTACATTCCACTCCTCACCACAGCAATGCTGCTGATTTTGAAATTTACCCGTTAGAAACCAACAAGGAAAAATGAATAAATACTGGACTTGCCCAGTCATGCCCACATCCGGAAAAATAAATAATAGAATGAGACATCTAGGGTGGCACGGTGGCGCAGCGGTAGAGTTGCTGCCTTACAGCGCTCGCAGCGTCGGAGACCCGGGTTCAATCCTGACTACGGGTGCTGTCTGTACGGAGTTTGTACGTTCTCCCCGTGACCTGCGTGGGTTTTCTCCGAGATCTTCGGTTTCCTCCCACACTCCAAAGACGTACAGGTGTGTAGGTAAATTGGCTTGGTAAATGCAAAAATTGTCCCTAGTGCGTGTAGGATAGTGTTAATGCGCGTGGGTCGCTGGTCGGCGCGGAGCGGTGCGCCGAAGGGCCTGTTTCCGTGCTGTATCTCTAAACTAAATTAAACATCACGATTGCTAGAAATTGATTCGCAGACACTGTGGACGGCTCAATTAAAATCATGTATTGTCTTTCCGCTGGCTGGATAGAGCGCAACAAAAGCTTTTCACTGTACCTCACTTGGTACATGTGACAATAAACTAAACAAAACTAAACTAGACAAATTCAAAATGATTATTAACCATCCATTTACACTGGTTCCATGCTATCCCACTTTCTCATCCACTCCCCATATATCAGGGGCAATTTATAGAGGCCAATTGGAAGGTGGTAACCAGGGCATCCATCATCTCTTTGTCACCTTCAGAACCATGCGATGTACCGTGGCTTCACGATATTGTAGGCCGCAGGCCGGCAGTCGGAGCACTTCTAACGATCCCCGGCAAGGGATCACCCCTCTCCGCGATGGAAAGTCCATGTCGTTCCCCCGTCTAGAAGCTCCGCAGACTGCGGGATCATCGTAAATCATCGGCTAATCAGAACTGGTTTCAGTCTCTAATAGTATTTTTCTAGTTTTTTCACTAATATTTATTTATTAACTTCCTCACTGGAGCTTTTTATCTTTTCTCTAGTCTTTTTTAGTTTCAGAGGTACAGCATCTAAACAGACCTGTCGACACCCACCTTTACACTAGCTCTGTTATCCCACTTATTCATTCCCTACACACTAGGGGAAATTTACAGAGGACAATGAATCTACAAACCTGCCTATCTTTGAGATGTTGAAAGAAACCGATGCACCCGGAGGAGTGCCCATTGTGTCACAGTGAAAACGTGCAAACTGCACACAGACAGCACCCGAGGTCAGGATGGAACCCGGATGGAACCTGGGTCTCTGGAGCTGCAAGGTGGCAGCTCTACCAGCTGCGCCCCATACAGCCATTGTCTTTTACATACTGAAACACTGGAATATTGAACAGCATTATGGAAGTTGTACACAGCTCTTGAATGCAACTCTGCACAGTATCTTTCAAATATTTTTAAAGCAATATCCAATTCCTTTCTCCGTGTCCTTACTGAGTGCCCCTAAATGAATAGAGTGGTGAATTTCTAGGCTAGAAATTCTTTAGGCACTTAAACTATATTTAGAAGGGCACGGTGGCACTGCGATAGAGATGCTGCCTTACAGCACCACAGACCGGGTTTCGATCTTGACTATGGGTGCTGTCCGTATGGAGTTTTTACGTTCTCCCTGTGACCTGCATGGGTTTTCTCTCACAACCCAATGACATACAGGTTTGCAGGTTAATTGGGTTCCATAAACAATTGTAAATTGTCCCTAGTGTGTCGGATAGTGTTAGTATACGGGGTGATCGCTGGACGGCACGCACTCAGTGGGCTGAAGCGCCTGTTTTTTTTTGTGCTGCATCTCTAAAGCCTAAATTCATCTTGAAGTACTCAAACCTGCAAGAAAACAGACAGTGAGCTGGGACACAGGGTCAACTTGGATACCTCTTTCACTCTGCTACAAACACTTACTGTAAATATATTATCTTAAGATTAGTAAATACCAGGAATAAACTCTTGCAGTAACATCTTACACTTGTGTCCATTCTATAGAAGTGGAACCCCTCCATATTAAGGGGATACACACTAAACTGTTCCCTATGCTTCGCTTCTGCAGATCCATGAGTGCTTTGCTCTGCCTGTTGCACAGTGCAGTTACGCTCCTCTTTTTTATACTTAGTGTGCCACCTGCTGCTCGAGTAAGGAAGGTGATATTTCAAAATTAAACTTTGTTCAGAATGCAAAAAATAAAAAAATAAAAACGTGCAATACGCATTCATTCTTAGTATCCATACATTAAATAGTGTCTAGTTTAGATTTCGATTTAAATATACAGCAGAAACAGGCCCTACGGTCTACTGAGTCCGCGCCAACCAGCGATTCCCGTACACCAGCACTATCCTACACACTAGGGACAATTTGCAATCGTTACCGATGCCAATTAACCTACAAACCTGTATGCCTTTGGAGCGTGGGAGGAAACTGGTGCACCCGGGGAAAACCCACGCGGTCACGGGGAGAACGTACAAACTCTTTCCAGACAGCCTTACAACTTACAGGTCTCTGGCGCTGTGAGGCAGCAAGTCTACCACTGCGCCACCGTGCTTTCCAAATACACAGTAGTGTTCACACCTGCCTTTAAACAAAACACCCCTGCCACCCAGGTGGGCCCCTGGGGTGATATCCCTTCCCTTTTTTGAGGGGTGTTACCGCCGGACTCTGCCCATTCCATAACAGACATCTCGATCAAAACTCTGCTCAGAATCCCGTTCCTCTCCTACTACTATGTTCTCATCAGTAACAGGCCTACTGAACAGGCCACTCTTGACTTGACTTAATTGTTCTACAACCATAAATTATTTTTATTCCTCAGCCAACACTTTCCAACAGTTTAAAATCTCCTTATAAATCAATAATGCACCGACTGGCACTGCCCTGCACTAATAGTCATTTCTATATTTATGTCCTTTGCCTGCTCATGTTCCCTCAGAGTTTTGGACAACACTGAAAAGTTATTTCTCCTGTCTCACCATGCCATAGAAACATAGAAAATAGGTGCGGGAGTAAGCCATTCGGCCCTTCGAACCGGCACTGCTATTCAATATGATCATGGCTGATCATCCAAAATCAGTACCGCATTCCTGCTTTTTCCTCATATCGCTTGATTCCTTTAGCCCTAAGAGCTCTATCTAAGGGCCTGTCCCACTTACACGACCTTTTCGGCGACTGCCGGCACCCGTCATTGGTCGCCGAAAATGTCCAACATGTTGAAAATTCAGTGGCAACCAGAAAGACGCTTTGGGTGACTAGGAAGACCTCTCGTGACCATACAGGCGAGCCCTGGTGACATGCCGCGGGTGTTGTGGGGTGTCACCAGGGGGCATGTCACCAGGGTGTCGCCTGTATGGTCGTGAGAGGCCTCTTAGTCACCCAAAGAGTTGTAGCGTCCTTCTGGTCGCCGCTGAATTTTCAACATGTTGAACATTTTCGGCAACCTATGACGGGTGCCGGCAGTTGCCGAAAAGGTCATTGGTTAGTTGAGGTTAGTGTTGTGTAGTGTTCAAGAGCCTGATGGTTGTTGGTAAGGAGCAATTCCACTTCTAATGAAGGCATTGTGCTTTAGTTTGGTTTTGGAGTGAGCAGTTCTCTTTGGCAAAGGGGGCTGATGGAAGGAAGCTACAACACAAAAACAAATCTTCCATTTCAAAAGCAACTTTGAAATTATGATTTTCCTGAAATGCTTCCACACAAATGAAGTACAGGTCCACGTCTGAATTTCCGGCCACTGGTTTTGCCCGGCACCTCCTTTAATCCGGACAAAATTATGAGAGCACATTTGAACACCCACCCCCCCTGCCCCCCCCCCCCCCCCCCCCCCCCTCGGAAGCGGAATTCCCCCTGAAAATGTGGCGCACAGGCCAGGTGAGGCAGCTGATCTCAATCTCATTGGGACATCTGCGGCCGATCGGTCGGTCAAATTTACCTCCTCTCCCCTTTTCTAGCTTTCTCCCCCCCTATTCCATCAATCTGAACAAGGGTCCTGACCCAATACATCATTGGTCCATTTCCTCCACTAATTTTGCCTGAGCTGCTGAGTTCCTCCTGCACTTTGTGGTGGAAGCAATCTGAGAAAGAGGTGGAAATAAGAAGGATCCCAAACGGAAACATCGCCCATCCATGTTCTCCAGGGATGCAGCCTGACCCACTGAGTTACTCCAGCACGTCGTGTCTATCTTTGGTGGGAACAATCTGCCTGCAAAACCAGGCAGTAATGTTGGCTGAGAGCAGGATATCAACCCTGAATTATCGCACCATTGCTTTTTCAATGTAAACATCCTAACTTTAATTTGTGATTGAAAATGTCCATGGCTTCTCATTAAATCAGGTCTATCGGCAAGATCTATTGTCAAAGTTCGTTCATTAACATTCCCATTTTGGTAATAAAATAAAATAAAATAAAATGCATCCATTCTCTACTCCTCAGTATTTCATTTAGTTTAGTTTAGTTCAGAGATACAACATGGAAGCAGGCCCTTTGGCCAGCCATGCCCACGCCGGCCCCAGATCACCCGTTCACACTCATTCAATGTTATTCCACTTTCTCATCCACTCTCTATACATAATGGGGAAGATTTGTTACAGAGGCCAAATAACCCAAAAGCCTGCACGTGGTAAGGACTCATCAGCGAATCAACGCCTCCTTATCTGGATCCATTTATCATCTGCGGTAGAGTAGCTGACTTGTAGCGCCAGAGACCCGGGTTCGATCCTGACTAGTGGGTGCGGTCTGTACGCAGTGTGTACATTCTCCCTTGGACAACGTGGGCTTTCCCCGGGTGCTCCGGTTTCCACCCATGCTTCAAAGGTTTGTAGGTCAATTGGCTTCGGTAAAAAAAAATAGTAAATTGTTCCCAGTGTGTAGGAAAGTGGTAGTGTTCGCAGGGTAATCACTGGTCGGTGCGGACTCAGTGGGCCAAAGGGCCGGTTTCTGCACTATCCATCTAAAGGTTAAAGAATAGTGTAATAAGGGATGCTGGTTGTTGCCACAGACTTGGTGAACCGAAGGGGCTGATTCCATGCAGTGTCTCGCTGTGCCTGTACGATTACTGCCCTCCCTCTATGCCAAGATCTGTCACCCTGCACTTAAGTGTGGCCTCAATAACAATGTCAAGAGAGTCAATATTGTTTAATTGTGTCAAATGGAACAATGGAACAATGAAATTCTCATGCACAGCATCATAACAGGCCCGTAAACACAATACACTCAGAGAATATATTAAAAAAAATTCACTGATAATTAATCCCAATACAATGTTCAGCCATGATCATATTGAATGCCGGTGCTGGCTCGAAGGGTCGAATGGCCTACTACTGCACCTATTGTCTATTGTCTATAAATGCAAAAGAATAGTAAGATTAAACGAGAACTTACCAGTTTGAAGTTTGATCTTTATTTTATGAGGAGTTACGGTGAGCGATTACGTGAAGAAGGCCCGCCAGTACGCATGCGCGTCAATCTTCAAAGCAGCGGCGTGAAATCACAGTAACCACGGTCAAAGTAATATAGTAAGGCTCAGAAGACTAGAGCTACCAGATGATCTTTGCGATTATGATGGCCGGGAGCGGAGGGCGCGTAATCGCTCAACGTAACTCCTCATAAAATAAAGATCAAACTTCAAACTGGTAAGTTCTCATTTAATCTTGCTATTTTACTTCGGAATCACTCACGTGACTCTGAAGTAAAAGTTCTGTGATTTCATGCCGTAGATCCAGTTCCATACGACACACTGCTTCGCTTGACACAGGATAAACAAATAATGTATTGAACAGTGTTTGAATTATACAAATTAATGTTTTAATAACAAAAAGGAACAATAATAACCCCTCTCTCCCAGGGGCAAATTACAAAAAAGAACCCAAAATAGCATGCCCAAATCCTTCCGTCGTGAGGACAGGTTTGTCATAGAACCGTTGAAAAGTTCCTTCACTGGACCATCCTGCGGTCCCGAGGATTTGGTCTAAAGGGACGTCCAGTGCCCTCACTGCGGATGTTGATGCTGCCCTGGTGGAGTGAGATTTAAACGCATCAGTGTCTACAGTGTCGGAACCTCACTGTCAGCGCACGCTGCCCTCGGGACGGCTGCTATGGAGAGGAGACGGTTGCCCACCTCTTTACAGAGTGTGGGTTTGCTAAGAGAGTCTGGAGAAAAATGCAAGGGTCCCTGGTACGCTTTATCCCGAACAGCTCCGTCACAGAGGACTCGGTGATTTACGGACTGTTCCCAGGGACACATTCAGAGACTGACATCGCGTGCTGCTGGAGGGTCATCAACTCGGTAAAAGACGCCCTTTGGTCTGCCCGAGCATTGTTCACCACCCAGCAGAGCGAGATGTCCGTCAGGGAATGTTGCCGACTGGCCCGCTGCAGACTGCAGGAGTACGTGCTGAGGGATGCACTGAAGCTCGGTGCAGCCAACGCCAAGGCTCGGTGGGGGAGGGCCACAGTCTAAGGCCCTTCCGCTGCTGGACATGGGGGGTACGGTATGGTGGAGACGCCCCTCAATATAAGGGAAGGTATCCCACGCAGCGTAGTTTAACAAACTTACCTGCGAGTTTTTAACTTACTGCTGGTGGAGCTGCGCTCTCCAGCCCGTCGCTGCGCCATGCGTCTGACGTAATGACCCGCATGCGCACTGGCAGGCCTTCTTCACGGAATCACTCACGTGACTCCGAAGTAAAATCTGAAATACAACCAAAGACAGTCCATAGTTTACAGATGAGGTTGGTGTTGTGTAGTGTTCAAGAGCCTGATGGTTGTTGGGAAAAAGCTTTTTTTGAAACTGGTGATCATAGTTTTCAGACTTTTGTATTTTCTTCCCGGAGTCAGAGTGAAATTAAAGCATGCTCAGGGTGGCGTTGGTCTCTGATGACACTGGCTGCCTTTTTGAGGCACAATGTGAGGAAATATTGCAAATGAACATCAAATAGATTTTTAAACTTTTAAAAAGAAGGAACTGCAGATGCTGGAGAATCTTCAGCGGGTGTCTTTCGGGTCGAGGGGTTTAATGTTTTGTCTATTCACAAGTATCCATATTGATTGAGGTGAGGTGAGAGTTTACCTCTTCACAAGTTCGCACGTTTTAGGAGCAGAATTAGGCCATTCGGCCCATCAAGTCCACTCTGCCATTCAATCATGGTTGATCTATCTTTCCCTCTCGACCCCATTCTCCTGCCTTCTCTCCATAACCCCTGACACCCCTACTAATGAAGAACTCTTGCCATTTGTTATGCAGAAGATCATTGTGTACTGCAAGGAAATAAATGTTGGTCATTCCTCCTTAAACAGTTGGAGTAGAGCCGTTCTCTCAATCCTTGTCTGTCGAGAGTTTATTTGTAGTCACCAGTATCCGAGCAAATGTATTGTGGACTGCTGGGGCAGTTATGAACCATGAACCGCAAGAACGGTTTTATGCTGAGGATCGATGTCATTAGCGTTAGACTGAGACTGTCCAAACAGAGATTATTCAGTCACTGTCAGGAGAGTCTTGGCTTCCACCCCATGGCCAAAGGGAATAGGATGCCATTCAAAGATCAGGAGCAGCAAATTTAAAATTTAAACCAAAAGGTTCAAGGAGCGTATGAGGAAGAACCTTTTTCAAATTTCTTTGAGGAACAGAAGGGGGCCGCTCTGGCCCATCAAGTCTATGCTAACCCATTCTCCCATTGATTTGAGCTGTGGTTTATTCTCTCCTCATTCCTACGAATTCCCTGCAGACTTTACCACTCAGCTACATTATTAGGCCAATTTACCCAGTCACCCGGGTAAAATTGTTCGTTTATTAAAATTGTTATTTAATTAAATTGTTAGTTTACAATTTTTTCAGCAAGGTTGAAATTCAATAATACTCCGGGGTCTTGAGCCTGGGGTGGGGGTAGTATATATGAGATATTTGAGCTGCATTTGTAGGAAGATAAACTGTTAATGTTTTAGTGTAGGAAGGAACTGCAGATGCTGGTCTACACCGAAGATAGAAAGAAAATGGGAACAGCCCCTTCAACCCAACAAAGATGCCCCATATATATTAGTCCCATTTGTTTGCGTTTGGCCCAAAAACTGACCACAACCACCATAGGTGGGACTGCCTGCACCACCATGCGGCACTGAACCTCAGTATTTGTCGACACGAAGAACTGCAGATACTAGAATCTTGAGTAGAACACACTGTGCTGGGGTAACTCAACGGATCAGGCAGCATCTCCGGAAGACATGGAAAGTCAATATTACAGTTCGGGACCATTCTTCATACCTCTGTATTTGGCCATCCCAAGTGAATTAGCTGTGAGCAGTCGTGGGAATCACAAAACTTGACCGCCTCACCCTCTGAGAAGGATATGCACTAGGTTATTTTGTGTAGGGAGGAACTGCAGATGCTGGCTTAAACCGAAGGTAGACACAAAATGCTGGAGTAACTCAGGAGCATCTCTGGAGAGAAGGAACGGGTGACGTTGCTGGTCGAGACGCCGTTGTCCCTTGTCATTGAGGCGCAAGGTGCAGATGGCCAAACTAATGTCAGGTAATTGGGCCCAGCCATTGCCAATGATGCAGTGGATGGTCAGCCGGTGACAGGGATCAGATCGGCAGCCGAGGGATGGGCACCATTCACGCCCCTAATCTAGCAGGATTACAAGAGATTATAGAGAGGGTAGACAATCGGAACCTTTTTCCCAGGATGGAAAAATCAAATACTTACACGCATAGATTTAAGATGAGAGGGGCAATGTTTGAAGGAAATGCGCAGGATAAGTTTTTTTACACAGCGAGCGGTGGGTGGAGGCAGATATGAAAGTGGCACTAAAGAAAATCTTCGGTCTTTTGTTTAAACGGAAAGTATCTGGAACGTGCTGACGGGATGTGGTGGTTGAAGCAGATGTGTTAGCGCCATTTAAGAGAGTTTTGGATAGGCATATGGTATGCAGGACATGGACGGATATTGATTATGTGAAGGCAGATAAGAGTTGGTCTTGGCATCCTGTCAGCTCAGACATTATGGGCTGAAAGTAGACACAAAATGCTGGAGTGATTCAGCGGTACAGACAGGAGAGAAGGGATGGGTGACGTTTCGGGGTCGAGACCCTTCTTCAGACTGAAGGACTGTTCTGGTGCTGTACTGTTCAATGTTCTATGGTCTTTGTTAATTTGAAAGAATATAATCTAAATTTGTCCCAACTTTAGACCTTGGACTTTAGTCAAGTCAAGTCAATTATATTTCCAAAGCACATTTAAAAATAACTCTCATTGACCAAAGTGCTTTACATCAGTGCAGGTACTAACGTGCTACATACAATGGTACATAGATCTAACAATACATACATAAATACATACATACAGCGCTCCCTCAGAGGACTTCAAGAAACGCTTGTGAGTAGAAATAGGTTTTAAGTCCAGACTTAAAGGAGTCGATGGAGGGGGCAGTTCGGATGAGAAGAGGGATGCTGTTCCACAGTTTAGGTGCTGCAACCGCAAAAACTCGGTCGCCACTGAGCTTATACCTGGACCGCGGGATACTCAGTAGCCACAAGTCGGTCGACCTGAGGGTCCTGGAGGTAGACTGGTGGGTTTGCAGATTTTTGATGTAGGTGGGGGCAAGCCGGTTAAGGGCTTTGATTCGGTACAGCACTGGGAGACATACAATGCAGAAACAAGCTCTTTTTCCCACTGATTCTATGTTGACCAGCGATCACCCTGTATGCTAGTGCTTTCCTAGGTACATTGTACCTAACTGTACATTAGGTAGAAACATAGAAACATAGATAATAGGTGCAGGAGGAGGCCATTCGGCCCTTCGAGCCAGCACCGCCATTCATTGTGATCATCGTCCCCTATCAATAACCCGTGCCTGCCTTCTCCGCATATCCCTTGATTCCACTAGTCCCTAGAGCTCTATCTAACTCTCTCTTAAATCCATTTACAATTTTACTGAAGCCAATTACCTACAAACCTGTAGGTCCTTGGATTGTGGGAGGAAATCAGAGCACCCGGAGAAAACCCACATAGGTCAAGGGCAGAATGTACAAACTCCAAACAGACAGCACCCATAGTCAGGATCGAACCCAGGTCTCTGGAGCTGTAAGGCAACAACTCTACCGCTGCTTCACCATGCTGCCCCTCAATTGTAACTCACTTCCCTTCCTCATCGAATGACGAATAGAAACAAAATTTGTTCCAAGGTCTGTGTATCCTTCCTACAGTGAGTCATGCAACCCTCTTCCACCAATCCACATAATGGGAAATGGCTGCTATCACCAGCACTCCAGACATTGCAGCGATCTAATTGTCAGTGAGTCCTCCTCATCTCTCATCAATTCAGGAACTTCTGGGCTTAAAAAAAAAAACCCGTTGTGAATAAACACATGCCAGAAGTGCCACATGTGCAGCGCAATTTTCAGTAAATCGCCTCCTCTTGCCACTTATCCTGTCATCATTCCTGCTTGTCTCTTCTTTAAGCTCAGCATCAAGCAGAATAGGCACTAATCAGGTATCTCCTCAAGAGCCCTCAGCTGCAATGCTTAAAGGAAGAGACAACCAACATTAACAACGGTCCCAGTCATCTAAAGAACTCTTAACGTGTAAAGCAGCGGGAATCAATTCCCAATCATTTCTCCTTTATGTGAGGGCCTTTTCTGTTTAATATTAAAAATGTAAAGATTTACATTACACAGAGACAGATTACACAGAAGAAAACTCCGTTACACTCTATAAAATGTATTATTTTACTGCTTGCCTTTCCACTGTTCCGTGTACTGCTCAATCTAACAGGTAATTTTAGGGCTATCTGCTGCAATATTATTAACATGCAGATTCTCTAAAATCCAGACTCCTCAAAGTTCCTACATTGCTCTGCCACAAAACACTTTCATCACTTCCTTTTTACTTTCAGTGTGGTTTAACCAGTGTGGTTCCTTGCAATAGGTAGTAAACTTAAGGGCCTGTCCCACTTTCGCGACCTTCACGGGCGACTGCCGGCACCGTTCATAGGTCGCCGAAATTTTCAACATGTTGAAAGTTCAGCTGGCGACCAGAAAGACGCTATGACTCTTTGGAGTCACGACCATAGGAGACGTCTCACGACCATACAGGCAACATGCCGCGGGTGACCTCTCACGACCATAGGAGACCGCTCACGACCGTCTCCTATGGTCGTGAGAGGTCTCCAAAGAGTCGTAGCATCTTTCTGGTCGCCGGGTGCTGGCATTCGCCTGTAAATGTCATGTAAGTGGGACAGGCCCTTAACTGGACACGTAAGCCAGAGCCTTGTGTTGAAGACCCAGAGATGTAAGCTCTGACAGAACCACAACCGAGCCCTCAACATCAGCAACCAAAAGAGCTAATCATTGACCTACAGAGGTGTGAGTGTGGGTGGGGAGAGGTGCCGCAGCGATAGAGCTGCTACCTTATGGGCCTGTCCCACTTAGGCGACTTTTCAGGCGACTGCAGGAGACTATGCAGCCGCCACATGGTCGCCGCATGTTCGCGGGCGGTTGCCGGGGAGTCGCCTTCATGGTCGCGAGGAATTCCCGCATTCTGGGAACTAGTCGCGGCTTCATTATGGTCGCCACGAATTTTTCAACATGGAGAGTAGCGAGAATTCACGTGCCGTAGGTGGGTCGCCAGGAGGTCCTAGTGGGTCGCCAGGAGGTCGAAGGTTCTCGTAGGTTCTCGTAGGTTGTAGCCGGTGCTGACCGGTGAATTTCATTGGCTCATTGGGAAAAAAAACATAAGCAGTAGTTTTCAGAACCAAGGATAACTGACCGGTAATGTTAAATGTCCGCCGGGCTTCACAGCCGTGTATCTCTGGCTTCTTATAAAGTTGTCTCCACATTCTCCCCACCCCACCCGCCGTCTCCCCCCCTCTTTTAAAGGACTTACCAGACACTGTGCTTTAGCCGTCTTAATTACAGCGCCGACCTTCCTGTTCATCGCGGTGTGTGTCTGTATCACTTTGGCATTGCACCGTGTGAATTTCACTCAGACAGCGCTCCCCCACTTGCCCTGTCCCCCGCCTGCATAACGGGCTGGTGAAGGAAGTGATGTGTGTGTGTTCCACTGTGACAGTCGCTGTTCCAGTTGCCGGTTTTTCAGGCAACTTGACAGTCACCGTCAGTCGCCTGAAAAATCGCCTAAGTGGGACAGGCTCATTACAGACCCGAGTTCGATCCTGCCTGTACGGTGTTTGTACATTCTCCCCGTGACCTGCATGGGTTTTCCCCTCACACTCCAAAGATGTACAGGTATGTATGCTAATTGACTTGGTAAACTTGTAAATTGTCCCTAGTGTGTGTAGGATAGTATTAGTGGGGGGGGGGGGGGCGGTCGCTTGTTGCTGGTTGGCACAGACACGATGGGCCGAAGGACCTGTTTCTGTGCTGTATCTCTACATTAAAAGTAAAACTAAACTAAACTAAACTGTCCTCATCAAAGCAGCTTCTGTAGAGATGCTCAATTGCTTCAAACTCCTTGCCATCCATATCCCCAGCAACCTAACCTGGTCCCTTCACACAGGTGCAGCGATCAAGAAAGCTCGTCAATATATTTGCTTTCTCAGTCTGAAGAAGGGTGTCGATCCAAAACATCACCTTTTGCTTTTCTCCAGAGATGCTGCCTGACCCGCTGAGTTACTCCAGCATTATGAGTCTATCTTTGGTGTAAACCAGCATCTGCAGTTCCCTCCTACACATAGTTACTTTCTTAGCAACTTGAGAAGATTTGACATCTGCAAGGATTATCATGAATTTCCACAGATGCGCTTTAGAAAGTATTGTGATGGGAGGCATCTCAGCCAGGTACGCAAACTGCTCTGCTCTGCCTGAACCTGCAGGAGAGTGGTGAACTCAGCCCAGTCCATCAAAGGCTCCTCACTTCCTACCATCCAATCCATCTTCATGGCACGTTGCATCAGGAAGGCTGGAAGTATCGTCAAAGTTGCCTGCCACCCTGGCCACTCCTTTTTCTCTCTTCTACCTTTGGGGAGAAGATACAGGAGCTTGAAAAGACTTAAGAACAGCTTCTTCCCCATAGCTATCCAGCTTCTGAACACATTATGTAGGAAGGAACTGCAGATACTGGTTTAAACCGAAGATAGACACAAATAGCTGCCTGTCCCGCTGAGTTACTCCAGCTTTGTGTGTCTGTCTCCTGAACAAATTACCTTTTTCACACCCATTTTCCAGAAATGTCACCACAAACTTTTAACTCTACCTCATTTGGTTATTCCGCGGTTCCATTTCAGTGTATTTTTGCACTACTTCAGATTATTCTACAATTTTGCACCAAACTTCTATTTGCACCCATTTTTATTATTATATTTATCAATATCATGTTATTATATTTATCAATATTACGCTGTTTATTCATGCAAACAAGCAATTTAATGCACCCTTATGTATATGACAATCAACTGACCCACTGTAAATCGTCGGTTTAAACCAGCATCTGCAGTTCCTTCATAAGCATATTACTCTTCTTCTTGCGTATGGTATGCACAGCCTAAAGTTGTAGGCTCCATCGACTCTTTTAAGTCTAGACTTAAAGCCTTTCTTGAGATCATCTGAGGGAGTGCTGTATGTATGCATCTATGTATGTGTGTATGTATGTATTGTTGATCTATGTACCACTGTATGTAGCACGTTAGTACCTGCACCCACATAAAGCATTTTGGTAAATGAGAGTTGGCTTTAAATATGCTATAGAAATAAAATTGATTTGACTTGACTTGACAAGTTGTTCTATTTGATCTTATTTGATTGTGCACACCAGGTTGATTGCATTCGTCGAAACAGGGTGGACCACGTGAAGGTTGCAATCTTTCACCCCAACATATTACTCGAAATGTAGCCTTGCTTGTGTACACCTATAACCCCGTTTTTTTTAATATAATTTTTAATATTTATTTGATTGGATCAATTGTACAAAAAACTTAACAATGTTACAGAATATTAAAAAGAGGAAAAGAGGAGAGAAAAGAAAGAAAGAAAGAGAAGAGATATATCCGTTGACCCACCCATACGCCCGCTCACCCAGCCCTACGATCAGCTTCGAATTTGTGTTCAATTATTGTGTTGTTCAAGAAATTCAATAAAAGGAGACCATATTTTTAAAAATTGTTCCGGTTTTATCATTCAAGATGTAGTGTACATTCTCTCTAGATGTAGTGTGTCCGTCATTTCTGTAATCCACATCTTCACTGGAGGGACTGCAGTCTTATTCCAGAATTTGTATACGTTTTTTTGCTGATATTAGACCGTAATCGAGAAAATGTTGTTGAAAGACCATTAGATTGCTACATGCCTCTGATATTCCCAGTATTCCTGCCAATGTGTAACACATTTATCTGAGTTAAACTCCATCTGCCATTCCTCGGCCCATTGGCCCATTTGATCACGATCCAGATGCAATCAAGGACAACCTCCTCCACTGTTCAAGCTGCCACTCATTTTACTGTCATCTGCAAACCTACTATCCTGCCACCTACACTCACATCCAAATTGTTCATGTCTAATTTAGTTTAATTTAGATACACAGTGCGGAAACAGGCCCTTCGGCCCACTGAGTCTGCGCTGACCGGCGATCCCCGCACATTAACACTATCTTACACACACCAGGGATCATTTGCACATACACCAAGCCAATTAACCTACAAATCTGTACATCTTTGGAGTGTGGGATGAAACCAAAGATCTCAGAGAAAACCCATGCAGGTCACGCGGGAGAACGTACAAATTCCGTCCAGACGTCACCCATAGTCGGGATCGAACCTGGGTCTCCGGCGCTGCAAGCGCTGTAAGGCAGCGACTCTACCGCTTCGCCACCGTGCCGCGCAGATAATCAACGACAGTGGAACTGACTTCCTGATATGTGTTACTTTGTCAAAGCCACATTAAGCAAATCATTCTGACTAGGTAATGTACTGAGTGCAGCTGGCATGAGATGATCTGGCTAAATATGGTACTAGTATATTCATCTGATCTGAACTGAACATATGTAACTGGTCGGGTTAGGCTCTGTTAAAGTCGGGTCGTGTTGCTAGGCTCCGGGTTGGTGAGAAATGTTCCCACTGATTGGAATATTAATAAGCAGAGGAGACTGATTTACTATTACACGGCAAGATCAGAAGAAGGGAGATGAGAAGATTTTTTGTCTTAACATATGGCACTCAATTATGATGTGGAATTCACAGCTTAAAAAGACGGCTGCAACTTTCCAAAGGGAACTAAACTCATACTTGAAAGCAAAAACATTTTGGGGCAATGTGGAAAGGGATGCGAGAGTGGGGCTAATTGACAATCCCTTTTACAAAGGAATACAGGCACCATGTGGCTTCTCCTGTGCTGTATAGTTTCAGCGAGGCATTAATTGGTAGATTCCATCAGAAAATGTACAGGAAAGCTGGTGCACTAGTAATGGTACGTCTGAGCTGGAGGCAGGAGAGGAGGCTGTAAGCTTTCCAAGGGCTCTAAACATTGGTGTCGAGAGCTGGTTCTACAGTATTTTGTGCTGACACCTGGTGCTTGGAAATGAAGAATGTTCCACTGTCATCCCCCACTTTCTGAGGATAACATTGAGAAGCTAACAGAGCGGCACGGTGGCGCAGCGGTAGAGTTGCTGCCTCACAGCGCCGGAGACCTGGATTTGATCCCGACTACGGGTGCTGTCTGAACGGAGTTTGTACGCTCTCCCCGTGACCGCGCGGTTTTTCTCCGGGTGCTCCGGTCTCCTCCCACAATCCAAAGACGTACAGGCTTGTAGGTTAATTGACTTTGGTAAAATTGTAAATTGTCCCCAGTGTGTAGGATAGTGTTAGCGTACGGGGTAATCGCTGGTCAGCACGGACTCGGTGGGTCGAAGGGCCTGTTTCCAAGCTGTATCTCTAAACTAAACTAAGAAGTTTTTAAAATAACATACAAGAAGCCTAGTGAGCCCATAAACTGGCTCGTTTGTGGAGCTAAAATAACTGCAGCTTGAAGAGATACAGAAGACTCTATCTGCATGCACAGAGCTGAGAGAGGGAACTGGCAGAAGGTACCTCCGTCGAATCTGTCCCTACTGGCAACATGCCAGCTGCAATTACATGTAGTCCATTGTAATCCGTGAGTTAAAATGACAGATTGAAAACAAATCCTGTACTTTTTTTTCTTCCTTTATTCCACGGGTTTGACTCCTCAATGCATCAATGAAGATTTCTTCATTTCAGCCCGAACAATGGAGTTCTCACAGGGCTGTGATGACATCATTCCACACTTGGGGAGCTGCAGATATATAATACAGGGGATCGTGGGAACATCGCACTTCCATTTACAAGCTGGGGAGACTGGACAGTGAGGCTGAGCCAAGACAATTGTACATCAAAGGGGGACACGCACACAGAGGAGTGAAACTGCAGCCGCACAGTCCCGCGTGTCATTCGTTATGTCGAGTTCATATTCTTTACGATACCGCAGCATAGAATTCCATCTGATCGCCTCGTAACTCAGATGGATCCTTCCTCTCCACCTTTAACCCTTTCTCAGCGCAATTCTGCATCAGAACACATTCAGCGATGCTCCCCTTGTGTGTGTGTGTGTGTGTGTGTGTGTGTGTGTGTGTGTGTGTGTGTGTGTGTGTGTGTGTGTGTGCGTGTGTGTGTGTGTGTGCGTGTGTGTGTGTGCGTGTGTGTGTGTGTGTGTGTGTGTGTGTGTGCGTGTGTGTGTGCGTGTGTGTGTGTGTGCGTGTGTGTGTGTGTGTGTGTGTGTGTGTGTGTGCGTGTGTGTGTGCGTGCGTGTGTGTGTGTGTGTGTGTGTGTGTGTGCGTGTGTGTGTGTGCGTGTGTGTGTGTGTGTGTGTGTGTGTGTGTGTGTGTGTGTGTGTGTGTGTGTGTGTGTGTGTGTGTGTGTGTGTGTGTGTGTGCGTCCCATACTGTCGGGACTGGAGACCATTTTAGATTTGACTGCAGCTCGTCACGTACTGTAAGAGGAAATGTGAACGGACAATGGTAGCGCTGAAACACAGCGACAGCCAAAGTGGGTGCACCAATGTTGTCCCATGCAGCATAACTGGTGCAGTTTTATTTCTTAGGTTAAAATATTGGAATTTTTTTTTAACAAGAACCCATTCAGGTTTTTGCTTAATTGCAATTATTCATTTAACCTAGGTGCAACTGGCCAATGTTTATTGCTCATCCCTATTGCCCTGGAACGGAATATATTGCATTGCCATTTCAGAGGGCATTTAAGACTTGGTCGGATTACTATGCATCTGTGTAACATATTTTAGTTTAGAGATACAGCGTGGAAACAGGCCCTTCGGCCCACCGTGTCTACCCCGATCATTGATCACCTGTACACTAGCTTTATGCTATCCCACTTTTGCATTCTACTCACTCAGGGCAATTTACAGAAGTAATTAACCAACAAACCTGCACATCTTTGCAATGTGGAAGGAAACCAGAGCACCTGGAGATAACCCACATGGTCACAGGGAAAACGTACAAACTCCACACAGACAGCACAGACAAACCCAATTAATCTTTTTTCTGAGAGAGACACAAAAAGCTGCAGTAACTCAGCGGGACAGGCAGCATCTCTGGAAAGATGGAATGGGTGACTTGTCAGACTGAAAAGGGTCTCGACCCAAAACGTCACCCATTCCTTCTCTCCAGAGATGCTGCCTGTCCGGCTGAGTTACTCCAGCTTTTTGTGTTTATCTTTGGTTTAAACCAGCATCTGCAGTTCCTTCCTACACAATCCTTTATTGAGGCAAGACTTGGGCCTGCAAAATGAGTGGGTGGAGGGTTTGCAGCAAGGATGTTCTGACAGCTGATGGCGGAAAAATATATTTCTGAGACTAAGTAAAATGATTAGTAAATACAAGGATCTGCAGATGCTGGCTTATAAAAATACACAAAGTGCTGGAGTAACTCAGCGGATCAGGCAGCATCTGTGTCTGATGTAGGCAGGGTCTGAATACGTTTTCCAGCCTGAAACATCACCTATCATGTTCTCCAGAACCATTCAGCTACTCCAGAACGTTGTTCCTAGCATGAATTGCAAATATATTTACCGATATTTTTGGAATAGAAATCTTTTTGAAGTATAATTTGTTCAGCTGGGCAGGTAGCATCTGTGGAGGGAAATAGTCAAAATGTTTTTTAACTTTAATTTTTAAATTGTTGAAGTAATAAAATGAATATTTTAGGTTGAATGACTTTTCACCAGAAATACGATCAATTTTGGAAGAGATGTAATAATGAAATTAATATTTGATAGAAGGGAACAGAGTCCTAACAGAGGAAGGACCGTAATGTGAAGGATTGTCTCAACTTGAAACGTTCACCTATCCATGTTCTCCAGAGATGCTTCCTAGCCTGTTGAGTTACTCCAGCACTTGAATGCTTAGTTGCATCAGCATAACTTGGCTGTAAACACAATGTGCACCAAAGGGAGCAGAAAGACATTCGACTTAACTAGTCTGAGTCATAGTCACAGAGACGTACAGCATGGACGCAGGCCCTTCAGCCCAACTTGTCCATGCCATACAAGTTTTGGTTGGCTAGTCGGCTAGATGACTGAGCTAGTCCCATCTGCCAGCATTTAGCGCATATCCCACCTAGCCTTTCCTTTTCATGGACATGTGTAAATGTATCTTGTATGCTGCCATTATGCCCACCTGCACAGCTTCCTCTGGCAGTTTGATCCATACACCAACCACCTTCTGCAGGAAGGAATTGCCATTCAGGTCTCAATTGCTCCTCACCTTGAATCTGTGCCCTCTCATTCTGGACTTCTCTGCCTTGGTAAAAGTGCTAGCGATAGGTATTGGTCATTGGTGCATGCCCAGGGCTGGAAGCTGAGAAGCTGATAAAGAGAAGGTGGATCTTGTGAAAGTGAGATGAGGATGAGACCAGCAGTAAAGCTGAACAAATCTTCCCATTCAAGATGAAAGACTTTGCTGGCTTTACATTGTACTAAACATTATTCCCTTATAACGTTTAGTGCAAGGTCAGTCTGAAGAAGGGTCGTGGCCCGAAAAGTCACCCATTCCTTCTCTCCAGAGATGCTGCCTGACCCGCTGAGTGACTCCAGCATTTTGTGTCTGTCTTTGGTTTAAACCAGCATCTGCAGTTCCTTCATACACATTCCCTTATCTTGTTTATAGATACAGAGATTCAATGTAGAAACAGGCCCTTCAGCCCACTGAGTCTGCGTCGACCAGCGAACCCCGCACATTAACATTACCCTACACGCACTAGGGACAATTTACAGGTACAGCAAGTGCACAAACCCAATCCAATTTACCTACAAACCTGTACGTCTTTGGAGTGTGGGATGAAACAGAAGATCTCGGAGAAAACCCACGCAGTCACGGGGAGAACGTACAACCTCCATACAGACAGCACCCGTAGTTGGGATCGAACCCACGTCTCTGGCGCTGCAAGCTCTGTAAGGCAGCAACGCTACCGCCGCGCCACCATGCCGCCCTTTTGTTGGTTCTGACAATCAAAATTATTTCAGGACTTCAGGTGACAAGTGATCTGTGGATATTTCCAAGGCACTTTCTCCTTGTGACCGCGTGAGATCTCTCCAGGTACATGGGCTTTATTGTACATAAAATACAGAACATGGAACAGTACAGCATAGGAACAGGCCCTTCGGCCCACAATGTCTACACTGAGCATGACGCCAAGATAAACTAATCTCATCTGCGTGCACGTGTTCCATGTCCCTTCATTCCAGGTGCCTACCTAAAAGCCTCTTGAATGCCACTGTTGTATCTGCCTCCACCTCACCACTGGGTAAGTGCATGTCGCTCGTATATCACCATGAAATATGTTGTCAACATGCAGATTAACAAGTTAATGGCCGCTGCAAAATTCCGCTTGGTTATTGGGGAATAATCGGGCACAAGGAAAATGAGTAGGAGCGGGATTGTTCAACGGGCTTCCATAGACGCTATCAGTAGAAAAGGATCAAATTAGGATAATTTCGAATGTTGTTAATATGAATCTGACTCCTGACTCAAAGTTAATAATACTGGGAATACTAAAAACAGATCAATTCATAACAACGAATCAAAGAATTTTTATTGATTATAGTTTAATAATTGGGAAAAAACTAATATTAAAATTCTGGAAAGGTCCTACATCCCCCACAATCAAAATGTGGATTACAGGAATGTCGGAGACAATTCATCTGGAAAGATTGAGGCTTGTCCTAATGGACAGGTTGGATCTTTTCAGAGGGATATGGTCTCCATACATTGAATATCTAAAGGGTCAAAATGGCTCGGTGCGAGAGCCTGACTGAAACCTGAATAATGGAATAGATGAAGAAATACGTATAACAAATCATGGATATATCTCCAATGATGGATAACTTTTTAATACTCCATTCACTTCTTTATTTTTGATTTCTTATCTCTATATTATTTTTCTCTATCCTTTCTTACTTATAAAAAAAAATGTATAGAAATATAAATGTCTTAAATGTTAATATTAATAATATTACGAATGTATGTAAGAAGTATTTTCTATTAATATGTATTTACAATTAATAAAAATATTCATCAAAAGAAAAGGATCATGTGTCAGAAATGATGGCTGGCTATTGAAATTTACAGATTGTCTGTTAAGGTACTGAGCCTAGTTCTGTTCTTGAAATGCACACCCCCATCTCAACTAGAGAGCAGTCCTGAACTACTACCTACATCAGTGGAGCCCCTCAGGCTATCATTGAACAGACTTTAGTCTAGTTGATTGTTTAAGAAGGAACTGCAGATGCTGGAAAATCGAAGGTAGACTAAAATGCTGGAGAAACTCAGCGGGTGCAGCAGCATCTATGGAGCGAAGGGAATAGGCAAAGTTTCTGGCCAAAACCATTTGGGTGTGCCGTGAACATCCCCACAGATCCACAAAGATCCAGTAGACAAAGTGTTTAAGAAAGAACTGCAGATGCTGGAAAATCGAAGGTAGACAAAAGTGCTGGAGAAACTCAGTGGGTGCAGCAGGAAATAGGCAACGTTTCGGGCCGAAACCCTTTGGTGTTTCGGCCCGAAATGTTGCCTATTTCCTTCGCTCCATAGATGCTGCTGCACCCGCTGAGTTTCTTTTGTCTAGTTTAGTTTATTGTCACCTGCACGGAGGTACAGTGAAATGCTTTTGTTGCGGGCTATCCAGTCAGCGGAAACACAATACATGATTACGATCGACCATTGCACAGTGTACGGATACACGACAGGGGAATAACGTTTGGTGGCAGATAAAGCCAGTAAAGTCCGATCAATGATAGCCCGAGGTCTCCAGTGAGGTAGATAGTAGTTCAGGACTGCTCTGTCGTTGAGATGGGGTGTGCATTTCAAGAATAGAAAGCAATAAAAGTGCTGGGCAAGTTCTGGACGTGCTATGAAGTTGCTCTGTGGTTAACACATAAAAGAAAGGCTCATTTATATTCTGAATGGAGGAATCTCAAATTTAGCTACGAGTGAGTGGGAGCAACACAGATGGTTTGAAGCAAGGCTGCAAACAATAGACAAAAGGCACGATGTACGAGAACAACAACCCCAATTATTTTTGATTGGTTAACCTCTGCCCTCAGCGTGATGAACTGACTCCATGGAAATTAGGACGAACCAATCAGAAAAGTGCAGAATTAATGACTTGCTATCATAATCCACTGGTGATTAGCGCCCACCCCTCATCTGACATAGATGAGATGACAAAAGAAAACCAAATGGAATATTACAAGATTCACAGGGTTCATTGCCAGGAATGAATAAGAAAGTCAAACGACAAAATAGACGGAGCTTAATAAAGAAAAAAAATCCAAACAGATTGACAAAGGGAGTCAGTGCAGGAACGGTGCCAACACTTGAAAGGGGATCTTACACTGTCTGCTCCCCTCTCACTAATTGTCGACTGCCCAAAGTTGTTAATTGCCTCCCAATCAAGGAAAAAATAGCTCAGGCATCTGGAAAATGAGCAAATCCACAAGATGCAAAAGCTTTGTTCAATTCACCCCTGGTTTTCCAACCGACCTCCTCTCCCCAAGGCAGTTCCACTTGCCATGCCGCCATTTGTGAAGTCTTCGCAGCCCTCTGCTAATGTTGTCCAACTCACCACATTGGGTTGAGATAGTGAGCAAAACCAAGCAATCTCATTAGATCCCAGTGCTGTTTTCCCCCACAAAAAAACATACTCACTTCCGAGCAAACGTTACTTGAATAAGAGTCAGGAATGAGAACTTGGACAAAGTTTGCCTTTTCCTCTCATGCATGCCATTTATAAATCCCCCTTTTGCAGTAATTTTACAAAATGCCATGAATGAGATCATTTAAAGAAAGAAAGGAAGAAAATAAACTGCCCTCACGTTCTTCTTTTCGAATTCACTTCAACTCGAACTGCTTGCTTCAAAGATCAATAATTACTTCACTCGTGTTGTCAAACTTGGTGTAGAATCTGACAGATACCAATGAGATGAATAGCCAGCTATTGTAACCTTCTTGGTTGAAGTTTAAATGTTGTCTAAACATTGAGAATACCCCTTAATAACTCAGCACTGATTGCTGCCAGATCTCAATGATTTAGACAGCAAAGGATGGTTACATCATTGAGTTAGAAGGGCAGATCTATTCCTCAATTCACTTTGGTTACCTTTGTTCAGATCCCTTGATATCTTTTAGCAAACAAATATCTATCAATCTCAGGCTTAAAAAAAAACAATTGACTTGGCTCCTTTGCCTTTTTAGTTTAGTTTAGTTTAGAGCGTGGAAACAGGCCCTTCGGCCCACCGAGTCCGCGCCGGCCAGCCATCCCCACATACTAACACTATCCGACACACACTAGGGACAATTTACCACTTGACCATGACAACCCTGTATGTCTTTGGAGCGTGGGATGAAACCGGAGCACCCAGTGAAAACCCACACAGGTCACGGGGCGAACATGCAAACTCCATACAGACAGCACCCATAGTTATAATCCAAACCCGGGTCTCTGGCGCTGTAAGGCAGCAACTCTACCGCTGCGCCACCATGCCACCCTTGCCTTTGGTGAAATGAGTTCTGGATGTACACTTTGCTTAATGTGAATACTTCAGCTCTAATTTTTAAGGTTATACCCCTTCTTCCACAACATAGGGAATTGTTTATCCTTTTCCAGCCCTACTGTAAATAGAACCACAGGCTAGGGTCCTCCCGCTACTGAACATTGGGGGGCAGAGTCTGGTGGGGGCTCCACTCAAACAAGGGAAGGAATATCACTGCAGGGGGCGGGGGGAACCAGAATTGCAAGGGTGTTTTGTCTAAAGATAGGTGTGAACACTACTGAGTATTATTAATGCAGAGATGTCGAGAACGCCTAGTGAGTTTTTGTACAGTTTTCGTTTTGTATATATTCGTATACCGAATAAAGGTTATTTTTGGAAAAGAAATCTGATTACAAACAACTGGAACTTATATCCAAGTTTTGTGTACATGCTGTCAACATTAGAATATTTTAGAATTATTTGCCAAATCAGTAAAGGACTGACATTATAAAATAATGTACTGTTACCCTCGGTACACTGAATGAAGATAATACCATATCTAGATTGTATTATTGAATCGTCCTAACAGGGCTTTATGAATAAAATATATATTTTTAAGATGGCGGCACAGTGGGTTCGATCTGGGTTCGATCCTGGCTGCGGGTGCTGACTGTACAAAGTTTGTAAAGTTCTCCCCGTGACCTGCGTGGGTTTTCTCAGAGATCTTCGGTTTCATCGCACGCTCCAAAGACATACAGGTTTATAGGTTAATTGGCTTGGTAAATGTAAAAATGTCCCTAGTGTGTGTAGGATAATGTTAAAATCCGGGATTGCTGGTCGATGCGGACTGGGTAGGCCGAAGGGCCTGTTTCCATGCTCTATCTTTAAACTAAACTAAAGATAACAAACTTTTGAACTATTTAATCTTTTTTAGCTCCATGTTCAGGGACAATAAATTGCTCTCACAATTTAAGTCTTCTGGTTGCAGAGATGTTGATACTGGGTTGGTTAATGAAATATATAACAACATAATAAATAGCTCAGCAAGTTATTTGGAATTTTGGAACCGGTAGATCAAACAGCCACCCCCAAACAGCCTGAATATATGCCGCTAATGAATGAACAGGGATGTAACTTTCTGGTAAATCAACTCCAAAATCAAGAATTCCCTCCTGAATTCCCCTCCCATAGTGCTCACACATGAATGCAGTAGTCCTGATGGACTATTGTGATATAACTTCCCCATTTTTGATTTAGTCCCTTGAGATAAATGCCAATCTCCCCTGAGCCGATTTGAATCCTTTTTCATTTGTCAACAGTTCCAGCCATATGGCATTCGATTGACTTTATTGAAATATACCTCATAGTCATAGAGATGCATAGAGTGATACAGCATGGAAACAGGCCCTTCGGCACAACTTGCTCCACACCAACCAACATGTCCCATCTACATTAGTCCCATATCCCTACAAACCTGTCCTATCCATGTACCTGTCTAATTGCTTCTTAAACGTCCCTATCTCACCTACCTCCTCTGGCAGCTTGTTTCATACGCCAACCACCGTTTGTATGAAAAAGTTACCCCTCAGATTCCTATAAAATCTTTCCACCTCACCTTTATATATTACCTCTATAAGATCGTCCGTTATCCTCCCGCGCTACAGGGAATAGAATCCCAGCCTGCTCAACCTCTGTTAAAATATTAATATTTTAAGATAATTAAATATTAAGATATTAATCTGGTAAAACTTAATGATTTGAGTTTAAGAGTCAGGAAGTCATGATGCAGCTTTATAGGAATTTGGTTCGGCCACATTTGGAGTTTTGCGTAGAGTTTTGGTTGCCCAAAACAGGAAGGGTGTGGAGGCTTTAGAAAGGGTGTAGAGGAGGTCTACCAGAATGATTATGTAGGAGATGCTGGTTTATACCAAAGCTAGACACAAAATGCTGGAATAACTCGACGGGTCAGGCAGCATCTCTGGAGAAAAAGAATAGGTGATGTTTCGGGTCGAAACCCTGAAGTGGGGTCTGAACCAGAAACGTCACCTATTCCTTTTCTTCTGAGATGCTGCCTGACCCGCCAAGATATTCCAGCATTTTGTGTCTATTATCCAGAATGATGCCTGGATTAGAGCGTTATAGCTTCAAGGAGAGATTGGATAGGCTTGTATTGTTTTCTCTGGAACGACGGAGGTTGAGAAAAAGCCTGACAGAAGTATATAAAATTATTGGTATTGGTATTGGGACTTTATTTGTCACATGTACCGAGCTACAGTGAAATTCATGTTCGTATACAGTTCAGTAGAAGTATCATTACACATAAGCACTTACAGTGGATACATATTAGATAAGCACCTCAGATACAGTACAAGTATATAGCAGAAGTACACTGAGATAGTATAGAATCACCCGTTTAGCATGGTCGGGATAGATAGTCAGAACATTTTTTTCCCAGGATGGAAAATATCAAATATTAATATCAAAGAGACACAGCTTTAAGGTGAAAGGGGCAAAGTTTAAAGGAGATATGCAGGATAAGTTTTTTTACACAGAGGATGGCAGGTGCCAGGGGTGATGGTGGAGGCAGATATGATAGGAGTACTGAAGAGGCTTTTGGAAAGGCACATGGATATGCAGGGAATCGGTCGGCCTGTAGATCAGACAATAGATCAGCCAGCCTTGTAACTGTCATCAAATAACTGTCCAAAGTTGGCTTGCATTTATATAGCGTCATGCACATCCCCTTTCAGTATAGTAAAATGGATAGGTATATGGACGTGAAGGGAATGGAGGGGTATGGTCTGAGTGCAGGTAGATGGGACTAGGGGAAAGCAAATGGTCGGCACGGACTGGAAGGGCCGAGAGGGCCTGTTTCCGTGCTGTAATTGTTATATATGGTTATATCGTTATATAGTATATTGCAAGGTGCTTTGCAGCCAGTGAAACTCTCCTGAAATGTAGTGGCTGTTGTTGTGCAGCCACATTGCCAGCACAGTGGACTCCAGCTACCAGTGCTGTGATCATCAGCAGGTAATCAGTTTGCAGCAATGTTCATGAAGGGGATAAGAAAGGTAATTCAGTGTAATGTGATTAATGCAACTATGGCTAATCATCCCCTTTGACGAACAAAGTGATAGCAAGGTCTTAGTACATCGGACTAATGGACATGATGGTGTAACAGAGTACTGAGCCCAAAGATGATTGCAATATTCATTTACTATAGCATCTGAATCTTATTCTTGAATGCACTACCTCCTTGTGAAAACAACAGGATGGATTACTTATAGAGGGCTGAAGAAGGGTTTTGGCCCAAAACGTTGCCTATTTCCTTCGCTCCATAGATGCTGCTGCTCCCGCTGAGTTTCTCCAGCACTTTTGTCTACTTTCAATTTTCCGGCATCTGCAGTTCCTTCTTAAACATTTATAGAGGGCTAATTGTTTAATGGATTAACTATTAATATTGTTAAATAGTTAGGCCATTGCTGTTCTTAGACTGGGTACGATTCATTGGTTACTTTCTCTGACCTGGTTGGCTATGCAATCTCCCGGTTGCCAAACCTTTTCACTCCCCTTCCCATTCCCACACAGACCTTTCTGTCCTTGGCCTCCACCACTGTCAGAGTGAAGCCAAATGCAAATGGGAAGAAACAACACCTCATATTTGGCTTGGACAGCTTACAACGAATGTTGAATTTTCTAATTTCAAGGAACTCCTACATTCTTTCCCCCCTCGCTCCCCCTTCACCCCTCCCCCACCCTAGTCGTTCTGCTAGTTCCACTGTTCACATCCTTGTATCCCTAGTATTATTATTATGGATCACCCTTCCTGAGGTCTGTATGCTCTGGACTTCTCTATCTTGCAGGCTGCCATAAGGTTCTGATCCGAAACGTCACCTATTCCTTTTCTCCATAGATGCTGCTTGACCCGCTGAGTTACTCCAGCATTTTGTGTCTAACATCAGTATAAACCAGCAGCTGCAGTTCCTGCTATGCAGGGCTGGTGACCTTGGTCTTTAAGTGACTGATATTGATTGAATGCACATGAATTTATCTAATGAACCATCACTCATTAGGAATTATGCTGCTTTTATTGGGTCTTTGTGATTTCTGTTAAAAATTCTGACCTAGGATTTCTTTATGATGGAATCAATGTGCTGGGCACGGGATAGATCTTCAGCGATATTCATACCCAGGAACTTGAGCTTGTTGATTCTCTCCATCGATGAAGACAGGTTGTGGGTTCTCAGCTTTCCCCTTCGAAAGTCAAAGTTCAGCTGCTTGGACAGACACAAAGCGTTGGGGTGACTCAACGGGTTAGGCAGCATCTCTGGAGAAAAGGATGGGTGATATTTCGGGTCAATACCCTTCGTCAGACAAAGAAGGTTTGTCTGAAGAAGATGGCGGAAGAAGGATTTCCGACCCAAAGCGTCACCCACCCTTTTTCCCCAGAGATGCTGCCTGGCCCGCTGAGTTACGCCAGCACTTTGCGTCTGTCTTCGGTATAAAGCGGTATCTGCAGTTCCTTTCTTCATGTTCAGCTCCTTGCTCTTGGTGACGTTGATCAAGATTGTTGTTCTGGCACCACACTGTCAGAGTTTCAAATTGCCTGCTAGGCCGATTACCCATCATTCATCCAAAATGGTGGTATCATTGGCGAATTTACAAAAGGTGTAGGAATTGTGTCTGATGGGGGATGGTGGTTAATGATGGAATAGAGATTTGGCCCAAAGCTTGGTGTCAAATTACCTCATAATTCACTTTTAGACAAATAGGTTTAAAGTGAAAGGGACATAGGTTGAAGGTGAAGGGGAAAATATTTAATAGGAATCCGTGGGGTAACTTTTTCACACAAAGGGTGGTGGCTGTATAGAGCAAGCTGCCAGAGGAGGTAGTTGAGGCAGGGACTTTCACAACATTTAAGAAATAGCTAGACAGGTACATGGAAAGGACAGGTTTGGACGAATATGTTCCAAATGTGAGCAGGTGGGACTAATGTAGCTCAGTAAGCTAAAGGTAGGAGAATGCGATGAGATATATCTTAATATGTACAGCATGCAGAGTAGAGGATGCTTGCAGAGAATATTGGCAAGAGACAGCAAGGATATTAGTCTGAGGAAGGGTCACAACCCGAATCATCACCTATTCCTTTTCTCCGGAGATGCTGCCTGACCCTCTGGGTTCAGAGCCTGTCCCACTTAGGCGAGTCTTTAGGCGACTGCCAGGGACTAGTTTTCATGGAATTCACCCACGACACCTGGCGACAACCTACGACAGCAAAAATTGTCGCCACGGTCGGCAAACATTTTTCAACGTTGAAATTTGTCGCCTGTAGTCGCCCAAAAAATCGCCTTACTCCAGCACTTTGTGTCTATTTTCAGTGTAATCCAGCATCGGCAGTTTCTTCCTACACAAGAATATTATGGTTTATTAATGATAGAACGAAAGGCACGAAAGATTGTAATGGAAAGAAGCTGCCTACCTTCTGATTGTGCAAGAGCCCAGCAGGACCTAACAATCAATATAATTTGGCAGCATTAGTGGTTGAGCAAATGTCCCACAGCTTGTTAATTAGGGTCGCCATCGAAACCTCATCATTACCTCCAATTGTCCCTTTTGTGCGGCACTCTCTCACCTGAGCTGCTAGTGAGCTCAGGTTGCACCAGCCAAGCTGGAGGGGCGGACTGCTCATATACCATTGGGGCCACCAGCCTTCTATCATTCGTGGAAGCTGTGTACTGTAAACAATGCCCCGAACTTCAGCAGCTGTTTAAAGGGCCGAGCGATGGAATAGCACAACACTGTTTAGTCAAGCGGAGTTTAGGAGATCAATTTCTTGTCAAACAGGCTGCTGCTGAAAAGACTTCCCACCTGATAGTAGGTGAGGAGCTCCAAACTCCCGCAGAACTGGGTCAGGCCTGCTACCTTTCCACATCTATGTTGGAACAAACATTTCGCATAGGCAGGAACTGCAGTTGCTGGCTTTAACCGAAGATAGACACAAAAAGCTGGAGTAACTCAGCGGATCGGACAGCATCTCTGGAGAAAAGGAATAGGTGACGTTTCGGGTCGAGACCCTTCTTCAGACAGAAGTCGAGGTCTTTGCGACCCTTCTTAAGTCTGAAGAAGTGTCTCGACCCGAAACGTTACCTGTTCCTTTTCTCCAGAGATGCTGTCTGACTCGCTGAGTTACTCCAGCTTTTTGTGTCTATAAACAGTTAGCATATGTAGGAATGGCAACGGTGAGATCAACAGGATTGTTTTCATCCAATGTTGTGCTGTGTTGCATGTTTAGGGTGGAACTGTGGTGCAGCGATAAATGTACTTACACAGTATGTTCTCCCTGTGACCACATGGGTTGTCTCTGGGTGCTCCGGTTTCCTGCCGCACTCCAAAGACGTACAGGTTTGTAGGTTTAATTGGCTAGAGTGTACGATAGTGCTAGTGTACGGGGTGATCGCTGGTTGGTACAACCTCGGTGGACCGAAGGTCCTATCTCCGCTCTGTATCTCGTATCTCTAAAGTATCTCTTGAAGATCTCAAACACATTGTAACAAAGTCTCAAAGAAATCTGGAAAGACAAGAATTATTTTATTTTGTGTAGATTTGCCCGTGTAGAATCGCGAACAATATTTAATTGTGGCTGTAGCCTGTGGACATAAAATATTAAGCCGAGGGGCTCAATTTATTTTTAAATTGGTGTTTATTCAATTAAACCCATCCAGGTTATGGGCTTCATTCACAGACTGTATTAAGTAGAAAGGAACTGCAGATACTTGTTTAAACGGAAAGTAGACCAAAAAGCTGGAGTAACTCAGATAGACAAAAATGCTGGAGAAACTCAGCAGGTAATGTCCAAAGATGTACAGGTTTGTAGGTTAATTGGCCTCGAAAAAAATGTACATTTTGCCTAGTGTAGAGGATAGTGCTAGTATGGGGTCGGCACGGACTCAGTGGGCCGAAGGGCCTATTTCCGCTCTGTATCTTTAAACTAAACTAAACTAAGTTGCCGCTTTTCAGCAATAGAGATCGGGTTTGATCCTGACTACAGGTGCTACTATACGGAGTTTGTACGTTCTCACTGTTTCGTACCGCACCGCAACCCACCCAAACCACCCCCTCCCCAGGTACTTAACCCTGCAACCCTAGTGTGTAGGGTGGTGCTAGTGTACGGGGTGATCCTGGTCAGCGTGGACTCGGTGGGCCGAAGGGCCTGTTTCCATGCTGTATCTCTCAATTCTAAAAGTCTAAAGGCATCCTTACCAACAAAACCAACAGTAATTCCTGAGCAAAATAAAGTGAGTACCTCAAAGGCAGCCCACGGTGTACAAGGCACAAGTCAAGAGGATGCAGTACTCCCCACCTGTTCATCAATGTTCAGGGAACTGAACAGCAACCAGGCAACTACAACCGACCAGAGACCACACACAAATGTGACATTTGCCACAGAGACTGCCCCTCCCGCATTGGTCTCTTCAGCCACAAGTGACGCTGCTCCAGCCGAGGTTTGGAGCAAGCAGCCAACAACTAGGATGCATCACCCATGGTCAGCCATGACTGAGGGAGGCCTACTACTAATTTAATTGGTATCCCATCCACCAAGGTGAATATTTATTCACTGCCCCACTGGTGAATAATGCCTGCCGTGTGACCATTTGCTCATCCACTCCATTAATGCCTCCAACCTCCACCAAGAAGAAAAATAAAGGCCGCAGGTGCCAACACCTGCAAGCTTCAGATGATAGATAAAAAAAGTTGGAGTAACTCAACAGGTCAGGCAGCATCTCTGAAGAAACGGAATAGGTGAAGTTTGAGGTCTCGACCCGAAACATCACCCATTCCTTCTCTCCAGAGATGCTGCCTGTCCCGCTGAGTTACTCCAACATATTATGGCTTTCTTCTCATGCTCGAATATGTAATGGCTCCTTCGTGGCAAGATGGTGATGCAGAGTGGTGACTCTTTGTGTACCGGCCCCAGAAGTGGATCCACTATCATCCAATACATTCATTCCACTTTTTAAAATCTTGTTAAGATCCATTTGGAAATCTACCTGTTACACTTGTGTTCATGTGAAGTATTATCTGATTTAATTAGGTCACATGCAAACAAAAGCTTTTCAATGTACAGGTGACAATAATCAGTTCATATTTAAGTTCATAAATCATAACAGCAGAATTAGGCTATTTCGACCTTCAAGTCTACTCCGCCATTCATTCATAGCTGAACTATCATTCCCTCTCAACCCCATTCTCCTGCCTTCTCCCCATAACCCTTGACACCCTCACTATTCAATAATTAATAAACCAATAACAATATCAGTACGAGCAAGTTGTGGATGTATATTCATCACACGGTAGTTGTTTGTATCATACATCCACATTTGCTGGTTTAAACCAAAGATAGACACAAAATGCTGGAGTAACTCAGTGGGTCAGGCAGCATCTCTGGAGAGAAGGAATGGGCGACGTTTCAGGTTGAGAGGTTTCGGGTTTGAAAAAGGGTCTCGACCCGAAACGTCACTCATCTCTTCTCTCCAGAGATGCTGCCTGTCCGGCTGCGTTGAACTGCATAAATTTTCTTTCAAGACACAAAATACTAATGTTAAAAGGGGCCCGACCATGGAATACAAGATAACTATAAAGAAAGCATTCCATCTAAGGAAAAAGCATGTAAACTTGCTGGAAAAAATAGCAAGACTGATAATTTGGAGCATTTTAAGCATCAGCTGGAGAGTAACCCAGAAATTGATAAGGAAGAGAAAAGATGTTTAATTGGCAAAGAAAAAGACTATCTGACAGCAGATGTGGTCCTCAAAGTGATTGTCGAGGAACTTCCAGCATTCTTCACCTCCATCCCACACAGTCTGAAGTAGGGTCCTGACCCGACACATCACCTACCGATGCTCTCCGAGATGCTGCTTGATCCGCTGAATTACTCCAGTACTTCTTGTCTTTTTTTTAACCCCAGGTTATTCTTCATTAGCCGCTGTGCTGTCGCTGTTTAGTCTTGTTTCTATCTCTGCATCACCGCCACCACTTCAACGGTCCATCGGGTATGTCTTTAATCGCACTTCTATCAATCACATTTTTGATATTAGGCAATAGACAATAAATAATAGGGCAGGCATAGGCCATTCAGCCCTTCGAACCAGCACCGCCATTCACTGTGATCATGGCTGATCATCCACACTCTGTACCCCGTTCCTGTCTTTTCCCATATCCCTTGACTCCGCTATCTTTAAGAGCTCTATCCAACTCTCTCTTGAAAACAGACAGATAATTGGCCTCCACTGCCTTCTAATGCAGAGAATTCCACAGATTCACAACCCTCTGTGTGAAAAAGTTTTTCATCATCTCTGTTCTAAATGGCTTACCCCTAGTTCTGGACTCCCCCAACATCGGGAACATGTTTCCTGCCTCTAGCGTGTCCAAACCCTTAATCATCTTATATGTTTCGATAAGATACCCTCTCATCCTTCTAAATTACAGAGTACACAAGCCCAGCTGCTCCTTCTGTCAACATGTGACAGTCCCACCATCCGGGAATTAACCTCGTGAACCTACGCTGCACTCCCTCAATGTTCTTCCACAAATTTGGATCCCAATAACTGCCCTTTTTTATTAGCCTTTAAAGATTTCTCAGGCTGTCCTGACTCATGAGGTGTTGTAATTCAGAGTGTTTGGGAGTCCTTGTATATGAATCACGGTAAGCTAACACACATACACAGTGAGCGTTAGAAAAGCAATGGTCCAGTGACCTTTATTGCAATGGTTAAATAAAAATGCATCTGGAGTACAGTATATGTATAGGATTTGTCACCTGACCAGTGGCAGGGTATATTTGCAAGGAGTGCAAAAAAGATTCACTTTAGTTTAGTTTTAGAGAAACAGCGCGGAAACAGGCCCTTTGGCCCGACGAGGCCACGCCGACCAGCGATCCCCGTACACTCGCACTATCCTACACACTAGGGACAATTTCCATTTGTACCAAAGCCAATTTACCTACAAAGCTGTACATCCTTGCAATGTGGGAGGGAACCGGATCACCCGGAAGAAAACCCTTGCAGTCACAGGGAGAATGTACAAACTCTGCAAAGGCAGCACCCGTAGTCAGGATTGAACCCGGGGTCTCTGGCGCTGCAAGGCTGCAACTCTACCGCTGCGCCACCGTGCAGCCCCTTAATTGATTCAGGAATGAGAGAGTTGTTAGGAGGAAGATGAAACGCAATGGATTCACATTAGAGTTTAGAATAATGGAAGCCGATCTCATTGAGTCACTTGGCTCGCTCGGTCTGTTTGATGGGGAGGTGTTTTCTTGGCTGAAGTGTTTCCTGTTCCAACAAACGCAATTGGCTTTTAGCTCCAAGATGAGGATAAATGTTCTCACTCGACAGTTAGAATTGATCTAGATTTCTACCTCAGAGAGATGTGGGTGTTTTGTAAAAGAATACATTTGGGATGAAGGAAATAGGATTTTAGACATGGGATAACACCATTTAAGAGACAATAGGAGAGACACAGGAATAGGAAAGGTTTAGAGGCATTTGAGGAAAACATAGGTGGGACTAGCATGGATGGGCATTTTATTCAACATGGGCACGTTGGGCCGAACGGCCTGTTTCTGTGCTGTATGATGCTATAACTATGACTTCATAAGAGAGAAAGGTGACAAAGTAGAGTCAACATCAAAGCCCAAATTAATGTATATCCTATATTATCTATGTTTATTGTGTTTGCAAGCCTGTAATGCTGTTGCAAGTAAGAAAGTCATTGTTCCATTGACAATTGCACAATCTTGACTCGTTTGCTAAACACTAACTACCCTTCCCATTCCCACACTGACCTTTCTGACCTGGGCCTCCTCCTCCACTGTCAGAGTGAGGCCAAACGCAAATTGAAGGAACAGCACCTCATATTTTGCTTGGGCAGCTTACACCCCAGCGTATGACATTGATTTCTCTAACTTCAATTAACCCTTGCATTCCCTCTCTCGCTCTGTCCCTCCCCACCCTAGTTCTCCTACTAGTTTCACTGTCCTCCTGATTAATTTTGCTATTTGTATGCTTCGCTGTCACCTTCCCATCAGCTAACAATGAACCATTCTACATTTCCTTGATCACCATCTGCTTTGATCTGTCCTTTTCACACCTTGCATTCCCTTTGTACCTTCCATATCTCTAGTTTCCCTCTCCCCTGACTCTCATACTGAAGAAGGGTCTTGACCTGAAACGTTACGCATTCCTTCTCGCCAGAGATGCTGCCTGTTACTCCAGCATTTTGTGTCTAACTCCAGACCAATGCTGGTATAAAATTTAGGAATTAGCATATAGAAAATAGGTGCAGGAGTAGACCATTCGGTCCTTCGAGCCAGCACAGCCATTCAATATGATCATGGCAGATCATCCAGAATCAGTATCCCGTTCCTGCTTTCTCCTTACATCCCTTAATTCCATTAGCCCAAAGAGCTATCTCTAACTTTCTCTTGAATACTACCAGTCAATTGGCCTCCACCACCTTCTGTGGTAGAGAATTTCACAAATTTACAACTCTGGCTGAAAAAGTTTTTCCTCATCTCAGTTCAAGGAAACATGTTCCCAATGTTGGGGGAGTCCAGAACCAGGGGCCACAGTGTGAAAATAAGGGCCAGTTAGAACAGAGATGAGGAAACACTTTTTCACACAGAGACTTGTGAGTCTGTGGAATTCTCTGCCTCTGAGGGCGGTGGAGGCTGGTTCTCTGGATACTTTCAAGAGAGAGCTAGATAGGGCTCTTGAGGATAGCGGAGTCAGGGGATATGGGGAGAAGGCAGGAACGGGGTACTGATTGGGGATGATCAACCATGATCACATTGAATGGTGGTGCTGGCTCGAAGGGTTGAGTGGCCTACTCCTGCCCCTATTGTCTATTGTCTATTGTCAGTCTTAAATGGCCTAACCCTTATTCTTAAACTGCGATCCCTGGTTCTGGACTCGCCCAACATGGTGAACATTTTTCCTGCATCTAGCCTGTCCAATCCCTTAAAAATATAAATTAGTGCTTCCACTAGATTCATATGTTTCTATAAGATCCCCCCCCCATCCTTCAAAATTCCTGTGAATACAAGCCCAGCCGATCCATTCTTTATGGTTCCATTCTTTGGAGCAATGTGAAGAATGGTGTTTAACACAAAAACAGTAGCATGTTTCCCTTGAGCTAGATTTAGATCTGAATCTAGTGGAAGCACTAATTTATATTTTTAATGACTGCCAGAAATGGACTTGCATAAATCATAGTCATACGAAGCAGGAACAGTCCCTTCCCCCCACCCACTACAGACTTAAGGTTCAATGGTCCGTTGCTTCCTGGCTCTTTCCTTCTGCTATTCCTGAATATGGGAGCGACATTAACTCCTCTCCAGTCTTCCAGGAACTCGCCTGCCCTTGGGATTTGATTGCTATTGGGGTGCAGTGTAGGGATGGGACCTGGCTGCACCTCCACCCTGTTCTGATCAGCAATCGGCCATTAGTGATGGTACCTTCTTTCTTTCTACTTGCACCTGTAGCATGAATGGTGAGAAAGATGTCATGGCATGATCAAAACTGAAACTAATTTCCATCCGGCACTCAAATTCGCTTGGACCATCTCCGACATCTCCCTACTCTTTCTAGGTCTCACCACCTCCATCACAGGCAACAGACATTTCACCGACATCTTCTACAAACCTACTGACTCCCATGGCTATCTTGACTACACTTCTTCCCACCCTGCTTCCTGTAAAGATTCTACCCCTACTCCCAATTTCTCTGTCTATGCCGCATTTGCGCTCAGGATGAGGTGTTCTATACCAGGGCATCAGTGATGTCCTCATTCTTTAGGAAATGGGGGTTCCCCTCTTCCATTATAGATGAGGCTCTCACCAGGGTCTCCTTGATATCCCGCTGCTCCACTTTTACTCTCCCTCCCCCCATTCAGTCCTCCTTGTCCTCACCTTCCACCCCATCAGTCGTCGCATACAGCATATAATCCCCCAACAATTTTGCCACCCCCAACAGGATCCCACTACTGGCCACATCTTCCCATCTTCACCCCTTTCTGCTTTCCACAGAGACTGTTCCTCCAAAACTCCCTGGACAACTCGTCCCTTCCCACCCATGCCACCCCCTCCCCAGGTACTTTCCACAGCAACATGGAAACATAGAAACATAGAAATTAGGTGCAGGACTAGGCCATTCGGCCCTTCGAGCCTGCACTGCCATTCAATATGATCATGGCTGATCATCCAACTCAATATCCCGTACCTGCCTTCTCTCCATACCCTCTGATCCCCCTAGCCACAAGGGCCACATCTAACTCCCTCTTAAATATAGCCAATGAACTGGCCTCCACTACCCTCTGTGGCAGAGAGTTCCAGAGACCCGCCACTCTCTGTGTGAAAAAAATTCCTTCTCATCTCGTTCCTAAAGGATTTCCCCCTTATCCTTAAGCTGTGACCCCTTGTCCTGGACCTCCCCAACATCGGGAACAGTCTTCCTGCATCTAGCCTGTCCACCCCCTTAAGAATGTTGTAAGTTTCTATAAGATCCCCTCTCAATCTCCTAAATTCTAGAGAGTATAAACCGTGTCTATCCTGTCTTTCTTCATAAGACAGTCCTGACATCTCAGGAATCAGTCTGGTGAACCTTCTCTGCACTCCCTCTATGGCAATAATGTCCTCCCTCAGATTTGGAGACCAGAACTGTGCGCAATACTCCAGGTGTGGTCTCACCAAGACCCTATACAACTGAAGTAGAACCTCCCTGCTCCTATATTCAAATCCTTTTGCTATGAAAGCCATTGGCTTTCTTCACTGCCTGCTGCACCTGCATGCCTACTTTCAATGACTGGTGTACCATGACACCCAGGTCGCGCTGCATCTCCCCTTTTCCTAATCGGCCACCATTTAGATAATAGTCTGCTTTCCTGTTTTTCCCACCAAAGTGGATAACCTCACATTTGTCCACATTATACTGCATCTGCCAAACATTTGCCCACTTATCCAGCCTTTCCAAGTCACCTTGCAGTGTCCTAGCATCCTCCTCACAGCTAACATTGCCCCCCTAGCATCCTCCTCACAGCTAACATTGCCCCCCAGCTTAGTGTCATCCGCAAACTTGGAGATATTGCCTTCAATTCCCTCATCCAGATCATTAATGTATATTGTAAATAACTGGGGTCCCAGCACGGACCCTTGCGGTACCCCACTAGTCACTGCCTGCCATTGTGAAAAGGACCCGATTACTCCTACACTTTGCTTCCTGTTTGCCAGCCAGTTCTCTATCCACATCAATACTGAACTCCCAATGCCGTATGCTTTAAGTTTGTATACTAATCTCTTATGTTGGACCTTGTCGAAAGCCTTCTGGAAGTCCAGGTACACCACATCTACTGGTTCTCCCCTATCCACGCTACTAGTTACATCCTCGAAAAATTCCACAAGACTCATCAGACATGATTTACCTTTCGTAAATCCATGGTGACTTTGCCCAATGATTTCACCACTTTCCAAATGTGCTGCTATTCCATCTTTAATAACTGACAAGCAGTTTCCCTACTACCGATGTTAGACTAACTGGTCTGTAATTCCCCGTTTTCTCCCTCCCTTCATAAAAAGAGGGGTTACGTTTGCTACCCGCCAATCCTCAGGAACTACTCCAGAATCTAAAGAGTTTTGTAAGATTATCACTAATGCATCCACTATTTAAGGAGCTACTTCCTTAAGTACTCTGGGATGCAGCCTATCTGACCCTGGGGATTTATCGGCCTTTAATCCATTAAATTTACACAATACCACTTCCAGACTAACCTGGATTTCACTCAATTCCTCCTTTGACCCGTGATCCCCTGCTATTTCCGGCAGATTATTTATGTCTTCCTTTGTGAAGACGGAACCAAAGTAGTTATTCAATTGGTCCGCCATATCCTTGTTCTCCATGATCAACTCACCTGTTTCTGACTGCAAGGGACCTACATTTGTTTTAACTAATCTCTTTCTCTTCACATATCTATAAAAACTTTTGCAGTCAGTTTTTATGTTCCCTGCCAGTTTTCTTTCATAATCTATTTTTCCTTTCCTAATTAAGCCCTTTGTCCTCCTCTGCTGGTCTCTGAATTTCTCCCAGTCCTCTGGTATGCTGCTTTTTCTGGCTACTTTGTACGCATCATCCTTTGCTTTGATACTATCCCTGATTTCCCTTGTTATCCACAGATGCACTACCTTCCCTGATTTATTCTTTTGCCAAACTGGGATGAACAATTTTTGTAGTTCATCCATGCAGTCTTTAAATGTCTTCCATTGCGTATCCACCGTCAACCCTTTTAGAATTGATTGCCAGTCAATCTTGACCAATTCACATCTCATACCCTCAAATCTACCTTTCTTTAAGTTCAGAATCATTGTTTCTGAATTAACAATGTCACTCTCCATCCTAATGAAGAACTCAACCATATTATGGTCACTCTTGCCCAAGGGGGCACGTACAACAAGACTGCTAACTAACCCTTCCTCATTACTCAATACCCAATCTAAAATAGCTTGCTCTCTCGTTGGTTCTTCTACATGTTGATTTAGATAACTATCCCGCATACATTCCAAAAAATCCTCTTCCTTAGAGCCCCTGCCGATTTGATTCACCCAATCTATATGTAGATTGAAGTCGCCCATTATAACTGTTTTGCCTTTGTCGCACGCATTACTAATTTCCTGTTTGATACCATCCCCAAGTTAATGTCCTTCCTTTCCATTGTGTTAATCTCCTCTCTAACCAGCAACGCTACCCCACCTCCTTTTCCTTTCTCTCTATCCCTCCTGAATATTGAATATCCATGGATGTTCAGCTCCAAGCCTTGGTCACCCTGGAGCCATGTCTCCGTGATCCCAACTATATCATAATCATTAATAGCTATCTGCACGTTCAACTCATCCACCTTATTACGAATACTCCTTGCATTGAGACACAAAGCCTTCAGGCTTGTTTTTACAACGCTCTTACCCCTTATACAATTATGTTGAAAAGCGGCCCTTTTTGATTTTTGCCCTGGTTTTGTCTGCCTGCCATTTTTACTTTTCACCTTGCTCCCTATTGCTTCTACCCTCGTTTTACACCCACCTGCCTCTCTGCTCTTGTACCCATCCCCCTGCCACATTAGTTTAAATCCTCCCCGACAGCACTAGCAAACACTCCCCCAAGGACATTGGTTCCATTCCAGCCCAGGTGCAGACCGTCCTGTTTGTACTGGTTCCACCTCCCCCAGAAATGATTCCAGTGCCCTAAAAATTTGAATCCCTCCCCCTTGCACCATTTTTCAAGCCACGTATTCATCTGCAATATCCTCCTATTTCTACTCTGACTGGCCCGTGGTACTGGTAATAATCCAGAGATTATTACCTTTGAGGTCCTACTTTTAAGTTATCTCCTAGCTCCCTAAATTCACCTTGTTGGACCTCATCTCTTGTTTTACCTATATCATTGGTGCCAACATGCACCACGACAACTGGCTGTTCACCCTCCCTCTCCAGAATGTTCTGCAGCTGTTCAGTGACATCCCTGACCCTTGCACCAGGGAGGCAACATACCATCCTGGAGTCTCGTTTGCGGCCGCAGAAACGCCTATCTATTCCCCTGACAATTGAATCCCCTATTACTATTGCCCTTCGCCTCTTTTTTCCCCCCTCATGTGCTGCAGAGCCACCCATGATGCCATGAACTTGGCTGCTGCTGCATTCCCCTGGTGAGCCATCTCCCTCAACAGTATCCAAAATGGTATGCCTGTCTAGGAGGGAGATGACCGCAGGGGAAGCAACACCAGTCCCTTTACCTCCCCCCTCGACCCAAACAGTCTTTCCAGGTGAGGCAGAGGTTCACTTGCACCACATCCAACCTCATCTACTGTATCCATTGTTCCTACATCGATGCGACCAAGCGCAGGTTCGCCGATCGTTTCGCTGAACACCTCCGCTCAGTACGCCTTAACCAACCTGATCTCCCGGTTGCGCAGCACTTCAACCCCCCCCCTTCCCATTCCCAATCTGACCCATTTCCGTCCTGGGCCTCCTCCATTGTCAGAGTATGGCAAATTGAAGGAACAGCACCTCATATTTCACTTGGGTACACCCCAGCGGTATGATCGTTGACTTCTCTACCTTCTCTCCCCTTCCCCTTCCCAGGTCGCCCACCAGTCTCATTGTCTCCACCTACATTCGGTCGTTGTCCCGTCCCCGCCCCTGACATCAGTCTGAAGAAGGGTCTCGACTCGAAACGTCGCCCATTCCTTCTCTCCAGAGACGCTGTCTCACCCGCTGAGTTACTCCAGCATGATGCCAAGATAAAGTAATCCTTGCATGAGATCCATATTCATCTATTCCCTGCATATCTATGTACCTATCCATAAACATTTTAAATGCCACTATTGTATCTGCCACCCTGACAGGTTCATACACCCACCACCCTCTGTGTAAAAAAAATTCCCTGCACATCTCCTTTAAACTTTACCCCATCCCAATTTAAAGACATGTCACATTTCCTCCCTTGGAAAAATGTTCTGATTGTCTACCTCATCCACGCCTCTCATAATTCAGTCTGAAGAAGGGTGAGAGGGGATCTCATTGAAACATATAAGATTGTTAAGAGTTTGGACACGCTAGAGGCAGGAAACATGTTCTCGATATTTGGGGGAGTCCAGAACTAGGGGCCACAGTTTAAGAATAAGGAGTGAGCCATTTAGAATGGAGATCAGGAAACACTTTTTCTCACAGAGAGTGGTGAGTCTGTGGAATTCTCTGCCTCTGAGGGCAGTGGAGGCAGGTTCTCTGGATGCTTTCAAGAGAGAGCTAGTAGGGCTCTTAAAATAGCAGAGTCAGGGGATATGGGGAGAAGGCAGGAACGGGGTACTGATTGGGGATGATCAGCCATGATCGCATTGAATGGCGGTGCTGGCTCGAAGGGCCAAATGGCCTACTCCTGCACCTATTGTCTATTGTCTATTGTCTATGGTCTCTTTCGAAACATCACCTATCCCTTCGCTCCATAGATGCTGCCTCACCCGCTGAGATTCTTCAGCATTTTTGTCTGCCTTCTCATAATTAGATATACTTCTCCCCCTCACCCTCAGCAAAAAATGAAACTCTCCAGCGAAAATAATCCAACTTTGGCCAACTAGGCCACCTGTTACAGAGTTACATTCAGGAGCTGCGCACAACTTGCAAACTGTGGCAAGTCATCCCCCCAATGGTAACTTACCCTGCCCATCTCCTTCAACATTTGCGCCATTCACCTTAAACCGATCCCTGCTAATCTCTGACATATCCACCATGGGAAAAGGGTTCTGCATTTATCCTATGTGCTGTTTGTTTTAAAGTGGTCATGCAAAGGAATTGAAGAGCGGTGCGGTGGCATAGCGGTAGAGTTGAAGCCTTACAGCACCAGAGACTCCATCCTGTTCCATCCTGGCTACGGGTGCTGTCTGTACAGAGATGGTACGTTCTCCCCGTGACCGCGTGGGTTTTCTCCAAGAACTTTGATTTCCTCCCACACTCAAAAGACATGCAGGTTTGTAGGTTAGTTGGCTTGGTATAAATGTAAAAACATTATCCCTAGTGTGTGTAGGATGGTGTTTAATGTGCGGGGATCGCTGATCGGTGCAGATTCGGTGGGCCAAAGGACCTGTTTCCGTGCTGCATCTCTAAACTAAACTGAACTAATAATCATGTATTGTCTTTCTGCTGACTGGATAGCACGTCACAAAAGCGTTTCCCTGTACCTCGGTACACGTGACAATAAGCTAGACTGAAACTCTTTTGAGAGACAGAGAGAGCATAAGAACATATTGTCTTTTTCAAGTTGTATTTTGTGTTTAATTCTCTTTAATGTTGCAGGAATGTTTAGACAGGTAGCAGCAGGCAATTAGTGGGATGGAAGAGAGAGGGACTGCTTTGTGGTGTGGATCTATTAAAGACAGGCTTAAAAGATTAACCCGATAAACTTGAGAATTTACATTGCAATTGGATAAGACTCGAGGATAAGCCTGCTCTGTTAATATGGACAAAATAAAACAGAGGAAGTAATTAGGAGCTCAATGTAAGTAAGGACAGAGAGAAAGTAATTGGATAATACGTTAAAATTAAGTATTTGCTAAGATACTGTGGGGGAGTTACATTCAGGAGCAGTGCACAACTTGCAAAATGTGGCGAGTCATCCAGTGGTTTCAACCTCCAGCAGTTAAAGATGGCACAGAGACACAGCTGGTAGAGTTGCTGCCTCTCAGTGCCAGAGGCCGTGTCTCAGTGGTTGGAGTAAGGCAGATATGTCCAAGCATGGACATGCAACCAACATGGTCAATACGCAGGCTGTAGCTTTGTATATTGACCAAGAAATGACAAGGTTTTTAAAAGATTATAAAGGATATAGTATTAATGTGCATAGTGTCCCAGGTCTCAACGGCACAGGCAGCATCTCTGGTAGAAGGATGGTGACGTTTCAGGTCGAGACCCTTCTTCAGACCTTCTTCAGTCTGACCCGAAACCTTACCTACACCCATTTCTTCTCTCCAGAGATGCTGCCTGTCCCGCTGAGTGTCTCCAGCATTTTGTGCCTGTCTACTAGAAGGTAAAGATCCGTTTTTCATTGAACGACTTCAGAATCTTTATGTTGTAGCTTCAATGAAAATTCTGCTTGAACAGTAAACAGGACTGCTTATAGACCCTTGTTTTTTCTTTCCAACCCTAGCACAGTAATGGTGGCCACAGTAATGGTGGTCACAGTAATGGTGGTTACTGTAATGGTGGTCACAGTAATGGTGGTCACAGTAATGGTGGTTACTGTAATGGTGGTCACTATAATGGTGGTCACAGTAATGGTGGTCACAGTAATGGTGGTCACAGTAATGGTGGTTACTGTAATGGTGGTCACTGTAATGGTGGTCACAGTAATGGTGGCCGCAGTAATGGTGGACACAGTAATGGTGGTGGACACAGTAATGGTGGTCACAGTAATGGTGGTTACTGTAATGGTGGACACAGTAATGGTGGACACAGTAATGGTGGTTACTGTAATGGTGGACACAGTAATGGTGGTCACACTGTGTAGCCGGCAGCAATCATTGGCAATTCTAAACACTGTTAAGCATGGCACATGATACTTCACATTTGACCTGGTACCATCAATATTTCACCAACATTATGTCTTGACCCAAGGGTGTTTTTGTCAAAGTCAATGGCTGATTTTCTTGCTGTAGATATCTCCACAATAGAAACACCCATTGTTGTCTTGACTTTCATTTTGACAGGCTGGTCATCAGTTGGCAGTTTTATCTGGAAATCCTGCTGCTTCTACCTTTTCTGCTGATGCAAAAGATGCCATAGCGACCTCATTTCATTCCATTTGACTCTGCCTTTGATGATATGTTAACTCCAGCTTTGTAATTTCCTGTTGTACAACGTTTCTCGCTGCAAAGCCTTGATACATAATAACACTTTGTACAGTAACACAACCCCTGGGCTGCCCTGCTTAACTAAACCGTAAACATAAATATTATATATAGCAGGTGTAACCATCCTACCCAGTCGCAATTTATGTAATGAATGGACCCGTGCGCTGAGGACAGCGCCAGGGAGATAACTACCTTATGAGAGCCGAGCCAAAGATAGGGATATTGCTGGAGCCCCATGGTGAAGAAGTGTGAACACAATGTCAATATCCCATACTTCCGTGCACTTGGGTCTGGGAGAACTTGTGTTAAAGATCCTTAATAAACTGGACATCAGAGGGTGAGACCCAACAGAGCGGGTCCCGCTCGCTGCAGCAAATATGATGAGGAGCACGTTGGGCACAGTTAATAGGACTATAACTTAATTTATTGTCAGGGACCCATTCGAAAATGAATTCTAAGACGTCAGTGTCCGTGCCGTATAATGTAACATAGCATTTAAACAGAACGCTTTTCATCTCCTGAAGAGGCAATGAACTGCTTTTTTGGTGCTATCCCTGCACTCTGCGGCAAGTACATACATGCATCGTTCTGACAACCCGAACCGCAGGAGCGGTCTTCTCAGATTCTGTAAAGCAATGAATTGATTAATCATGCAGAAACTGGTTCCCTGACTGAACCAGCAAAGTTTTATGTTTAGAAACCCCATATAAGGTTCTATTATTATTCCCAACACTTGCGGGAAATCATGGCTGCATTGGCCAGTCAGGCAGTACGAGAACCCTGAATCGGGATCTTGCTGAATTTATTGCAAGACCCGACTGATGAGCCAAAATGGAGAAAACACATAAAGACATTCCTCCCCCGTTTAGCGAGAATGTATCTCTCACCACTGTGATGCCACATGTTTTTACAACTGGTGAATGAGCCTGGATGCAAACATATCGATATTGGGTGTGTTATCGAGCCATAATATCATAAAATACTTTGTGACCCAGCATCCATTCTCTGTTGTCATTGATTTTACGTGATGATACACCAGCACCAAATGAGGTTGGGTAAATTATGACAGGATACTTTGATTTGATTGCCCCTATGTGACTAACATATGCCACCACCACAGTATATCAACTTGGAAACTGAGCATGCAGGCTATGCATATTCGTACAATAACCCTTTACCCATAGTATGCACCTAGTGTCTTTAGGTAGTTGATACCTATAACTGAAGAATTAGTGTTTCATGCAAATCCCATCCACCTCCGTTACTGGAGATGGCATTCATAATTTTCCATCTATGAGCACTAGCATCTGTTTGTAATATAACTAAAGATTTATTGACCAAAACTACTGGAGCAATGCTGAATATAGTTCGCCCACCATTGTGACTTTGGTAGCTTCAGCTGGTAATAGCATAGGTCTGTTAACAATGATCTATATGGCACTTGAGAAATTACTACTTTGAATGTTGTAAGTTCTTATAATGCAAAGGCCCAATTGCACAGCTGAAAACACAGCTGCTATATTGCCAATTACACTTGATGAATAGAAGACTGCTTGATAACAAGGTTGTTACAGGCTTCTATTGATTCCAATCTATTGCCCCTGGGCGGAGTCACAGATAAATTAATAGTTAAAGGGAAATCCGATTAATCAATAACTCTAGTTGGTATCAACTTAAAAAAATTGACTGGATGGCTGAGGAACCTCAATTGCTCAAATATAGTTGCAGCTGAAACAGTTGATTTTAGCAAAACACAGCGTTAGAAATATCATCCAGATCAATTTCAAATGTCTCCGGTGATCCCTGATCCCAGGATTGCTTGTCTCAGAAAGCAATCCTGGCCGTAATACTGAGCTTGCCTCGAAAGACAACTCTGACCCCAATTCCAAGCCATGCTTGGTACACTAGTATACTGTGCAATAATAACCCATCACATGTTATCATTTTAGTATATATAACTGATCTGAAGCTCATGTTATCATTGTCATTTGTACAAAACAAGTGTAAATATTACCACTTGTAAATGGTCCACTTACCCCATGTTTCGGAAGAACTAGACCCACCTACCTCCATGGTTACCAATGGTCTTATGGTAAGCCCAAAGGCCCCTGATGTGGGTTCTATTCCCTCCTTGATTGGAGAGTACGAACGGTAGTGTATGTGGATTCCATATTTCCTGAGACTGGCTTGGGCCTTGGCCTGAAAAACCACTGCCCAGATTTGAAGCTGCCACCAGCTTCAGTGAACTGCTTACTGCCGATGCGGCGTGGGGACGTGTCGTCGCCGATACGATGAAGCTTGCTTCCTCATCCAGGTATCCCTGTTGGATAAGTCTTACCTGAAGAGAAGATTTGGACGGCTGGTGAAGGTTTAACCCTTCACCTTAAACCTATGCCCTCTGGTTCTCGATTCACCTACTGTGGATAAGAGTCTCTGTGCATCTACCTGATCTATTCCTCTCATGATTTTATACACCTCAGTAAGATCACTCCTCATCCTCCTGCACTCCAAGGGATGGTCCCAGCCTACTCATGTAGAGTCTTTCCGCTGACTGGTTAGCACGCAACAAAAGTTTCCCACTGTACCTCAGTACTTGGGTCAATAAACTAAACTAAACTAAACTAAATTAAAGTAAACTTCTCCCTCGAGTAGAACAACTTTGACTTTCTATAGGGCGACCAGGTTAGTAAACATGTGATAAATCTCAGAGCAAATGACAGTCCATGGAGCAGTCATCTCTCACTGTGTTGTAACAATATGCAGTGCTTAAGTATTTTTGGTATGCTCTTTGAATTAAGGATTATAATCAACCATAAAGAACATCTGTGAAGAACGTGCATGCTTGATTGGACATGGCTCGGCTGTTGATGAAGCATATTTGTCCCATTTCTCACCAAATAGCCGTTGCTGTTGACATCAAGGCTTCTCAATGATCTCGGCTGAGTTCTCTTGCTATCAGCAAAGACGGACTGGACCTGTCTATTGATTTCTATTGTCACCTCCTGAACAGGTTCATCAATTCACTGCATACCCAAGAAAAATTTGACTCCCAAGAGATTTACTCTCTCCACTATGGAGTTACAAGTCAGTGCCATTGCTCATCAAATGTCTTTTCTTTCTCTGGAGATGTGTCTGTTGTTGTGACAATTCTTGTCACTACATTGGAATTCATTGGAATATGGTCCATGGGTGACATTAGTAGTAATTATCAATAACAGTGGTGTAATAATCTCTAGGAGATATCAGGGGCTTTGAAACATGCGTTTTAATCATCTTAATGGAAAACAACACCCACGGTTCTATGGTTTACGTTCTATTACATCATGTGTAGGAAGGAGCTACAGACGCTGGTTTATACTGAAGATAGACACAAACTCAGCGGTACAGGCAGCACCTGTGGAGAGGAATGGGTGACATTTCAGGTTGAGACCCTTCTCCAGGGTCTGAAGAAGGGTCTCTACCCGAAACGTCACCCATTCCTTTTTTCCAGAGTTGCTGTCTGCCCCGCTGAGTTACTCCAGCATTTTGAGTCTATCTTCCATTACGATATATGATATATGATTTCATTTTAGCAAATGCACATATGCATATTTGCAGATAAACACACCACATTTCCTTCCCCTCCCCTGCCCCACAACCAGTCTGTAGAACGGTCCTGACCTGAAACGCCACCTATCCACGTTCACACAAAATGCTGCCTGAGCTACTCCAGCACTTTGTCTCTTTTTGTATGAACCAGCATCTGCAGTTCCTTGTTTCTATATGAAACATCCTATGGATTTACAGTGCATTCAGAAAGTATTCAGACCACTTCACTTTTTCCACATTTTGTTACGTTACAGCCTTATTCTAAAATTGATTCACTTTTTTTAATATCATCAATCTACACACAATACCCCAGAATAAAAAAGTGAAAACAGATGTTTCAAATTTTTTGCAAAGTAATTAATAAGAAATAACTGAAATATCACATTTCCATAAGTATTCGGACCCTTAACTCAGTACTTTGTTGGTTTACTCAGCACCTTTGGCAGCGATTACAGCCTCAAGTCTTCTTGGGTATGACGCTACATGCTTGGCACACCTGTATTTGGGTAATTTCACCCATTTTTCTCTGCAGATCCTCTCAAGCTCTGTCAGGTTGGATGGGGAGTGTCGATGCACAGCTATTTTCAGGTCCCTCCAGAGATGTTCGATCGGGTTCAAGTCCGGGCTCTGGCTGGGCCACGCAAGGGCACTCACAGACTTGTCACAAAACCACTCCTGCATTGTCTTGGCTGTGTGCTTAGGGTCGTTGTCCTGTTGGAAGATGAATCTCCGCCCCAGTCTGATGTCAGAATGCTCTGACGCAGGTTTTCATTAAGGATTTCTCTGTACTTTGCTCCGTTCATCTTTCCCTCGATCCTGACTAGTCTCCCAGTTCCTGCCCCTGAAAAGCATCCCCACAGCATGATGCTGCCACCACCATGCTTCACCGTAGGTATGGTATTGGCCAGGTGATGAGCGGTGCATTTCCTCCAGACATGACGCTTGGCATTCAGGCCAAAGAGTTTAATCTTGGTTTCATCATGGAATCTTGTTTCTCATGGTCTGAGAGTCCTTTTGGCAAACTCCAAGGGGCTGTCATTTGCCTATTACTGAGGATTGGCTTCCGTCTGGCCACTCTTCCATAAAGGCCTGATTGGTGGAGTGCTGCAGATATAGTTGTCCTTTTGGAAGTTTCTCCCATCTCCACAGAGGAACTCTGGAGCTCTTTCAGAGTGACCATCAGGTTCTTGGTCACCTCCCTGACCAAGGCCCTTCTCCCCCAATTGCTAAGTTTGACCAGGCGGCCAGCTTCATGAAGAGTCCTTGGTTCCAAAGTTCTTCCATTTAAGAATGACGGAGGCCACTGCGCTCTTCGAGACCTGCAATACTGCAGAAATTGTTTTATACCCTTCCCCAGATCTGTGTCTCAACACAATCCTGTCTCGGAGGTCTACGGACAATTTTGCTCAATTTTGAGTGTCATAGCAAAGGGCCTGAATACTTATGTAAATGTGATATTTCAGTTATTTATTTTTAATTACTTTGCAAAAATTTCTAAACACCTGTTTTCACTTCGTTATTCTAGGATATTGTGTGTAGTTTGATGATAAAAAAAAAAAATTTAATCAATTTTAAAATAAGGCTGTAACGTAACACAATGTGGAAAAAGTGAAGGGGCCTGAATACTTTCTGAATGCAATGTATGGCCACTTTTATTAATACCAGCTTTCCACTTATATATTTATCTCTTTATCAGAATTCCACATTAGCTAGTACAGGGTTATACCGTAGGTGGACAATGACAATACTGTTCCCAGAGGAGCGGAAGGAAATCAATGTTATTTTGTATTTTGTTTAAAACTGAATTTTTGTAGGTCACTAGGTTAATGGATATTTTAAATAGAATCTCATAGTGGCACAGTTTGAAATGGGTGTTCTCTTGGCGATACACATAATGATAAACTCTGATTCAAAATCATCCACTCAATGCTTCACCAAAGAAAATGAACTCTCAACGTGGATTTACCTTTTGTCAATTGTTAAGTTAGTTTCATAAGTAAAGAATTAAGTTAGTTTTATAAGTAAAGATTTATGTTGGCTTTATAAGAAAAGAAATAAGTGTATTTTATAGGTGAAGATTGAAATTAGTTTTATAAGTAAAGAATTAATTTAGATTTATGTAAAGAATTAAGTTTGTTTTATAAGTCAATAATTAAGTTAGTTTAATAAGTAAAGATTTATGTTAGTTTTATGTCAATAATTAAGTTAGTTTTATAAATAAAGAATTTGCAAGTAAAACACACAACTAGCAATTGGATTTCAAAAACACATAACGAATTACATTGCATATGCAAGTCAGCATGAGTGTTAATAAGAAAATGGATGAAAATGGATGGCGTGTACAAGTGAAAGTGTGTGTGTGAGAGAGAGAGAGAGAAAAAGAGACATCAGCTGGCATCTCCCCTCCCTCTCCAATGCACATTCTGCTTTGAATGAAGGTCACCCATTCAATATGGGGAGGATGCTGAGAGCCTAGCACTGTGTTTCTCCGTCTCATCTCCGACCCAAAGACAACAGGAAGCCTCCGTGTCTGGACTCACAGCGCGGCTGGCTGTTAAACGTCAATCAAAACTGAAAAAGAGATGTCTGCTCCCAACCGGCCACTTTCTTCAATGAACTTCCCCCCCCACCTCTTCTCAACCAACTTTAGCACCACATGTATTCACACACTTCAGGCAGTGCCTAGCAACAGGAAACGTGATGGAAGGAGCTTGTCTGGGACGGGTAAAAGGCTCCTTTCTTACTTGGTGAAAGATTCATCGTCCCCGGTTTGAAAGCTAACCCCTCCCTTCTGCCGACACTTGTCATAAACAATGGCCGAGCCACTCGGCGGAGACGATCACTCCCTAATCGCTTGTACATCATTGCTAAGAGCTGACACCAACTTAAAACGGCTTTACTGAAGCCCATCAAGCTGCCCCCTCTCCCACAACCACCACCTCCAAGCCAACACAGCATGAATGCCACTGAGCCCCCCATTACACAGTTTGATTTGTGCTGCTCAGAATGTTTTATGTCTGTCTCTGCCCGATCTGAGCCTGTGTAGATTGAGTATGGGAGCGGATCTGAATTAAAGCATTGTGCTGTCCTTCGGCAACTGAAATTCATCCCAACGTTCTCTCAACTCCGTCCCCGTTGTACATGGCTATGAAGGACCTCAAAGATGTCATTAAACCTGTCTCCATTCTTTGTGTAACCCACAAATTGTCACACCATGTGCAGCGCTCCCTGAATAAAAATGCACAGGGCTGCAGGCAATTTGACTAAAGGAATGATTATTCATGTATGTGGGAATTTCTAATTTCCCATTTTATTTTCACTGTTGCCGCTGCTATTTTCTTTCCCCAGATGACTAGACGCAGTCCAGTGTTCGGTTCCAACTGCGAAGGCAGCTTGTTGTCTGACTCAGTTCTCTCTGCTTCCTCCACTGTCAGCGCTGTATCAGCATAATTCAAAGGCCGGTGGGGTTGGGACGCAGATCGAGGTCACCAGTGGATTCGAGGTGATAAGGGGCATTGTTTCTACGTCCCTCGAACCTGAGTCAGTCCCGAATGTGTGGAATTAAATGGGAGTCCTCGAGTTCAAATCCACAATTGCCACAAGAACACACCCATTCCTTGAGGCAACTCTGTTAGATTTGAAAAAAAAAAATAATCAGCACAAAATGCATTTAAAAGATTTGTTTCTTTGAAATGGAGCCTGCAAGTACCTCGATAAATGCAAAGCGCGGAGGCAAACGCCACGGCTCCACAAGGGTAACATAAAATAATATTTAATTGCACAATAAATCTGAATTCATTTTAACAAACTAATGGTCTGGTTATACTACTGGTTTCGCATTGAGGCAAAGCGGTCTTAAATGATACCTGCACTATAACAATGTCATAAATTGTGCAGTCTCTGCTGAAGGTTTTGTTAAGGTTAACAGTGCAGCACTCAAAGTTACATAAGATGGACTTCAATTTAAAAGCCTTTAAACATTGCTATCTTTATACTTATAAAACTCTGATCTTAAATGCGTATTTTACTTCAAAGTCACGTGAGAGACTATGTGAAGATGCCCGCCAGCCCGCATGCGCGTCAATACGTCTAACGCATAGCGCACGGCTGGCTGGGAGGAGCGTCGCTCCTCCAGCGGTAAGTTTAAAACCCTGCAGGTAAGTTTCAAACTTATTCTGAGGTCGTATTTTTTGGTTGGGAAATCTCTTTTACAGAGTTTGCTGTGCATATGGAATCCAGGGCGAAAACCAGGCGGGGGAAACCTGCTACGGAAGTGCGGGTAGCTGGCGGTCGTTGCCTTCGCCGTCCGAGTCGCTGACAGTGCGGTCAGCGACTTCAGACTTGGTGCTGGCCCAAAGCACCTCGGCAACCCCGAAAGGGGGGAAAGCCAACAGGAAGTCTGACAGGCCTGTTTACTCAGACGAGTCAGGCCAGGAGGAGTCGCCTCCTACAGTCATGGATAACATCTTTGGCCGTTTATCCCGGATGGAGCACTTTATGGAAAGGATGCTCCATCATGATATGCTCCGTGAACCGGAAAAATATCAGCGCAGGTCTCCTCGAGGGCCTGCAGCAGCGCCTGGTCCAGGGCTGCATAATGTCTCCCACTCTGAGGAGGGGAGCGTACGGGGTCAGTATTGGACTGACTCCGTATTCGGAGGTATGTCTGGGGAACATAACGCGATGCACGACATATATGAGGTTCAGGAATTGCCTGCCAAGGTTCGCGATACACTCACAAACAGTGGAGCCATTGCAGGAAGAGCTAGCTGCCAGCATAAACTACCTCACATCACACCAATTGCAGGAACAGGTGATGGTGGAAACAACTACAATACACCTATAAATTGTGCACCTGAAAGTGCCGGCTGTGAACAGCTCTATCTGGGGATACATTGGAGGGGGCATCAAAGCCCAGGAGATGAAACTCCAAAGAATCTTAAAATTGCTGGCGTCAGGCATCACGGCATTTGCCAGATCTGTGGATGGGGGACCCTTATCAGACGTCCAGCAGGATGCCCTGGCATTGCTGTGCAATGCACATTTCGAAATAAACTGTTTTCGGAAGAACGCCATCAGACCTGCCTTGAACCACAAATTTGCAGGCTTATGTAAGGCCAGCAATGTCCAGCCGCCGAATCTTCTGTTCGGGGAAGATCTACCGAAGCAGGTAAAAGACCTGGATGAAGAAGCAAAAGCTGTCGGGCTGAGCAAGGCACCAATGACGAGCAAAGCTTCACCCTTTCGGCAGCTGCACCCTTACGCTTCCATCAGCAGTAAGCGGGTCACTGAAGCTGGTGGCCGCTCGAAAGCTGAATTCTCTGGGCAGAGGTCTTTTTTAAGCCAAGACCCAAGCCGGCCCTCGTGGAAAATGCGCAATCCGCGCACCCCAGCATTCCTAACCCTCCAAACCATGAGGGCGGAAATAGAACCTGCATCAAGTGCCTTTTAGCCTACCATAAGACCACCGGTAACCATGGAGGTAGGTGGGTCTTGTTCTTTCCGGAACATGGGGTGTGTGGACAAGTTACATGTGGGTGGTAGATTACACTTGTTTCTGCATGAATGGCGTTGGGTAACATCAGATCCGTTTATACTGTACAGTATACAAGGGTTCCAAATTGAATTTCTTCCCAATTCATTGCCACCCACCCAGCATACACCAAGCCAGACATTTGTTCATTCCCAACACGAAGGTTTGGATATACAAGCTGAAATTCACACATTGTACACAAAAGGGGTAATCGAAAAGTCGAGTCATGAACATCCCCAATTCATCTCTAAAATATTCCCCAGACAAAGAAAGATGGAGGGTGTTGAATCATCCTTGATTTAACAAAACTTAACTCTTATGTGCAGTATAGGCATTTCAAAATGCAAAATGTTGTTACTGCAATCCAGCTGAATTCCAAATGATACTTTATGGCATGCATTGATCTCAAAGATGCATACTATTTGGTGCCCATTCACAGGGATCAACGGAGATATTTGAAATTTAGCTGGATGGTGCAACTGTGGCAGTTTAAAGCATTTCCTAATGGGTTAACCTCAGGCCTAGATTGTTTACCAAATTATTGAAATCGGTGCTTGAGCTACTTAGAGCTCAAAAAAACATTGTTATGGCATATCTGGATGATATTCTAATCATAGAGAAAATGCTGAAATTAGCTAAATTAGCTGTTTCAGCCACAAAACTCACATTTAAGAAATTGGGGTTTCTCATCCATCCACTTAAATCCAAGTTGATATCAACTAGAGTGATTAACTATTTGGGATTTACCATTAACTTTATCAATATGTCTGTGACTCTGCTCTGGGGCAAGAGATTGGAGTTAATAGAAGCCTGTAACAACCTTGTTGTTATGGAGCAGCCATCTATTCGACAAGTGGCACGACAATTGGCAAATTAGTGGCTGTTTTTCCAGCTGCATAATTTAGGCCTTTGCATTATCAAAATTTGCAACGTGCAAAGGAGCAAGCACTCAAATGCCATTTAGGTCATTTTAACAGGCCTATGCAGTTACCAGCTGAAGCTATATCTGAATTATAATGGTGGAAACCAATATTCGGCATTGCTCCAGTAACATTTTTATGAGCAAACCTTCAGTTATATTACAAACTGATGCTAGTGCTCAAGGATGGGGAGCTACTAATACTATCTCTAGTTGTGGGGGCTGATGGGATGTGCATGAGTCATCAATTCTTCAGTTACATGGTATTAACTACCTAGAGATGCTGGGGGCATTCTATGGGTTAAAAGCTTATTGTGGGAATACGCATCATTTGCATGTTCAACTACAAATTGACAACATTACAGCGGTGGCATATATTAATCACAAGGATGGAATCAAGTCAGTATCCTGTGATAATATAGCTAACCTCATTTGGCACTGGTGTATCGAAAGAAGCATTTGGATTTCAGCTACCTATTTGGCAGGTAAGTTTAGTATGGTGGCGGACACCAGGTCATGAAAATTCAATGACAAACACAGAATGGATGTTGGATCATAAAGTTTTTAACAACATTGTTGCTCAGTGTGGAACACCGGATATCGATTTATTTGCATCTAGGCTCAATCACCAGTTACCAAAGTATGTTGCATAGGAGCCAGATCCTGGGGCAGTGGTGATAGATGCATTCTCGCTACATTGGGGAGGAATTTTCTTTTATGCATTCCCTCCATTTTGCCTCATCCAGCAAGATTACGCTTCAGGCATGTTGGTAGTGCCTGACTGGCCTATGCAGCCATGGTTCCTGCTGATATTGGGAATGGTAACAGAACCTTATATGGTTGTTGACAAACGCAAATATTTGCTGGTTCATCCCGTAACCCGGGAAGGCCATCCGCTGCATGATCGAATCAATTTATTGATTTGCAGACTTTAAGAAGACCTTTCCTGGGGCTCGGATTGTCAGACCGGACTGTGGACGTGATCACTGCAGTTTGGAGGGATAGCACCAAGAAGCAGTACATCTCTTACATGAGGAGATGGGAAGTGTTTTGTTTGCAGTCTGGCATAACGTATGATACGGCACGTAAAACTTACATCTTGGAGTTTCTCTCAAAACTGTTCTTTGACGAAAGATTGAGTTATAGTGCCATTAATTGTGCCAAAAGTGCCTTGTCATCATACTTGTTGCTGGGATCGGGACACTACTCTGTCGGGTCTCACCCGCTGATATCCAGATTTTATGAATGGTATCTTTAACACAAATCCCCCCAGGCCCAGGTACACGGAGGTATGGGATGTTAACATTGTGCTAACGCTGCTTTGCTGGTGGGCTCCAGCTACATCCTTGTCTTTGGTCAGGCATCACAAGTTGTTATGCTCATGGCGCTGATTTTGGCGCAACGGGTCCAGTCGTTGCATAAGCTGCGACTGGACAGAATAGTTACATCTACTAACAAAATAACATTTTATGTACATGAGCTAATTAAACAGAGCAGACCAGGGGTGTCAGGTCTAAAATTGGAATTTATGGTATACCCTATGGACCATAGATTGTGTGTGGTCACACATATGCAACAGTATTTTAAGGTTACAAAGAGCCTTAGAGGCACTGAACTGACAATGTTGATTAGTTATAAAAAAACACACAAGAGGGTATCAGTGCAGACCATCTCCAGGTGGTTAAGACGAGTATTGGCTAGTGCAGGAGTGGACACTGATGTTTTTAAATCTCACTCCACCAGGGCTGCAACAACATCAGCAGCGAGGTTTATGGAGGTTCTGCTGGACCACATCCAAGCGACTGCAGGATGGTCGAATGAGCGAACGTTCCAAACTTTTCATAATAAACCGATTGCCAGGCCGGGGTTGTTTGCCAACTCAATTTTAAGTTCTGTTCTATAATTTTCTCCTGGATGTGAGGGGCACTATTATTTTTATTATCATTTGTTTATTAAAAGCATCAGCATGTTTTAAATCTATGTCATGTCAGAATGCATTATATTTTCAATCATTTCTGGTCAAATAATGCAGTGTGTTGCATGGACTCGTGTTTGCGGCATGAAATCACAGAGCTTTAAAGTCTTCACGTAGTTACTCATGTGACTTTGAAGTAAAATAGGAAGATTAAATGAGAAGTTACCAGTTTGAAGTTTGATCTTTACTTTATGAGAAAGTTACGATGAGGGATTATGTGCCCTCCGCTCCCAACCCTCATCTCATAAAGGTCATGTGGTTGTTCTAGTTTCTTGAATCTTCCTATAATTAGTTCAACAACTGATTTCTGTGATTTCACACTGCTGCTTTGAAGATTGACGTGAAGATTCTTCACGTAATCCCTCATCATAACTTGTCATAAAATAAAGATCAAACATAAAACTGTTAAGCTCGTTTAATCTTCCTATTTATTTGTGTGAGATTCGATCGTGATTCACATCTCCTCGAAAACACAACGCGCTTACGGTGAAATTTTTACATATTCCGATAAAGATTTATGCCATGCAGTCAAAGATCGCCTTATCTGAACATTTCATGCATTATTTCTCGTTATTTATAAAAATGTTCAAAAATTTCATATTAGAAAATAAACAAGCTGATGATGTCACAATGGGTCTGCTCGCGTGGCCTGTGCGCACTGTTGTCCACTCGCAGCGAGTTATGTCACCCCCCCCCCCAACCCGCAGTCATTTGGGTTGCCGCCCGCCCGCTTGCTGTGGATCCCGCAGCTCACTCGCGGCCGCTCCAACTCCCCCCCTGCCTCTCTCCCCACGCCCCTCTCTCCCAACTCACCCCTCACCCCCCTCCCCCCCTCTCCCCCCCCCCCTATCCCCCCTCCCTCCCCCCCTCCTCTCCCCCTCCCCCCCCCTCCGTCTCAAGCCCCCCTCCTCCCCCCACCCCTCTCTCCCACCGCCCCTCTCTCCCCCTCTCCCCCCTCATACTCCCCCTCCTACTCCTCCCTCCCCCCTCCTCTCTCCTCCTCCCCTCTCTCCCCCCTCTCCCCCCCTCTCCTCTCTCCCTTCCCCTCCTCCCTCCCCTCTCCCCTGCACCTCCCCCCTCCCCCTTTTCCCCCTCCCCCTCCCCTCCCTCTCCCCCTGCACCCTCCCCACCCTCTCCCCCTCTCCTTGCCCCTCCCCCCTCTCCCACTCTCTCACCCCCCTCCTCTTCCCCCTCCTCTCTCCCCCTCCCACCTCCTCTCCCCCCTCCTCTCTCCCCCTCCCTCCCCCCCTCTACTCCTCTCCCCCCCCAATGCCCTCTCCTCTCCCCCCCTCTCCTCTCTCCCCACCTCTCTGATCTCCCCCCTCCTCTCTCTTCCTCCCCTCTCTCCCCTTCCCCTCTCTCTCCCCCCTCCTTTCTCTCCCCCCCATCTCTCTACCCCCTCTCCCCCTCCCCCCTCTGCTTTTCTCCATCCATACCCCCCTTCACCTTCTCCCCTCTCCCCCTCCCCCTCCACCTCCACCCCCCTCCATTTCCCCCCCTCCCCCTCTCTACTCCCTCCGCCCGCACTGTGTGTGTGGGGGGTGGTTAGAGTGTGTGTGATGCTGCAGCCGCCCCCGCAACCGCACGTTGAGGGGACGGGATCCAACAGGTCCCACTTGGTTTAGTAAAATCCTAAAAACCATTGGCCATTTGCTTTAGGTAAACACAAAGTGATGGGCCAGGCAGAATATTTGGAGTAAAAGGATGGGTGATATTTTGGGTCGGAACCCTTCTTCGGACTGAAAGTAAAGAGGGGATGGAACTGGAGGTAGGAAAAGGCCAGAACAAATCATTTACGTTAGTTATATTAAATGGGGAAAACGAGCCAACCCCTCAAATTCTCTCAAGAATCAATTACCTCGGTAGTGGGGAAGATGCATGAGTCGAATATTAAAGATGTTAAAGCAGTGCATTTGGATAGCAGTGACAGGATCGGTCAAAGTCAGCATGGATTTACGAAGGCCTTGACCAACCTTCTCATATTTTTGAGGATGTAACAAGTAGAATGGATAAGGGAGAGCCAGTGGATGTGGTGTATCTGGACTTTCAAAAAGCCTTTGACAAGGTCCCACACAAGAGATTAGTGTGCAAAATTAGAGCACATGGTATTGAGGGAAGGATATTGAAATGAATAGAGAACTGGTTGGCAGCAGGAACGAAAGAGTAGGAATTAACGGGTCCTTTTCAGAATGGCAGGCAGTGACTAGTGACACAAAGCTAGGGACAGTGTGAGCTGTGAGGAGGATGCTATGAGGCTGCAGGGTGACTTGGATAGGTTGGGTGAGTGGGCAGATGCATGGCAGATGAAGTGTAAAGTGGATAAATGTGATGTTATACATTTTGGTGGCAAGAATAGGAAGGCAGATTATTATCTGAATGGTGTCAAATTTGGAAAAGGGGAGGTGCAACGAGACCTGAGTGTGTTTGTACATCAGTCACTGAAAGTAAGCTTGCAGGCACAGCAGGCGGTGAAGAAAGCCATGGCATGTTGGCCTTCATTGCGAGAGGATTTGAGTTTAGGAGCAAGGAGGTCCTACTGCAGTTGTATAGGGCTCTGGTGGGACCGCACCTGGAGTATTGTGTGCAAATTCGGTCTCCTAATTTGAGGAAGGACATTAGTGCTATTGATGGAGTGCAGCGTAGGTTCACCAGGCTAATTCTCGGGCTGGCATATGATGAAAGAATGGATCGACTAGGCTTGTATTCATTGCAATTTAGAAGGATGAGAGAAGATCTCATAGAAACATATAAAAGTGGACAGGCTAGATACAGGAAAGTTTTTCCTGATGTTGGGGGAGTCCAGAACCTGGGGTCATAGTTTAAGAATAAGGGGTAGGCCATTTAGGACTGAGATGAGGAAAACCATTTCCACCAGAGAGTTGTGAATCTGTGGAATTCTCTGCCACAGATGGCAGTGGGGGCCAATTCACTGGATGTTTTCAAGAGGGAGTTAGATTTAGCTCTTAGGGCTAAAGGAATCAAGGGATATGGGGAAAAAGCAGGAACTGCTTTTAGTACTGATTAGTACTGATTTTAGATGATCAGCCATGATCATATTGAATGGTGGCGCTGGCTCAAAAGGACAAATGGCCTACTCCTGCACCTTTTTTTCTATGTTTCTATGTTTCTTTGATCACATTCTAATTTTGTGGTGGATGTTTATGTTAAATGTTTATTGTGTTTTTGTGTGTTCTCTTTTCATTGTACCGCTGCTGGCAAATTCATTTCACTTGCACTTGTGCAAGAGACGAATAAAACTGATTGACTGATTGATTAATTGATTGATTAAATTGATTTCAGATATTTATAAAATGGAGAAGGCTGCAAACTCATCATCTTTGACTGTGATCACCTTTTGATTCGTCCTCAATCTCGGCAAGGCTTTTGACACAGTCGAATGCTTTAGCTTAGTTTAGTTCAGTTTAGAGATACAGAGCAGACACAGGCCCCACGGCCCACCGCATCCACGCCGACCTGCGATCCCCGCACACTAACGTTATCCTACACACACTAGGGACAATTTACAATCTTACCAACCCAAGTAACCCACAAACCTGTACGTCATTGGAGTGCGTGTGTAAACTGGAGCTCCCGGAGAAAACCGTCTCAGGTCAGGGGGAGAACGTCCAAATTCCATACAGTGAGCACCCGTAGGCAGGACTGAACTCGGGTCTCTGGCGCTGTAAGGCAGTAACACCACTGCTGTGCCACTGTGCCGCTGTTTGTACAATCTTGAGAGAGGCCATGTGGAACCTCTGGTGTTATCGTGGTGTGATTTGTCAGTCGTCCTAATACTTGCTGGAGGACAGACTGGAAGACATCTTAATACATCTTAGGTGGGTCTTGTGTTCTAATTGAGATCTCTATTAGACTTATCTCTCCAAAGCCCCATGCAAGGATTACCGTGAATGACCATAAACTCCTTGATATTTACTCCAGGAATGTATAATGCCTACTCCTGAACTCCATAGGGTGCCCCAACAAAGCCCTCAAAAGTGAGACCTCTACAGCAGAACAGGCACCACTCTGCCCCCAACTCTGACTACACACTGCACACAGCCAGTTACTCATCATGTCTAGAACATCTCTAAACTAAGTACTAAGTTAGTAGGGACATCTAGGTGATGTCGATTTAAGTAAGTAAGTAAGTTTATTGGCCATGTATTCACATACAAGGAATTTGCCTTGGTGCTCCGCCCACAAGTAACAACATGACATACAGTGACAGTTACGAATGACTCGGAAAACACTAAACATTAATAATAATAAAACATTAATGATAAAACACCATTGATCAAGCGTGTGAACCAACAAAATACCAGATCAAAGGGAGGCTACAGATTTTTGGCTGTTGAGTAGAGCAACTACTCGTGGATATAAACTGTTTTTATGTCTGGCTGGTTAAAATAATGGTGTACAAAATCGCGAGAGCAAACGATCAGGTTAATTCCCGGTCTTTTGTTGAGAGAAGGACATAGGGTTAAGTGGAGGGGGGGGGGAAGATTTAATAGGAACCTGAGGGGTAACCGTCTTACACAAAGGGTGGGAGATATATGGAACGAGCTGCTGGAGGAGGTACTATTGCAACATGTAAGAAATGTTTAAACAAGTAAAATACACAGATAGGATAGGTTTAGTGTGATATGCGCCAAACGCAGGTGGGACTAGTGTAGATGGGACATGTTGGCCAGGGTGGACGACTTGGGCTGAAGGGCCTGTTTCCACACTGTATCACTCTATAACTCTATGAGGTAGAGTGAAGAGAAAAGAACAGTGAAGAATATAGTTTTCCAGCATTGTAACATAATAGTTCCAGAGATAAAAGTCCAATGTAGGTCGGAAAATTGGAAGTGTTCCCCAGCCTGTGGGAGGACCGTTCATATGCTTGATAGCAAAGAGGAAGAAGCTTTTCCTGAGTCATGTGATACATTTCAAGCCATCGTATCCTTTGCCTGACGGGAGCGGAGAGAAGGAGGATTGCCTGGGGTGAAGAGGTCTTTGATTATGTTGGTTTGTTTCTTGAGGCAGCTTGAAGTGTAGATGGAGTCAATGGTGGGGTGTCTGGTCTGTTTGGTGGACTGGGCTACATCCACAACTCCCTGCAATTTCTTGCAGTCTTAGGCAACGGTGTTCCCAAACCAAGCTGTGAAACCCAACTTGCTACGATGCATATGTAAGAATTGGTAAGAATTCTTGGAAACGTATCAAACTTCCTTAGACTTCTGAGGAAGTAGAGGTGTTGTTTTGTCATTGTTTTCTTCATGCTCCCGTTTAATATGTTCTTACGTGCTCCAAACTTGGTTCCAATAATTAAATTGTCACCAGTCTCTTTCCATCTTTGGCCTCTTCCAAAGTTGCCAACAAAGACTCCAGTCCATAAATACCTGAATGAAGAAAGGTGGACAACGAGGGGCAGGTGATTGTGGGCTGGACGAGGAAGAGATACATTCTTCCACCTGTAGCTTGCGAGTCAGAAGAGATTGAGTAATTATGAACTAAGGAGAGGATAGCTTAAGAGACACTTACATCTTAGTTTTAGTTTCGTTTAGAGGTACAGCGCGGAAACAGGCCCTTTGGCCCACCGAGTCCACACTGACCAATGTTCACACTGCACACTAACACTGTCCTAACACTAGAGACAATTGCGAAATGCAGATGTGCAGAACAGCCTACTGGTTTTTGTAAAAGAAAGATTGTGCCAATCTCAGCTGCATGGAAAGGCTGGACAGTATTAGTTACATGACCTGGGTTGTGCAAACTGATTTTTTTCTGGGGGTTGAGGGGAGACCACATAGATCTATATAAAATTATGAGGCATAGACAGTGGAGAAAGTCAGAACCTATTTCCCAAGTTGGAAATGTCAAATGACATTAAGAAAGTTTAAAGGAGATGTGTTTGAGAAGGAACTGAAGATGCTGGAAAATCAAAGGTACACAAAAATGCTGGAGAAACTCAGCGGGTGCAGCAGCATTTATGGAGCGAAGGAAATAGGCAACACCGGAAATTGGAGAAACAGCACCTCATATTCCGCTTGGGGAGTCTACATCCTGGTGGCATGAACATTGAATTATCTCAATTCTGTTAACCCTTGCTGTCTCCTCCCCTTCCTACCTCCCTCATCCCTCGGGCTCCTCCTCCTTCTTTTTCCTTTCTTCTCCCCGCCTCCCCCCACCGCCTATCAGTCTGAAGAAGGGTTTCGGCCCGAAATGTTGCCTATCTCCTTCGCTCCATAGATGCTGCTGCACCCGCTGAGTTTCTCCAGCATTTTTGTGTACCTTTAAAGGAGACAAACTTTTTACACAGAGGGTGGTGGTTACCTGGAAAACACTGAAAGGAGTGGTGGCGGAGGCAGATGCGATAGGGGGATTTAAGTGCTGATGCAAAGAGTTACAGTTGAGTTACCTGAAGCTGTTGAATTAACTATTGAGTCTGGAAGGTTGCAATACACTTTGACCAAAGATACTGTTAGTTGCTGATATTCAAGCTTACATTGAATCATGTGTCATAACAATGGACAGGATAGGGTTAGAGGGATATGGACCAAACGCAGGCAGGTGGGACTAGTGTAACTGGGACATTTTGGCCAGTGTGGGCAAGTTGGGCTGAAGGGTTTGTTTCCACACTGTATCACTCTATGACTCTATGACTCGCTGACAATGTGGAGGGCAACAGACAGATCGGTCAGTGCGGATGTCGGATGGAGAGTTGATGGGACCGGCAACAAAAAGCTCAGGGCCAGTACAGATGATTGGATGAAGGGCTTCACAAAGCGATCACTAAAGTGGGCGGCACGGTGGCGCAGCGGTAGAGTTGCTGCCTTACAGCGCCAGATACCTGGGTTCAATTCTGACTATGGGTGCTGTCTGTATGGTGAATGTACGTTTTTCCCATGACCTGCATGGGTTTTCTCCGAGACCTTTGGATTCCTTCCAAACTCCAAAGACGTACAGGTTTGTAGGTTACCTGTCTTGGTAGGTATGTTACAAAACTTACCTTCAGCGGTGCTGCAGTTCTGCCGCTGGCCGTGTGCGCGACTTTGGCGCCTTTGGGGGGGGGCAGGGTTTAAACGCGGTTTTCCCTTGCCATCCGGAATAATATTTTGTCGGAGTGCGATCTATTTCTGGAGATTCGTTCCGACTGCCGGTAAGTTTTGTTTTTTTTAATCGCCTTACTATTTCTGCTCTGCAGTAAAATAAAAATTAGCTCTTAATGCCGAGAACGCCGACAACGGGGACCGATTTTACGTAGGGGACAGGTAAGTGAAAGCTGGTTATTTTTACATATACACTTGCTTGTTTAGAGGACTTTAATCAATATTTCATGTTGCGAAACGGTGATTTATTCCCCATACGAACTGGCAGAATTTTTCCTGCCGATATTGGGTTTAAATTCACCGCAACCGTTCTCTTAATTTTTAAGAAAGTTATGGGCTTTTGACTGTCCTCGATCACAACTTTTGTGTTAAGGCAATGGGGAACAAGATGCTAATTTCCGAGTATGAAAATGGCCATATCTTTTTTAATACTGAAGATATGAAAGTGAATTAGCTGTCAAATTAAACTTCTTTGTATGCTTTATCTGATGGGATAAATTGCAGACTTGATTTTTAAAATCTCAACATTTTGTAACATTGCTAGTCTTGGTGCAAATGTAAAAAATGGCCCTAGTGTGTGTAGGGAGTGTTAATGTGCAGGGATCGCAGGATGGTGCAGGCTCAGGGCCTGTTTATATGCTGCATCTCTAAGTGGCTGGTACAATAACAACATTTAAAGGATATTTAATGGATGGGGCATGTATGTCAGCATGGATGAGTTGGGATAATGTGCTTGTTTCCGTGCTGTATAACTATCACACCATCTGATTTAATTTCTTGTTTGCAAAAAGGCAATATGCTTACGTTTAGACTTTAGACTTTAGAGAAATAGGTCCTTCAGCCCACCGAGGCCATGTTGACCAGTGATCACCCCGTACACAAAAACTATCCTGCACATTAGAGACAATTTACAAACCTGCACATCAACTGGAGCACCAGGAGAAAACCCACTTGGTCACAGAGAGAATGTACGAACTCTGTTCAGACAGCACCCGTGGTGAGGATTGAACCCGGATCTCTACCGCTACAGCTGTGCCACTGTGAAACACTCTACCCGCAAAATAATCTGTCAAGATATTTACAAAATTGGCGAGTTTAGATGAGATCTTATCTCTCCTTCCAAATCCCAGAGATTATGGCCCTCACCGACTCAATCTCTCCTCATACAGCAACCTGCTCATCGCTTGAACCCACAAGGTGAATCTTTGTTGCACTCTCTATGGAAAATATATTCTTTCTTGGGATAAAATGATGAAAACGCTATACAATACTCCAGGTGTGTTCTCACAATTGCAAATAGGAATTCCGTATGGAATATTTTATCATATTTTGCACAATTTGTGGCAGATTGACATGGCAAATGGGAAGGTGCTACTTTCCTTTGGCAAAAAATGGTCAACGGTAGCGTTGCGGCCTTACTGTGCCAGGGCCCCGGGTTTGATCCTGAATTAGGGTGCTATCTGTACGGAGTTTGTATGTTCTCCCCGTGACCTGCGTGGGTTTTTTCCGGGATCTCTATTTCCTCCCACACTCCCAAGAAGTACAGGTTTGTAGGCCAATTGGCTGGTGTAATTGTAAATTGTCCCTAGTGTGTACAAAGTGGGGGGATCGATGGTCGGCGCGAATTTGGAGAACTGAAGGGCCTGTTTCCCCGCTGCATCTTTAAACTAAACTAAACTAAATGAAACATAATCTTACTGCAATAGGTAAAATGATTAGGAAGGAGTCCAAGGACTACAGAAGGTCTAAACCTCACTGCCTGAAGTGGGAGTAAGGCAGATTCCCTCATGTATGTGTAAACTTGGCCTACATGACCCATCGTCAACTGATATGGATACAATGGACCGGATGATTATAAGCGTGTTCGGTATTCTGAAAAACGCAAGGAATCATGGGATTTGTCAAAGGTCACTCGCGATAAACATTCTCGGCAGCTGTGCCTCTGCATGAATACAGACCAACTTTTCATCCGTAGTCAGGATCGAACCCGGGTCTCCGGTGGTGCAAGCGCTGTTGAATTGCTACTTCAAGTCCCTTCCCGAGTGTCCCATCCCTGTTTGGCGGCTTCCGGTGATGTCCGGGGTGACCCTGAACTGATGGGACTCCGGCCCAGAGCAGTGGCGGTCTAGAAGGGTCTCGACCCGAAATGTTGCCTATTCCTTCTTCTAAGGGTCTCGACCCGAAACGTTACCTATTCCTTCGCTCCATAGAGGCTGTCTCACCCGCTGAGTTGCTCCAGCATTTTGTCTACCACCCAACTTCCATATTCAGTACCCTGATGAAGGCCAATGTCCAAAATCTTTCTTGACCGCTCAATTTATGACACAGCTGGCATCCTGGTGCCTTCGTAACAACCTGGAGTTCAATGCTCTTAAGACAGTGGAATTGATTGTAGACTTTAGGAGAGCTCCCCCTCCCCTCACCCCACTCACCATCCACAACACCACGGTCACATCTTTGGAGTCTTTTAAGTTCCTGGGAACCATCATCTCCGGGCCACCATCGACCCCACAGGCAAAAAGGCCCAACGGAGGATGTACTTCCTGCGGCAGCTGAGGAAGCACAATCTGCCACAGGCAACGATGGTCCAATTCTACACGGCCATCGTAGAGTCTGTCCTCACCTTCTCCATCATGGCCTGGTTTGGCTCAGCCACCAAGCACGACATCCGGAGGCTGCAGCGAATCGTCCGATCAGCTGAGCAGGTTGTTGGCTGCAAACTTCCCCCCATTGACGAACTGAACACTGCAAGTGCCAGGAAGCGAGCGGGCAAGATCATCTCTGACCCCTCTCACCCTGGCCACAAACTCTTTGAATCACTTCCTTCTGGAAGGCGACTCCGGACTGTCAAAGCTGCCACAGCCAGACATAAAAACAGCTTTTTTTTTCCACGAGTAGCAGCTCTACTCAATAACCAAAAATCTGTAGGCTCCTTTTGCTCTGGTACTTTATTTAATTCACATGTTCAATCGATAATGTTTTGTTATTAATGTTTAATGTTTTATGTGTCATTCGTAACTGTCACTGTATGTCATGTTGTCACTTGCGGGCGGAGCACCAAGGCAAATTCTGTGTATGTGAATACGTGGCCAATAAACATATTCATTCATTCATTTGATTCATTCATTTTCGCTTTTCTAATATCCTTCTTAATCCTCCCCTTAGTCCCCTGAATTCTTCCAAGAATCGACATGATCACACCTATTGCTCTTTCTTTTTCTTGACCAGAGCCTCCATTTCTTTCATCATCCAGGCTTCTTTACGCCCACCTGCCTTACCCTTCACTTCAGTTGGAGCTAACTAGCTCCCTGATGATAATTTGGGACTTTTCTCAATCATCTGTCCCGTTGTCCTTCACCAGAGGTGACGATTTACTCCGATCGGTTTTGTAAATCCTCTTTAAAGCCGTACACGTTCTCCCCTCCACCCGCCTTTGAATAGTCCTCCTCAATAGTTATTCCCACAGGTATATAAAGCAAATCAATCTTCCATTCCTCATCAGTGAATAGAGTTTGCTTTGATCTCTTCATTGCTTTGTTCCTGTTCCATTCTTCGCAAAAATTGTCTCGGCTCGAATGTGTCTCAAAGCCCTAAACTCTTTAATTAATGTTTGTGCTTAATTTCAATCCTGAAAGATGACGATTGGTAAAAGATTTTGCAATCAATCATGTCAGGAGCATTATGATGCAGCAGTTAGTTTTGCTGCCTTATTTTTGTAGTTTTAGTTTTGAGATGCAGCTCAAAAACGGAAACAGGCCATTTGGTTCACCAGGTCCCCGCATATTAACACTATCCTACACATACTAGGAACAATTTTTACATTTATACCAAGCCAATTTACCTACATACCTGGACATCTTTGGAGTGTGGGAGGAAACCGAAGATCTCGGAGAAAACCCATGCAGGTCACGGGGAGAACGTACAAACTCCGTACAGAGAGCTCCCATAGTCTGGATCAAACCCGAGTCTCTGGTGCTGCGAGCGCTGTAAAGCAGCAACTCTACCGCTGCGCCACCGTGCCGCTCAAGAACCAGTAGCTCCAAGAACTGGGACTGATCCTAATGTCGGATGTGGTCTTGCAGAGTTTACACATGATGTTGAAGATACACACAAAAAGCTGGAGTAACTCAGCGGAACAGGCTGCATCTCTGGAGAGAAGGAATGGGTGACATTTCGCGTCTATCTTCGGTTTAAACCGGCAGCTGCAGTTCCTTCTTATACATTATTCTACAGTGTGGGTTCCTGAAAGGTGCTCCGGTTTCCTATCATGTGTTAAGAACTAGCTGATGTAGGCTAATTGTCCACTGAGATGTGTCCCCTGTGGAAGTGCAGAGCGGGAGGTTCATTTAGGGTGTGGGGAGTTAATGGGAATGCAAAAGGGCTGATGGGATTAGTGCAGACAAAAATGCTGGAGAAACTTTGTGGATGAGGCAGCATCAATAGACTCGACCCAAAACGTCACCTATCACTTTTTTCCATCGATACTGCCTCACCCGCTGAGTTTCACCAGCATTTTTGTCTACTTCCGAGTGTTTCCAGCATCTGCAGTTCTTTCTTAAACATGGGATTAGTGTGGATTGTAACAGACACAGTTGGCTCGATGAAATTGCAATCATTCCTTGCCTCTCTTTTTCAAGGGGATATCCTTTGCTCCGTTATTGTTCAGCAACTTGCACCTATACAGCATTTTTAACGCAGCAAAATGGCTCACGGTGCTTAAGAGAAGAATCGGGAAACTGCGGCGGCAGCTGACAGCAACCCAAGGTCACGACGAACTGCCACTGATGGGCTGCCCATACGTTTTTCTTTGCCGTGACTGCCACAAGTCACCCTTGCAGCGCCCGTATGAAGGTCCCTTTCGCGTGCTGCGGTATGGGCCTAGTACATTCGATTTGGACATGGGAGGCTAGCATGAAACGGTGTCTGTGGCTCGTTTGAAAGCAGCCCACTTGTACCTGAGCGAACCAGTCCATGTGGCTCAACCGTCACGGGCGTCCGCCGTCCCGGGCTCCCGGAGATTCTTCCAAACCGAGCAAGCCCCCGGGGTGCGGGATTATATCTCGGCGTTCGGGGCGCCTTGTGCGACGTCCTGTGCGGTTCGGTGCCTCTGGTTCTGGGGGGGGGGGGGGAATCACAACGCCACAAAACATCATTTTCTCTTGAGCCACCGTGGGGGAATATTGCTTTAATATACCAGGAACTATGAGGAAAGTGGCAAAAAAGCTCAGTCAGGAGAGAGATTGTCCAGAGCAAATAGATGGTGGAAAAGAATCTAAAGAGATGGACAATAGACAATAGGTGCAGTAGGTCATTCGGCCCTTCAAGCCAGCAGCGCCATTCAATGTGATCATGGCTGATCATCCCCAATCAGTACCCCGTTCCTGTCTTCTCCCCATATCCCCTGCCTCCGCTATTTTTAAGAGCCCTACCTAGCTCTCTCTTGAAAGTATCCAGAGAATCGGCCTCCACCGCCCACTGAGGCAGAAATCACCACTCTCTGTGAGAAAAAGTGTTTCCTCGTCTCCATTCGAAATGGCTTACCTCCTTATTCTTAAACTGTGGCCCCTGGTTCTGGACTCTCCCAACATCGGGAACAGGTTTCCTGCCTCTAGCGTGTCCAAGTCCTTAACAATCTTATATGTTTCAATGGAGTGATATAAGAATGGAATTCTTGAGTTTCGGGTCTTTGCACCTGAAAACACACAAATGACAAAAGATGCACAAGAGACCGGAAGGGAAGATTTCAAGGAGTGTGGAAGGTTCTACAGAGATCATAGCGAAGGGAGGCCAGAGGGGAATTAGAAAACAAAAAAATAAGTATTTTTAAAATTGTCATGATTAAGAGTTTTTAATTGTTATATCTATCGCCAAGGAAACAATGAAATTCTTGCTTGCAGTAGACTAACAAGCTTGTAAAAAAAATACACATAGATAATATATTAAACTTAAAAAAATCAATAAATTAATAACACAAATGACCCGAAGTCAGCGCAACGAATGAGAGTGCTTATGAAAAGTGCACAAAGTGCTGGAGTAACTCAGCGGGTCAGGCTGCATCTCTGGAGAATAAGGACAGGCGACATTTCGGGTCGGGACCGGTTGGGTCTGAAGATGGCTCCCAACCCAAAATGTCACCTATCTCTCTTCTCCATAGATGCTACTTGATGCATTGTGTTACTCCAGCACTTTGTGCACTTTTTTTTGCTCTACCATCTGCAGTTTCCTGTTTCTACACTCTGAGAGCCTAGAGAAGTTCATAGTTGAAGTTAGTGTTGCGTAGTGATGAAGAGCATGATGGTTCTTGGGAAGAAGCTGTTCTTGAACACAGTGCTTATGGTTTTCAGACTCAAAATTACAGCTGGCGTCCTGGTGCCATCACAACAACCTGGAGCTCAATGCTCTTAAGACACTGGAATTGATTGTAGACTTTAGGAGAACTCCCCCTCCCCTCACCCCACTTACCATCAACAACACCACAGTCACATCTGTGGAGCCTTTTAAGTTCCTGGGAGCCATCATCTCCAAGGACCTTAAAAGGCACAACAGAGGATGTACTTTCTGTGGCAGCTGAGGAAGCACAATCTACCACAGGCAATGATGGTCCAATTATACATGGCCATCGTAGAGTCTGTTCTCACCTTCTCCATCACGGTCAGCCACCAAGCACGACACCTGGAGGCTGCAGCGAATCATCCGATCAGCTGAGAAGGTTATTGGCTGCAACCTTCCCTCCATTGATGAACTGTACACTGCAAGGGCCAGGAAGGGAGCGGGCAAGACCATCTCTGACCCCTCTCACCCTGGCCTCTCACCCTGGCCACAAACTCTTTGAATCACTTCCCTCTGGAGGGCGACTCCGGACTGTCAAAGCTGTTTTTATCCACGAGTTGTTGCCCTACTCAACAGCCAAAAATCTGTAGCCTCCCTTTGATCTGGTATTTTGTTGGTTCACATGCTTGATCAATGGTGTTTTATCATTAATGTTTAGTGTTTTCTGAGTCATTCGTAACTGTCACTGTGTGTCATGTTGTTACTTGTGGGCGGAGCATCAAGGCAAGTTCCTTGTATGTGAATACTTGGCCAATAAACTTACTTACTTACAGTGCTTATGGTTTTCAGACTCAAAATTATGTTTTCCAAAGGTAAGAGTGAAAAGAGCGTGTGACCAGAATGATGATGGGTTTAATTATACTATCTGCCTTTTGAGAGTGCCTGCTATAGATCCCTCCAATGCTGATCTGGGAGCAGGGCAGTAACAAAAGGATGATGTAAGATCAGGACTTTAGTTTAGTTCAGAGATACCTCGCGGAAACAGGCCCATCAGCCGATCTAGTCCGCACCGAACAGTGATCCCCGCACACTAACATTATCCCACACACACTAGGGACAATTTACAATTATACCAAGCCAATTAATCTACAAACGTGTACATCTTTGGAGTGTGGGAGGAAATTGGAACTCCCGCGGCAAACCCACGCAGGTCACGGGGAGAACGTACAAGCTCCGTACAGCCAAGCACCCATGGTCGGAATCGAACTCGGGTCTCAGGCGCTGTAAGGCAGCAATTCTACCACGATACCACCGTGCCGACTAGATGTAAATTATCAACAGCACCAGAGCTTTGGGTCATCAGCAAGTGGGCCACACAATGCAGGGACCTGGGTTCGATGCTGACTACAGGTGCTGTCTGTACATGTTTATCCATTCTCCCTGTAACCTGTGTGGGTTTTCTCCGTGTGCTCCGGTTTCCTCCCACACTCCAGAGACGTACAGCTTTGTAGGTTAATTGGCTTTGGTAAAAAATTGTAAATTGTCCCGTGTGTGTGTGTGTGTGTGTGTGTGTGTGTGTGTGTGTGTGTGTGTGTGTGTGTGTGTGTGTGTGTGTGTGTGTGTGTGTGTGTGTGTGTGTGCGTGTGTGTGTGTGTGTGTGTGTGTAGGATAGTAGGAGAGTGCGAGGATCGCTGGTCGGCGCAGACTCGGTGGGCCGAAGGGCCTGTTTCCACACTGTATCTCTAAACTGAACAAAACTAAATGAAATTAAACTGAGCTAAACTAAATTCAAGCAGTCACAGGGAGAAAGTGCAAACACAGTAAGGGCCGGAGGTCAGGATTGGAGTCAGTTCTCAATGTCTACCAGGTGCTAGGCAGACAAAAGTGCTGGAGAAACTCAGCGGGTGCGGCAGCATCTATGGAGCGAAGGAAATAGGCAACGTTTCGGGCCGAAACCCTTCTTCAGACTGATGTAGGGTGGGAGCGGGGAGAGGTGAGGGGGTGGTGGGAAGAAGAAAGGAAGAGGGGGAGCCAGAGGGCTGAGGGAGAGCTGAGAAAGGGAGGAGACAGCAAGGGGACCGGAAATTGGAGACGTCAATGTTCATGCCACTAGGGTGCAGACTCCCAAAGCAGAATATGAGGCGCTGCTCCTCCAATTTCCGGTGGTGCTCACTGGCCATGGAGGAGGCCCAGGACAGAAAGGTCGGATTCGGAATGGGAGGGGGAGTTGAAGTGCTCAGCCACAGGGAGATCAGGTTGGTTAATGCGGACCGAGCTGAGGTGTTCGGCGAAACAATCGCCAAGCCTACGCTTGGTCTCACCGATGTAGATCAGCTGACATCTAGAGCAGCGGATGCAATAGATGAGGTTGGAGGAGGTGCAGGTGAACCTCTGTCACACCTGGAACGACTGTTGCTGTGATCGGCATGGTTCTACATTTAAACGCACAACATTTTTTTTTGTATCAAAAAATAATGTATTTAATTCCAACACGATACAAAAACGAAAAAAAACAAAGCTGTGGTGACGTCCCCACCACCATGTTATAAAACCATCAAACAAGTATGTTACAAATACTCTAATAACTACTGTACAACCCCGGTAAAGGGGCAAGCATCTGGCTCGGGCAAAGCCCTCCTCCGCCTGGCGCCGTGACTCGCGGATGGCCAGCTTGGCCAGGCCTAGGAGCAACCAACCAGCACATCTTCAGCCCTGCCTACTCCCTAGATCCCGTCACCAGGCCTTCAGTCACTGACAGCAGAGCCACTCCTCCCCTTGCGGACCCTAGGTGGTGTGGCGGACCGGACCCTGGCTACAAGGGACCTGCTACTGGTCCCTCTACCCTCCTCAGGAACGACGCTGCTCTTGGTCTTGGCGAAGAGCACAACCTTTAGTGTGAGCCCAAATATTGGACGTTTGCCTGTCCTTGACTTGGGAGTTCCTTGTTATTAACCTTGACGCTGTCCTCATTCAAGAGTGTTCTTTACAGCAGGGTTAATGGGGCCAAACATCCATGGCCCAAGGTAAGGTCACAGCAATGCACTAAAAAGTAGACTTAAAGTTCTGGAGTAACTCGGTGGGTCTGTCAGCATCTCTGGTGAACTTGGATAGATAACGTTTCAGGTCGGGATCTTCCCTCTGACTCACAGGTGACATTTTGGGTCTGAAGAAGGGTCCTGACCCAAAATGTCACCTACCCATTTACTCCAGGTTGTCAGACCTGCTGAGTTACTGCAGCACTTTGTCTTTTTTTCTAAACCAGCATCTGCAGTTTCTTGCTTCTATTGAGCTCTGTTCATTTTGGTTCATTGTACAGTGAAAAGCTTTTAGTTGCGTGCTAACCAGTCAGCAGAAAGACCATTGATGATTACTATCGATCCATTCACAGTGGATAGATACATGATAAGGGAATAACGTTTAGTGCCAGTCCGAGGGACATCAGAGGTAGATAGTAGTTCAGGACTGCTCTCTGGTTGTGGTAGGATGATTCAGTTGCCTGATAACAGCTGGGAGGAAACTGCCCCTGAATCTGGTGATGTACGTTTTCACACTTCTATACCTTTTGCCTGTTGGGAGAGGGGAGAAGAGTGAGTGGCCAGAGTGCGACTCGTCCTTGATTATGCTGCTGGCCTTGCCGAGGCAGCGTGAGGTACGTATAAGTGGAGTCAATAGAAGGGAGAAAATAAATATGTGATGTTTCAGGTCAATAGAAGGGAGGTTGGTTTTTGTGAAGGCATGGGCTATGTCGCTGCAATTCCTTACGGTCCTGGGTGGATCTGTTCCCAAACCAAGCTGTGATGCATCCTGATAAAATGCTTTCTATGGTGCATCTGTAGACGTTGGTGAGAGTTGTAGGGGACATGCCAAACTACCTAAGCCTTCTAACGAAGTAGAGGCGTTGGTGTGCTTTCTTCGTCATTGCTTCAATATGGGTGGTCCAGGAGAAGTTGTTGGTGTTATTGATTCAGAGGAATTTGACGTTTGCAACCATCTCTACTTCAGCCCAGTCAATGCAAACTGGGACATGTGTTCACTTCCTGCAGTCGATCATTATCTCCTTTGTCTTGCTGACGTTGAGAGAAAGGTTGTTGTCTCGACACCAGGACACGAGGTTCTCAATCTCTTTTCTCTACTCCGTCTCATCATTATTTGATAGCCGGCCCATAATGATGGTGTCGTCTGCGAATTTGAAAATTGAAGTAGATTTGTACCTGGCTGCGCAGTCGTGGGTGTACAAGGAGTAAAGAAAAAAGTCAGGTCTCGACCTGAAACATCACATATTTATTTTGTCCAGAGATGCTGCCTGATCTACTGAATTACTCCTGCATTTTGTATCTATCTTTGGTATAAACCAGCATCTGCAGTTCTGTGTTTTAACACAGCAATAACCTTTTCAGTTACTGCTGTTTAATTATTACAATTGGACACACACAAACTATTAATCCTCTGCTTAGTTTAGAGATTTGGAGATGCAGAGATAAAGCGTGGAAACAGGCCCTTCAGCCCACCAAGTCCGAGCCGACCAGTAACTCCGCACATAAACACTCTCCTACACATGAGGGACAATTTACAATTTTACCCAAAGCCAATTAACCTACAAAACCTGGACGTCTTTGGAGTGTGGAAGGAAACCAGAGCACCCAGAGAAAACCCACACATGTAACAGGGAAAACGTACAGATTCCCTACAGGCAGTACCCGCAGTCAGGATCGAACCCGTGTCTCTGTCGCTGTGAGGCAGCAACTCCACCACTGCACCACCGTGCCGTGCGTGTAAACCTTCGCATTCTCTAGTTAAGATCCCTAACAATATGCTGACCTCCACATATCTCCAACCCAGGACGACATTTTCCCCCTCAAATATCTAAACTTAACGGAGGAAACGGATGCCATTAACTAATTGAGTGTTTTGTACACATAAACCTTGGTGAATTAATAAGAAGGCGATCGATTGCCTTCCCAGTGCTGTGTCAGACTTTTAAAGAGGCGTCACTCACTTGCAGTTCCTCCTTTGGATGCCGTTGAGCAAATAATTATCCTACAGTATATTAAACAGGACTGTGTAATTCTAATATGGACTCACCATTTGAACATGCACCCTTGGGATTATAATTGGATAGTTTACTGCAGGGGGAACTCCTTTACAACCATTCAGATTCAATCACATTAATGTCTAACAACTCTTTATACTCTGCGAGAGTCACACTCTATTATTCAATGCCCCTGGAGGATTCTGGCCTCGTGACCTCCTTTGACCCAAAGGCAAAAAACCTTGTGTCCCTACATTAACAAGCATCTGGTGGCTTCAAGAGCCGGCAATGAATATTCATTGTGTCTATACAAGTGGAACGAGGGAGTGGGGAGGAGGGAGGTAGTGGTGGTGGCAGAGGGAAAGGGTGAGGGGGGGGGGGGTGATTGGTAAAGGGAAGCAGGGAATGAGGAGGGGCGTGGAAGGTGAACAGGGGTAGGGTGGATAGAAGGGGTGGGGGGAGAAACAGCAAGCAGCACTTAGTTCTAGAAATGACCTTTGAAAAAGAGACCCCATATTAAAATCTGACCTATAATGGGTGTCAGGGGTTAGGGTGAGATGATCATCGATGATCAGTGGGTGGGATTGAGGGGCGGGGGAGAGGATGATGGTGGCGTACAGCTAGTCTGTAACACAGAAGCCATATCCCCATCCATATACAATCTGTATGATATCTGGCCGTGCTGTGAGAACTGATGAAATCTAACACAATGAGGAGAAACATCTGTTTATGCTGTAAATATGAAATAAAAATGATGGAGTGAAATTGATGTAATTGATGAAATATGAAATAAAATTGCTGGACTAGCTAAGCTCACAATGCTCTTTGAGTGTCTTCGAGTCATAGACTCAAAAAGTATACATGCTTCAATAAGTGTCATGTCAAATTTCCAATTGAAGCATTAGTTTAATGCAATTCCATACATATTTGTCCACTTCACATAAAATTAAAAGTCATTTCAGTTTTGGTTTCAGTTTAGTTTATTGTCACGTACACAGTGAAAAGCTTTTATTGCGTGCTAACCTATGGAAGGAACTCCACCGAGGATGTATTGAACTCAGAATTATTTGGCATGAAATTAACAACATGGAGTATCACGGGTAAAATAAATTACAAACCAGAAACGGACACTTTAGACTTCAGGCTTTGGAGGCACAGCACGGGAACAGGCCTTTCGGCCCATCGAGCCCGCGCGGACCACCCATACACTAGCACTATCCTACGCACACTAGGGACAATTACACTTTTAACCAAAGTCAATTAACGTCTGTACGTTTTTGAAATGTGGGAGTAAACTGGAGATCCCTGGAGAAAACCCACGCAGGTCACGGGGAGAACATACAAACTCCGTGCAGACAGCACCCACAGTCAGAATTGAGCCCGTGTCTCTGCCATTCCTTAAGCTAAGGGGGCAACCCATTGACCAAGGATGATTTCTGACTACCTTATTCGCAGTGATTAGTATCTCATGTGTCTGGTGTGTTCCTATATTCCATCATCCATCTTTTTGTCAGCCCCTTGCATGTTAAAGAAAGCTCCAATGCGATAGAGTGGGGGTGATGGCAGGGTCCATAGACTACTAAACTACTAGTATTGACTACTAGAGGAGTCACTTTAGTGATGGGTGAACAGCAGTAATATCAGATCAGGTGCCCATTGTACATTTGGCCTAATACTCAGATTTCTGTCCATTAACATTGAGCACGTGTTATATTGTTATTGTGGCACCACTTGTGTTAATTCTGCAATAGCAGGGCGCAAATGTTGACAAAGGCGAGCAAGATAGTCCACTCGACGGTCAAGTGCAGAGTCATGGGTAATCTTCGGCCCCATTTCCGTAACCGGCTTCCGTCTCCGCACCAAAGATCCCGTAGCGGAGCAAAGATACTAGTGCGGAGACGGAAGCTGATTACGGAAGCATCCTCGTAAAAATCAAAGATCTTTGGTAAAAAATCTTCTCCTCATTTTCTTTCTGCCTCTCTACCTCACGATAAAAAGCAACAAATGCCTATGTTATCACATTTATATACGGGTGTCTGTGTGTTCTTTCCCACACAATCTAATCAGTTGTATGCTCGCTGAATAAAACCATTCTTAAGTTATACATCATTTTTTTTCCAGCTCAAAACAATTTTTATTTTTTTAAATACTTCATTTTGATATCCCCACCATTACAGACAGATCTCATTCTACTCTCTGGCTATTGGGAAGACCAGACCCATTTTATTGTTGAAAAACAATTCCATAGACACAAAAAATCATTAAGGAACATTCCGAGAGTAGAAAAAACTGGAATCTTCATATTGTTATTATTTTTCCAAATGCCGCAGTTGTAAACAGCGTGATTAGATGAATTACAGAGTGCGTGTGTAATACAAAAATCAACTCAAACACAGCACATGATCCATTTAAAAAGAAGTTTTTAAAAAAATATAAAAAACACAATTAACAGAATCATAATTTGTTAACAAATTAATCTTTAACAAAATTTAACAGAATTATGATTGAACAGAATTATGAATGTAACCCTATATCACACACACAAACTGTTCCCCTGCAATGCTGATTACACTGCGAGAGGGATATACAAAGTCGGGTCGGGTTACTGAAATGGCCGAAGAAAAGGCCCACGTTCGGCTCCGTTGCGTACTACACCTCAGCCCATTGGATTTAGCAGGAGTGGACTATCTTGCTTGCTATAGGATCTTTGCTTTGACCTGAACAGTTAACTCTGTTTTTCTTTCCAGAGATGCTGCCTGACCTGCTGAGTGTTTCTAGTATTTTTTTACTTTTATTGTAAGTATTCTCACCAGGTTGTTGCTATGTGCTTCAGCGAGTCATAGATATTCCTGGACTCCCTCGAGTCGGTGCAGTAGAGGTTTGGGTTTAGAGATACAGCATAGGAACAGGCCCCTCGGCCCACCGAGCCCACGCCGACCATCGATCACCCCTTCACACTATTTCAGAATCAGAATCAGAATTAGAATATATTTATTAGCCAACTATGTTTACATACAAGGAATTTGACGGTGCATATTCCACCGCCTCTTGATTTCATCGCTGCATCTGCATCGCGGTCCGCTCTGTGTAGTTGAAGGCCAGCCAGTCGCAGCGCATTGTCCAGGGTCGACTCACACAGCCAAGTCTCAGTGAAGCCCAGGGCAGCGGATCGAGAGGAGTCCTTGTTTGTTTGGCACAGGAGTTGCAGTTCGCCCACTTTGTTGCTGCAAGGACGTGGATTAGCAAGGAACATACTCGGGAGGGGGAGTGCTAATATTTCTACATTATCCAACTTTCACATGCACTCCCTACACACTGGGACCAATTTTCAGAGGCCAATTAACCTACAAACGCGCACGTCTTTCAGATGTGGAAGGAAACCGGAACACCGATTACAGTTGCCCATCCCAACCCTCAGTGAGAGACTTATTCCTCTTCTGCAAATCTTTCACTGTCGTAGTTTGCCTGTACACCCTGTGGGCACACGGGCTACTTCCAGCTGCTCCCTTATCCCAAGGATGGTGGTTGATGGCTGCTGAGTATTGGTCGATCGAAGGCCATGCCCCTGTCCTGTGTCTCTCTGTGATATTCTGTGACTTCATGGTGTGCGGGTATCACTGACAAAGCCAGCATTTACCATCCTTCTTCATTTCCCTCGTTATTGAGTGCTTTGCGCTTCCATTTCAGGGGACAGTTAAGAGTTAGCCACATTGTTGTAGATCTAACATCATCAGTAATCCAAGATCTGTAATCTGTAGGTAGGAACTGCAGATACTGCTTTACACCAAAGACAGACACAAAATGCTGGAGTAACTCACTGGGTCAGGCAGCATCTCAGGAGAAAGGGAATAGGTGACGTCCCTCCTTCAGACTGAGAGTCAGGGGTAAAGATGACCAAGATGAGATTTTCATGACAATCCAGTTATTTTGTCGTCTCCATTTCCAAAATAGTGACAGATTGTCATTAATTAACAGAATTTAACCTCCCTAGTCTCGTTCCCACTGTACCGCCGACTCTTAATTGCTTCTGGGTTAGTAAACCTCATAATTGAAAATGATTCATTCAGGTTAAGGAAGGGCTGTCTTGCAGGGAATCCAGCGAGAGCAGGCGCCAGGTTACGAGTGAACAAGAGAATTTCTGTCCAGGTCTGAGCAAACAAGTCATTTAATTTCATTTTATATCGAGTCTCAGTGTTCAGCGATAACTTGGTGTATCTGACCTTGGAGTTTATGAAAGTGGCGAAGCAAAAATATCTAAAGGGCCGGTCCCACTGGGGCGTCATTTACACGTCACGACGCACGACGCGCGTGTCGTAACGCGCACGTGACGAGTGCATGGTGCACATTATGCGCGCATGGTGCGTGGTGACGTAGGCAGTGACTTGCGGTCGCGCGCGACGCCCCAGGGTTTTGGGATGTACAAAATCTTCGTGCGCCATCTGCCTGACGCGCAAATAACGCCCAAGTGGGACAGGCCTTAAGTATGCAAAACAAGGCATTTCACAGTGCTTAAATGCAATTGACACCAACGTGTCATTGAATGTCAGGAACCTGCTTTCAACATAAGCCTGTTATAATTCTTTAATTTAATTGAACAGCTACCCTAACACTACGCTTAATGAAACTAGTGGAATATCTGCTGCAGCAGAACATAAGGTGTTGGCGGAACTCAGCGGATCAGGCAGCATCTGTGGGAGGGAATGGACAGGTGACATTTCGGGTCAGGAGCAGTCTTCAGATTAGAAACTGTATCCAGTAATGAATATCATGAACCATTTTACTATTATTTTCAAATTGTTTTCAAAATGTATGGGAGAATATGAATGACGTTGGCTTTCTGTAAGCGAGGTCATTCATAACGCAGGGAGAGATAAGACTTTTTAAGAGATAAGACTTTTTTTGCTTTCCATCACAGTGAGGAGGTACCTGGATGAGAGTCACTGTGATGGATGTTTGTGTTAAATTGTGTTCATTATGTGTTTTGTTGCTTTTTTTCGCTCTCATGACTGCATGGGAACAAAATTTCATCCAAAACTTGTTTGAATGACAATAATGGGCCTGTCCCACTTACGCGACTGTTTCGGAGACTTCTGGCACCCGTCATAGGTCGTCGTTGCAGGTCGCCAAAAATTTTCAACATGTTGAAAATCCAGCGGCGACCAGAACAAGGCCGACCTCTCACGACCATACAGGCTTCAGCCCTGAGACATGTCGCCAGGGTGTCGCCTGGTCGTGAGTCGTCTCCTCAGTCGCCCAAAGAGTCGTAGCATCTTTCTGGTCGCCGCTGGATTTTCAACACGTTGAAAATTTTCAGCGACATGCAACGACCTAAGTCGCGTAAGTGGGACAGGCCCATTAAGGAAATTCAATTCCTATATTTTGGTCTCAATGCAAGTGGAGTGTTATTAACAGTAAAGAGTGAGACACAAAGTATTGGAGTAACTCAGCAGGTCAGGCAGCATCCCTGATGGATAGGTGACATTTTAGGCCAGGACCCTTCTTCAGATTGATTGTAAGGGAGGGGAGGAGGAAGAAAGCGAGAAGAGAGGAGGAACAGGACAAACCCTAGCAGGTAATAGGTGAACACTGTGAATAGGGGTTTCTCATGCCCCCTCTACAATCAGTCTGAAGAAGGGTCCCGACCTGAAACGTCACCTGTCCGTGTTCTCCAGAGATGCTGCCTGACCCGCACAGTTACACCAGCATATTGTGTTTTGTTTGAATTTTGTCAACAGGCATCTGCAGTCCCTTGTTTGTACAATTTTGACTGCTCTTGACAGTGTTTACACTCTCCATGTGTAATATGCCTAGGTGTTTCTACGCCCTGCTCCCTCTTCTTGGCTCCTCTTGTACCCCCCCCCCCCCCCCCCCCCCCCCCCCCCCCCCACCCCCGGCAGTGCCCGCGTTGACGTTTTTTTAACCGAATTAGCACATGAAAAGAGGAGGTGTGCTTTTCAAAGCAAGGCCTGTGTCGGAGCCCATTTGAACAGCTCTACTATCCACTCAAGCAAACAATCTGGGCACCAAATTGACATAATTATAGAGAACAGTGGAAGAAAAGAAACTGCCCTCAGTGGGACAATTTGCGGAGTGGGCTGAGGCAACCTCCTGCCGTGAGATTTGAGGCCTTTATTCAATTCAGTGCCACGTACTCATTAAAACTCCGGTGTACTCTCAATAGCCATAAGCATGAGGACCGAGTCTTCTAATCTGATTACAATTTAGAGAAATCTTCAGAGGGTCTGACAGTTTCACACACCAGAGGTTTGTTTTAACTGCTCGGGTATATGATCTAAGTAGGCTGTCTCACTTTAAGGAGCACTGTGGCAGGCCATTCACGCGGAGTCAGATTCAAGCCCACCTGCCCCGTCCATTAAGTGAGGGATTAAATGGGTGAGTCGCTCGGCAGTCTGAATATCGGCCCGAGAACTGACGTCGCTCCGTGAGAATCCATTGACCTATTTTCCTGCTTGCTTTTTTGAAGCTAAAGATCAGATGGATTAGCCTGAAGGGCAGGGCCCCAAAACACTTGGGCATCATTCCCCTCCCCACCTCCCTCTCTGTCCCCCTCCCCCCCTTTGCCCCACCCCTCCCCCCACGTCCATGGGAACTCACTCACTCAGGGCTGTCTCAGGCAATTTCACCTTCTCCTCCCATCCAATTTGTCAGCCCTAATCCAGGCAGCCTGTTGTAGGCCTCGCCTCTACAGGACGTCACAATGGTTAGCGCTCCCCGTCCTTTGTCATTCACAGACGCTGCCTCTCTTTGTCCCCATCTCTGTGCCCACGCTGTATAGAAATGAGCAAAGGCAAGAAAGCTAATGAAATATGTGAGGTGTCTCCCAGTGGCCTTGTCTCGCCAATAAAACAGTGGTTTGCGACCTTGTTAAACCAGTGAGAGTCATTTGATCCCTTGGCCTTCGACCACGGGACACCGCAGGGGTCTGTAGCCAAGTAAATGCCGCACAAAGTGAATGCAGCTTGTATGGTCACACTCCCAGAGGTAATTAATCACTGCAGAAAATCCACAACAGAAACGTATGACCAAAATATTATAGAGAAGTGATTCCAATGGAACAAAATCTTACATGAAGACAATTTTTATAGTTTTAAGAAATATGATCTGGGCAGAAAAATAAACTGCAAAGCAAACTTGTCAGCAGAGAGTAAAACCCAATGATTTGCTACTTAGTTTAGAGATACTGCGCAGAAACAGGCCCTTTGCCCCACCATGTCCATACCGACCGGTGATCCCCGCACATTAACACTACCCTACACACACTAGGGACAATTTACATGTATACCAAGCCAATTAACCTACTAACGTGTACGTCTTTGGAGTGGGAGGAAACCGAAGATCTCGGAGAAAACCCACGCAGGTCACGGGGAGAACGTACAAACTCGGTACAGACAGCATTCATATTCAGGATCGAACCCGGGTCTCTGGCAGTGGAATGCAGTAGCTCTACCACTATGCCACCGTGCCACCCACTCTTCACATAAGCATAGAACATGGAGCATAGAAAAGTACAGCATAGGAACAGGCCCTTCGGCCCACAATGTCTGTGCTGAACATGATACCTAGTTGAACTAATCTCTGCCTGCACATGCTCCATATCCCTCCATCCCCTGCATATCCAAGTGCCCATCTCAAATCTGCATGAACGCCACTATTGTATCTGCTTCTACCGCCATCTCCGGCAGAGCGTTCCAGGCTGTGTAAAAAAAACTTGCCCCAAACATTTCCTTTAAACATTTCCCCTCTCATCTTAAAGTTGTGCTCTCTAGTCTTTGACATTTTCACCCTGGGAAAAAGGTTCTGACTGTCTATCCTATCTATGCCTCTCATGACTTTATATACTTCTATCGGGTCTCCTCTCAGCTTCTTATGCTCCAGTGAAAATAATCCATTTGTCCAACCTCTCCTTGTAGCTAATACCCACTAATCCACGCAGTATTCTGGTAGACAGCCAGTTAATAATTCTGAGTTCAGTACAGATAGACCAACGAGATGATAGATCAAATATCAGAGACAGACCAAAGCTGAATATTATCTTATTATGCAATCGCGTCACATTTTCTTATCAGCTATTTCCACTACACAGCATCTTGACCACACGTTGTCTCATAGGAACTCACCAACAATGTGGGGTTCATGACAGAAGTCTCCTCGCGATCGACACGATGCACTCTGTGACGCGTCGGGCGACAATTCTGTCAATGTTGGATGACGACGGAAACCAACAGCGAGCTCCATCGTCTGACACACGAGCGAACGAACGAACAATGTGATATTAGATTAAGTAGCCAAATACTTAGTCAATAAGGCAGATATTCTAAATATTCGGCCATCTATTTCTCTCACAGACACGCTCAATGTCTTTCTCTCATCCCCGCACCGGTTCTCCCAATTTTCCCCCCTTTCACATTTTCCCTGCCTCTCTCCCCCTTCCCCATTCCCTCCAATTCCCTCTCTCTCCTCCTTCTCTCCCTCCTTCCCACCCTCTCCCTTCGTCTAGTCTGGGATTGTCTTAATTCAAGACAGTTAGTTGGATGGTATTCTGGTTGTGGTGCGTCCTCAATACATTTCCCTTTACTGTTGCACTCCCCTAATACCCTATTTACTGGTGCTCACCCCTAAATCCCCATTTACTGGTGCTCACCTCTAAAGGAGCTGTCCCACAGTACGAGTCCATTCCAAGAGCTCTCCTGAGTTTAAATAAAATTAAACTCCTGGTAAGCACGGAGAATGAACGTAGTGGGTACGTCTGAGCTCGGGGACGTCTCTTAGCGGCTCGTAACGCTAACGGCAGGTACTCGGGAAGACTCGCTAGCGGCAGGTAAGCACGGGAAGACTCGTGAAGATTTTTCAACGTTGAAAAATATCCACGAGAGCCCCGAGTGCCGACAAGTGGCAATTACCGTAAATCTCCGAGTTCGAATCAGGGCAAACTCGGGAGAGCTCTTGGATTGAACTCGTACCGTGGGACAGGGCTTTAAATCCCCATTTACTGGTGCTCACCCCTATATCCACATTTACCAGTGCTCACCCCTAAATCCACATTTACTAGTGCTCACCCCTAAATCCACATTTACTAGTGTTGACCCCTAAATAGTAAGATTAAATGAGAACTTACCAGTTTGAAGTTTGATCTTTATTTTATGAGGAGTCGAGTTGAGGGACTACGTGAATAGAAGCCCGTACAGCCGTTGGTGCGACAATCTTCAAAGCAGCGGAATGAATTCACAGCTAACAACGACCGAAGTATAACGGTAAGATGATAAAACTAGAACTACCAGATGAGATCTATGAGGGTGGGAGCGGAGGGCACGTAGTCCCTCAACTCGACTCCTCATAAAATAAAGATCAAACTTCAAACTGGTAAGTTCTCGTTTAATCTTACTATTTTACTTCGGAGTCACCTGAGTGACTACGTGAAGACTTCAAAGCACTGTGAATTCACGCCGCAGACTCAAATCCGACGTTCACACTGCCTGGATTGACTCAAAAGTCGTTAACAATCAATCATGCATCAGTAATACATTTGTTAAATGAAATAACAGTTTATTTACAAACAAATCATAACAAACCCCTCTCAACTCAGGGGAAAAAATGTAACAGTACTGACACCAGAATCAGCAAACACCCCGAGCCTTGAAATCGGCTTGTGACAAAACCTCTGAAAAGTTAGCTCACTGGACCATCCTGCGGCCGCGAGGACCTTGAAATCGTTTGCACCAACACCTTACTGTGTGGTTTTTTGTGACTAATAAACAAAGCCAACTCTGTTCCTCTCAGAGGTTTAGTAATCTCAATGTAACGAGATAAATGTGAGACTATACAGAAGCGATCATCTGCGGGGTATGCTGAAAACACAATCTTACATCCTGTCATGCCTCTTTTATTATGTTTAAGCACATCATAGACATAAAATATAATGGCATCAGCCGACACATGCATTCTATCTAGCCGTAGCTTTTGCAATGTTTGTACACGTTGGGCTGAAACCAACACCAGAAGCATGACCACCTTCATAGTTAATTTGGCTATAGATAGGCTTGTAACCGGAGCCCACTGGCGAAGAAGCATAAGAACCTCACTCACATTCCAAATACCGGCATACCTGGGTTTAGGAGGATTAGAATTGAAAACTCCCTTCATGAATCGTGAACTAACGGATGTGTCCCTACTGTATGCAATTCTGCATTCATAGGTAAATAAGAAGACAGAGCACTTCTGGCTGAATTAATTGCACTGTAACTTAATTTTTTGGTCAAAATAAAGAGTTGACAAACTCCAATACATCCGTGATCCCTGCCGTGTGATATACAATATCCTGCTGTAGGCAGAATTGCTCCCACTTCCTTATATAGGTGATATATTGCTGCTGTGTACTATCCCTGCAGGCCGACGTGAGAACATCCACCGTCCGATGAGACAGTCCTCTCCCCAGGTATGGCCTCCTTAAAATCTGCAAATTAACAGATCAATACGATCCTATAAAGGATGTTGATCCCCAGTGACTGGATTTACCAGTAGATTTTTATTCTTGGGCATAAGCATGTAAGGCTCCCTAGCCATTTGTAATACAACGGGAAACCATGCTCGTGTAGGCCAATCTGGCACTACCAATACCCCTGAAGCGGAGTCCTCCTTGATCTTTTGCAAACATCTGCTGATGAGACAGAATGAAGGAAATACATACACAAACATTCCTCCCCCAATGCAGCGAAAATGCATCCACTGCTACTGCTCTGGTTACCATGAAACATATCTAGGTAACTGATGATTTAATCGAGATGCAAACAAGTCAATATCTGGCAATGCATACTGATCAATCATTTGGTTAAATACATCCTGATTTAACATCCATTCAATGTTGTCATTAAACTGACGTGACCTCTACTGAAAGCCAGATATTTTGGTCACACCAGCTCCAAATCTGGTTAGCCAGTCTATCACAAGACTGTGACTTAACTCCACCCATGTGGTTTACATATGCCACTGCTGTGGTGTTGTCAATCTGACCTGCACATGCAGATCCCTCCTTGTAGAACAATAAGCTTTGAGCCCATACCAGGTGCCCAACAACTCTAAATAATTAATCCCTCTTAATTGAGGAAGCAATGTCTCATCCACATTCCATCTGCCTCCACAACTAGAAGACATATCTGTTGCACCCCAACCCAGTGCACTTACATCAGTCTGTAATATCAGTGACGGTGATTCCACCAAAACCTTCCTTAAATTTTTTGAAACATGTACTATCCACCATTGTTTGTCAGCAATCGCCCCAGCTGACAACTTCATAGGCCTATCAAAAAATGGCCCCTTTGTATTCTCAGTGCCTGTTCCTTTGATGGTTGTAATTGTTGATAATGCAGAGGACCATACTGCACAGCTGGAAAGGCTGCAACAACTTCCCAATAAAACTGGCTACTTGTCTAATCGAAGGCCGTTGTTCTCCAACGAGATTAACACAGTCCTCAATTAACTGATTCAATTTATCCCTGGGCAAAGTTACCAACATGTGATTGGAATTAATGGTAAATCCCAGATAATCAATAATTTGGACGTGATAATTTAGATTTATCTGGGTGAATAACAAATCCCATTTGTTCAAAAGTGATTTTAACAACTGAAACTGATGATTGATTGAGTTTCAGCATGAGTCTTTCCAACAATCAGAATATCATCTAAATAGGCCATTACCACATGCCCCTGAGCTCTAAGCAATGCTAACACAGGTTTTACCAATTTAGTAAATAATCTAGGAGGCTGAAGTTAATCCATTCGGCAATGTCCTGAATTGCCACAGCTCAGTCATCCAAATAAATTTCAAATATCTTCTATCATCACCATGAATAGACACTGCGTAATACGCATTCTTTAAATCAATGGTTGCCATATAATACCCTTTGGACACTAGATGTTTTCCCGTGGTAAAGGTCTCCATTTTGAAATGCCTATAACAAACAAATTTGTTCAAATTCGATAAATCCAGAATAATTCTACATCCCCCAGTCTTTTTAGATCTGGGAAATATACTTGACAGAAATTGTTGACTTTGTTAGACAGAAGGCTCAATTACCCCTTCTTATGTAACGACTGAATCTCTGCTTGAATAAGCACATTTTCCTCATCTGAAAAATAAGTTTACGACTAGGAAAATGTTGATTAGGTAGACTGTCATAGTAAAATCCAATTTTCACCCCTTCAATACACTAAGTATGAACAAATCTGATGTCAACTGCTGCCATTGTTTGAGAACAATTTTAACCTTCCCCAATTTGAACAGGAACATCAGTTAATTCATCGTCTGTCAAATGTTATATTCCTTACCAGCATCTTTCCTTGCGGCCTTATTGTCCTCGACTTCTTGTAGAGAACCTTTTTTGCCTTGCTTCCAGCTGGCTTAATGAGGGCCATGGTTATAACAACCTCATAACAGTCTTTGACCCTTTTTGCAAGGTTACCACCAAACAACAGATTTTGTGGCGGTACACTGGTCGGTTTGCACAACTCGCCAAATTCGGGTTAGCACTGGCCTAATAGCGGCCATCCCAATATTATTAATTTCAAAATTCATTACAAAGGAGTCCCAGTTCATCCTGGTGTGCTTCAACCATATCATTTGTATCAATAACTTTCACCACAGCTGTAATACCTGCTTACAACAGTTTAAGCACTTTTTTAAAACTTCATCTCCTGGGCCCTAGCAGGCAAACCCATCTATGCAAATTTGGTGATTAACCACCGGTACCTTCAGGAGATCACAATTAACAGGAGCTTTATAGTTTTTTGCTACTTCATCCATAGCTAGCTCCTGTAACTGGTGGGAGAGCATATACTGAATGGCTTCGGCCAATTCTACATCAATCGCCTTTCCTGCCTCTCTACACTCAGCAAACTTCCCAGCAATGTTCGGAATTACCTCCAACTGAACACCTTTACTGCTCTCCCCCAGCATAGAAACAGTGTCAGCAAACGGCCCTGATAGAACATCCTCCTCACAGGCAGGATAGTTCTGCAGCCCTGAAACAGGTGCTGCTAGCACAAGCTCTCCATCAGCCTGGCTTGGGCACCACTCCTCCTCAAGGAGCTGGAACATCCTCCTCACAGGCAGGATAGTTCTGCAGCCCTGAAACAGGTACTGCTAGCACAAGCTCTCCATCAGCCTGGCTTGGGCACCACTCCTCCTCACGGAGCTGGTCCCTGTCGAGCATTCTTTTGTAATAGAATCTCGACGTGGGAGAGCCGTGAGCAAACGGACTCTCCTATGGAGGGTATAACCTCCAGGCCCGACTCATCTACGGGCCACAGAGACTTGCCAGTGGCCTTCCGCCCTACTGTGCAAGCCTCCACTGCCCCCCGGCAGTGGGTCCGCAACCACTGGCTGTGTAGCCAGCACCGGACCAGGTGTACCAGATGGGCCTCCATCCTCAACACTCTCCTGGTCACTCTCCTTTCTACCCCCAGAGCGCCTCGCCGACACCTTCTTCACTTTCTGCAACATATCTACCAAAACTCCCAACCGTCGCAGAAAATGACCTGTGGTAAAATTTTTCAAAAAACCTTACCTCCGTTTAAACTTGTTAACGAAGAACTGCAGATGCTGGAGAATCGAGGGTGAAGTCTGAAGAAGGGTCTCGACCCGAAATGTCGCCCATCTCCTTCGCTCCTTAGATGCCGCTGCACCCGCTGAATTCTCCAGCTTTTCGTGTAACCCGTTTAAACTTACCGCTCGGAGGAGCGCTGCTGTTCCAACCGGCCGACTGCACCAGCGTCTGACGTCATGACGCACCAACGGCTGTACGGGCTTCTATTCACGTAGTCACTCACGTGACTCCGAAGTAAAATCCACATTTACTGGTACTCACCCCTAAATCCACATTTACTAGTGCTCACCCCTAAATCGACATTCATTAGTGCTCACCCCTAAATCCACATTTACTAGTGCTCACCCCTAAATCCACATTTACTAGTGCTCACCCCTAAATCGACATTCATTAGTGCTCACCCCTAAATCGACATTCATTAGTGCTCACCCCTAAATCCACATTTACTAGTGCTCACCCCAATCCACATTTACTAGTGCTCACCCCTAAATCCACATTTACTAGTGCTCACCCCTAAATCCACATTTACTAGTGCTCACCCCTAAATCGACATTCATTAGTGCTCACCCCTAAATCGACATTCATTAGTGCTCACCCCTAAATCGACATTCATTAGTGCTCACCCCTAAATCGACATTTACTAGTGCTCACCCCTAAATCGACATTCATTAGTGCTCACCCCTAAATCCACATTTACTAGTGCTCACCCCTAAATCGACATTTACTAGTGCTCACCCCTAAATCGACATTTACTAGTGCTCACCCCTAAATCGACATTTACTAGTGCTCACCCCTAAATCGACATTTACTATGGACTCCGGAAGGGCCTGTCCCACTTATGCGACTTTTTCGGCAACTGCCGGCGCTCTTCACAGGTCGTTGCAGGTTGCCGAAAATTTTCAACATGTTGAAAATCCAGTGGCGACCAGAATAAGGTACGACTTTGGGCGACTACTCATGACCATACAGGCTTCACCCCGCGACATGTCGCCAGTACGGTCGTGAGTCGTCTCCTCAGTGGCCCAAAGAGTCGTAGCGTCTTTCTGGTCGCCGCTGGATTTTCAACATGTTGAAATGTTTTCGGTGATTTATGACGGGTGACAGCAGTCGGCGAAAAAGTCGCCTAAATAGGACAGGCCCTTAATTCTCCTTTCATTGGTACTCTCCTCAGGTCAGTCCGTGCCTTTGGTGCTATCTTTTTGTGTGGAGTCTGCATGTTATCCCTGTGACCGTGTGAGTTTCAAGAACCTGCACATGCCGCAAATCTGAGAAACAGAAAATGCCATGTTCTATGTTCTAGGTTCTATATGCTATGACTGTTAAGGTTGGCACAGTGGTGCAGCAGTAGAGTTGCTGCCTTACAGAGACCCAGGTTCGATCCTGCGTACGGGTGCTGTCTGTACGGAATTCGCACGTTCTCCCTGTGACCGCGTGGGTTTTCTCCGAGTGCTTACTCCGATCCAACTGGGTGTGAGTGTATTCAGCTGGTTCATTCTTGTCCACATGGAGGATTGCCTGGAATGGCTTCCATCTTGATCCAGTCTGCTGTCCACCTCTATGTGTAGGGGACTCCATAGGCCTCGGTCCCTGGGTCCTGTGTTCGGCCATGGGAACCGGCTCGGCTCGCCGCGGCCCTCTGGCAGCTTCCGCCTCAACCGTTCCACTATACTCCACAATATAGAGTTCCCGACTACGGGTGCTGTCTTTACGGAGTTTGTACTCCGCGTGACTGCGTGGGTTTTCTCCGAGATCTTTGGTTTCCTCCCACACTCCAAAGACGTTAGGGTTGTAGGTTAATTGGCTTGGGTTTGTATACTTGGTATAAGTGTAAATTGTCCCCAGTGCGTGTAGACTTGTGTTAATCTGCTCGGTGCGGACTCGGTGGGCGGAAGGTCCTGTTTCCGCACTGTATCTCTGAACTAAACTAAACTACAATTAAAGAGAGACACAAAAAGCTGCAGTAGCTCAGTGGGACAGGCAGCATCTCTGGTGTGTAGGAATGCGTGACGTTTCGGGTCAAGTTCCCTCTTCAGACTGGCTAAACTAAACCTAAGTTGTTTGCTAACCCTCCCTGAATGGCATCCCATACTGTACCCTCGGTCACCCTGAGGTCCTCACCCTGGCTCTACTGTTACTCCCTTTGCAATCACCACTGTCTCTGTGACCTTGATGATGAACACACCCCTTCCATTCTCTCCATGATGATGAATTCTTCAGAGACTGACATCGAGTGCTGCTGGAAGGTCATCAACTTGGTGAAAGACGCTCTTTGGTCTGCCCGAGCGTTGTTGACCACCCAGCAGAGCGAGATATCTGTCGGGGAATGTTGCCGACTGGCCCGCTGCAGACTGCAGGAGTACGTGCTGAGGGACGCACTGAAGCTCGGTGCCAAGGCTCGGTGGGGGAGGACCACAGTCTGGGGTCCTTCCGCTGCTGGACATTGGAGGCAGGGTGTGGTGGAGACGCCCCTCAAAATAAGGGAAGGGATTCAACGCCATTGGGCCATATGAGTGGCAAGGGTGGGGGGTAAAATTGTGATATAGGAAACTGTATTGAATGTATGTCTAGCCTCCAAGAATGTCAGATGGAGTTCAGTATGGATCTTGTATTGTATCTATTTGTTTCTCAAATAAAGTATATTTTGAAATTTAAAAAAAAGATATATTTAACCAAGGTTACAGTCACCTGCTTTAATAACTCCTGGTGAGGGTGTCAAGATTTCTTTGGTCTCTTACCTCGACGGAGATGCGATTTATTTTCCGTATCGTATCTCCATCCGCACTGCGGCCCATCATCGTGGAGCTGGCGGCCTCTGCTGGAGACCAACTGGGAGCTCCAACCACGGGAGCCTGTGGACTTTAACATTGTGGAGCTCGGGACCCTGGTTAGAGACTGACTTCGGGAGCTCCAGGCCCGCAGGAGCTTCGACCGCCACAACGCGGGGACTTCAACCGTCCCGACTGCGGATGGTTCGACTGCCCCAACCGCGGGAGAATAAAGAGGGAAGATTAGACTTTATTGCAAGGATGCCAAGATGATTCAAGCGGACGGGGTGAGTGAGTGGTTAATAGTACCCATGGGAAACACCAAGAAATCCTCTGGATAGAGGAGAATGAATCAATCCAACAAGTGGAAAAAAATGATGTCCTCCATTTTGGTCCTACCTTTTAATGGTGAGAGATTGGGAAATATGTTATAGATAGAACTTAGAACATAGAACAGTACAGCATAGGAACAGACCCTATGGCCTACAGTATCCATGCCAACTATGATGCACAGATAAATTAATCTCATCTGCCTGCACGTGGTCCATATCCCAACATTCCCTGCATATCCATCTGCCTATCTAAACCTCACCGGAATCACTGTTGTACTGTACCTGCCTCCACTGTTATACTGTATCTGCCTCCACCACCACCCCTGGCAGGGTGTTCCAGACACACCCCACCCTCCGTGTAAAAAACCTGCCCCACACAATCCTTTAAACTTTGCACCTCTCACCTTGAAGCTCTGCCCTCTAGCCCCTGAGATTTCCACTCTGAGACAAAGGTCTCTGATGTTGAAAGGAATCCCATGTGTCCCTGTAAACCAGCTAACACTCTGCTACAGCGGGAAGCTCGGAAGGTGAAAGCAAAGTTGGCCTATATTACGAGGAGACTGATGCAAGGGTAAAGATGTCTTGCTACAGCTTATAAAGTGTTTTGGTGAATCAGATTTAAAGTATTGTGTACAGTTTTGGTCTCATTATCTAAACAAGAATCTAGGACAGAAACAGGATAAATTGTGAGTGAGGCAAATATCTCAATTAGAGTGGTAAAGAAGCCAAATGATATGTGTATGAAGGAACTGCAGATGCTGGTTTAAACCAAAGACAGACACAAAAAGCTGGAGTAACTCAGCGGGACAGGCAGCATCTCTGGAGAGAAGGAATGGGTGACGTTTCGGATCAAGACCCTTCTGTCTGAAGAAGGTATCTCAACCTGAAACGTCACCCATTCCTTCTCTCCAGAGAAGCTGCCTGTCCCGCTGAGTTACTCCAGCTTTTTGTGTCTATCTTCAAGCCAAATGATATGCTTGCCTTCATTGGTTGTGGCATTCAGTACAAGAGGTTGTACAGGAAGTTCGGGGCAGGATGTACAGGCTTAGGAGAGGGTGCAGTAGAGGTTTACCAGAATGTCGTCTGGATTAGAGGATATTCACAACAATGATAGGTTGGACAGTTGTGGGTCATTTTCTCTGGAACGCTGGATATGAAGGGAGACCTGATAAAAGTGTATAAAATTATGAGAAGCTTAGAATGGGTAGGGGTCAGAGCCATTTTCCCAGGATGGATATATTGAATTCTAGAGATAATAGCTTTATGGTGAGGAGGATATAGTTTAAAGGAGATATGCACGTCAGAGGGCGGTGGGTGCCTGGAACGTGTGTGCCAGGCGTGGTCGTGGAGCCAGATACGAAGGTGGCATTGAAGGGGCACATGGATAAGTAGGGAATGGAGGGATATGTATCGTGTGCAGGCATAAACATTGTGGACTGAAGAGCCTGTTCCTCTGCTGTACTGCTCCATGTTCCATACCATTTTCTTTGACTTCTCAAATCTCTCCCTGTGAAGGCAGGTGATCCATATTGAGACAGAGAATGTAGTTTTATAAAAACATCTGTATTTCCTTATCAACGCCCGAAGGAGGACACGTTGGTTCCACTCCCCCATTAATATTCACCAAGGGTCAGTTTCTCTTTACTTCTAATTACCTCCAGTTTAATAGTGTTGAAGACGGAACTGCAGATGCTGCAAAAATCGGAGAGAGACAAAAGTGCTGGAGAAACTCAGCGGGTGCAGCAGCATCTATGGAGGGAAGGAAATAGGCAACGTTTCAGGGCCGAAACCCTGAAGGAAATAGGGTTTCGGCCCCGAAACGTTGCCTATTTCCTTCGCTCCATAGATGCTGCTGCACCCGCTGAGTTTCTCCAGCACTTTTGTCTACCTCTAGTTTAACCCTCCCCTGACTCTCAGCCTGAAGGAGGATCTGGACCTGAAACGTCACCTGTTTCTTCCCCAGAGATGCTGCCTGTCCCGCTGAGCTACTCCAGCATTCTGTGTCGATCTTCGATGTAAACCGCCATCTGCAGTTCATTCCTGCACAATCATTCTGGTCGGCCTCCTCCACACCCTTTCCATTCTGACCCCCGCAACTCTTATTATCTTCTTCCAGGTTAAATAAATTGCAATAAAATCAATCGCGGGCCACATGGCTGGAACTGGTGATAACTGCACTGCCTCTTTCACTGAGAAGCGTGGGGTTACAAATGAAAAAGGATTTCAATCATCGATTAGATCCGTTCATAACCTCCTCTATTCCATGGACTTTTAGTTTGGTTTAGCGATACAGCGTGGAAACAGGCTCTTTGGCGGACCAAGCCCACGGCGACCATCAACCACCCAGTGCTGGTCCCATGTTATCCCACTCTCTCATCTTTCCCAAACATACTAGGGGGAATTTACAGAAGCCAATTAACCCACAAATCTGTACGTCATTGGGACGTGGGGGGGGGGGGGGGGGGGGGGATGGAGAACATGCAATGTCCACACAGACAGCAACCAAGGTCAGGATCGAACCTGGGTCTCTGGTGTGGTGCGACCCCTGGCTCTAACCCGCTGAGCCACTGAGCTGCCCATCTTCTCCCAGCTATCCACAGAACTATGGCTCTTCGCCTTGTCTATTCCTCATTCTGACCGAATTTAACACCATACCTCACTTCATGCGGTCCATGGAGTGGACGTGGCAGACATTTCATGCTCTCAGGAGTGGACGTTTCATTTTAACATTAAATGTAACTCAGGAACAAAACCAAGAATGAAAGCAAAGCTCACAATGAAATAAAACTTTAATCAAAGCATTTCTCCGAAAGAAACATACTGAGGAATATCCCTTTACACTATACAATTCAAAAATCTGTAAATAGTTGTACAAGGTGTATGTAAACTCTTAAACACATTTTAAAGATTTACCCATATATTTTTCATTATAAATCATAAATGGCAAACTTCAATCCTGTCAATGTGACTGTGTGCACTTTAGAGTCAAGAGCAAAATATTTTTGGTTGAAGCCGGTTTACCTCAAACTTATAATTTGCGAAGTAAGGAGAAATGAAACAATTATTCAATGACAGATTCCGCAAGGCAGTCACACACCAGCTCTGTGTATTGCGCAGTGCTACTAGGATTTACTGGGCTTTTATACGGGGATGCTGCTGTAGGAAGCTCTGGGCCGATATAATCATGAGTGGCAGAGATAAAGTGAATGCACACACACCTTTTCCCAGGGAAGTTGAATCAGAAACTCCAGGGCCAGTGTTAAAGTTGAGGTGGGCAATGTTTAAAATGGACATGAGGAGCAACTTCAACAGAAGGTGGTGCGTATATGGAACAAGCTTTGCAAAGGAAGTGGCTGAGTTGCTGCCTCTCTGATATGAGGAAGCAACTCCATCAGCTATACCTCTCTACTGCCCTTAATGTTCTGGTGGCAATGAAATGAGGCTCAGAAATGTAAGTTCTTGACATTTTTATTATATTCTAAACTCTGTTTCATCACTAAGATAGACACCAAGTGTAAAGGGCCTGTCCCACTTACGTGATTTTTCCGCGACTTGCTGGCGCCAGTCAGCAGGTCACCGAAAATTTTCAAAACGTTGAAAATTCAATTCAATTCAATTCAATTCAACTTTAATGTCATTGCACAGATACAAGTATGGGTACAACGAAATGCAGTTTAGTGACAGTACGAAGTGATAGCAATATATAGATAAATACAGATAAATAAATACAGATGTGGAAATCTATCGGCGGGACTCCGGGTTCAGCAGTGCGATGGTGTTGTTATAGAAGCTACTCCTCATCATGCTGGTGCGGGACCTGAGGCTTTCAAAGGCGGTGTGTTCGAGGAGAGGACATTGTACAGTGAATCTTCTGGAACCTGCAGATTCAAAGATGTCACTCGATTTAGTTTAGCTTAGTTTAGTTTACACGGAAACAGGCCTTTCAGCCCACCGGGTCCGCGCCGACCAGCGATCCCCGCACACTAACATTATCCTACACGCTAGCGACAATTTACAATTTTTACCAATTAACCTACAAACCTGTACGTCTTTGGAGTGTGGGAGGAAACCGGAGCACCTAGAGAAAAACCATGCGGTCACAGGGAGAATGTACAAAGTCCATACAGAAAGCACCCGTGGTCAGGATCGAACCCGGGTCTCTTCCGCTGTAAGGCAGCAACTCTACCATCGCGCCACCTTGTTGGACATCATTGTTCTCTCAACTGCGGTCAAGTCTGTAACTCAACGAACTTCATGCAGCTTTGAGAAATGTCAAAATGTGTAAGAAGGAACTGCAGATGTTGGTTTAAACTGAAGATAGACACAAAAAGCTGGAGTAACTCAGCGGGACAGGCAGTAACCCTGGAGAGACGGAATTATCTGTTCTGTACTGGGTAATGTCCTGGACTTAACATCAGGTTTAAGGATCAACAGACAAGCATGAATAAGTGGCCAAGGCCAGAGCTAATGTGCCATTTAGGTTAATTTACATGGATATGAAAGGTTTAGAGGGATATGGGTCAGTCATGTCAAATGGGACTAGTGTAGATGGGGCATCTTGGACGAAATATGTAGAGAGAAGTGCAGATGCTGATTTGAACTGCAGATAGACACAAAATGCTGGAGTAACTCAGCAGGACAGGCAGCATCTCTGGAGAGAAGGAATCGGTGATGTTTCGGATTGAGACCCTTCTTCAGACTAGTCAGGGGAAAGGGAAACAAGTGATAGACAGTAATGCAGAGAGATATAGAACAAATTAATGAAAGATATGCAAAAAAATAACGATAATAAAGAAACAGGCCACTGTTAGTTGTTTGCTAGGTGAGAACGAGAACCTGCTGCGACTTTGTTAGTTGGGCCGAAGGGACTATTTTCTGTGCTGTGTGAAGCTATGACTTCTGAGGTGTCTGGAGTTTAATGTGTTAAATTCAGTATGACAGCAGGGTAGCCTTAAGGAGTTCTCATCGGAACGTGGGACATTGATGAATGGGTTTCAGCATAAGATTAGAGACAAGCTGACATGAGGGTCGAACATATTTAATTAAGCAGCTACCAGCGGCAGATGCATCTCTCTAAAGTCACCAGTATCCACATTCCTCGTGGAGAGAAAGTCTCATCTTCACAGGAAGGCATTCTTTGTGAGTGGCAGTGCAACCGTGCACAATTGGTTCAACCTCTTCCCTGCATTCAAGTTACTGCAGCTGTTGGGAAGTTGTTGCAGCCTCTCCTCTATTTGTTTTAGTTTAGAGATGCAGCACAGAACGCCACAGGAGATCCTTTTTCCCTGTCACTATCAAACTGTACAACTCCTCTCCCTTCAGTAATGGGGGGGGGGGGGGGGTAGACTGGCTCCCGATCCCGCTCAACCCCCCCCCCCCCCCCCCCAAATCTTTGCACATCCCCAATCCTGGACTTTCCACTCGTCACTTTAATTTCATGTTTCATGTATTGTGTTGATGTTTTATAATTGTTGGCGACCAATTTCCCTCCTGGGATAAATAAAGTTCTTATTGTATTGTATCGTGTAAGTATAAACTGTTAAACTGGGAAACACAGAGGCTCCAAGAACCGCACGTGTTGCAGCTTCTTCCCATCACTATTTTTTTTAGCTTAGAGATACAGAGCAGAAACCGGCCCTTCGGCCCTCCGAGTCCGTGCTGACCAGCGACCCCCGTACACCAGCACTATCCTACACACACACGAGGGACAATTTACGGTCTTTACCAAAGCCAAATAACCTACAAACCTGCACGTCTTTGGAGTGTGGGAGGAAACCGGAGCAACCGGAGAAAACCCACGCGGTCACGGGGAGAATGTACAAACTCCATACAGACAGCACCCATAGTCAGAATCGAACAAAGGCAGCAACTCTTCTGCCTCGACACCGTACTGCCCTCAAATGGTTGTTGAAAGGAATGGAAGAGAATCTATGTGAAGAAGTGAATGTTTGTCCGATGGTAGATCTGATTTTTAACCTCAGGTAGAGGCTGAAGGGAAGGCTGATTGCCATCAGGAAGCTCTGAACTGAGGAAATGGAATCAGCAGAGGAGGGAAACTTAAATATATGTCATCGTGTTTGTGTACACCAAAGACATCCATTGTATCAGCAAAATCAGGAATGAGAACAGAATTCCAAAAACCAGGAGCAAACAAACACAGGTTTTGCTTAAGGGCCAGTCCCACTTCCACAACCTTTTTTACTCGTGGGCATTTTTCATCAAGTTGAAAAAACGCCCTGACCTACTTGACGCCACAAGTACCTACGACTAGCATCAGGACCTGCTACGACCCACCTACGACCTCGTGACGACTCTGCTACGAGTATGAGTCAGGGGCAAACTCGGCAGAGGTCGTGAATTAGGTCGTGAAAGTGGGACAGGCCCTTTATGCTTCTCAGTCATAGGAATTAGATACGAACTGGGACATAAAATTCATCATTGCTGCATATGTGCAGTCATGTTAGATGCAGCAAGAAATATTTACAGTGAGTTATCCGCTATTCTAAGAAAACTAGATATAGTAGTGTAAACACTACACGGGCTGGTATAGCTACTGCCTCACTGCACCAGAGACCCGGGTTGAACCCTGACCTCGGGTACTATCTGTATGGAGTTTGCACGCTCTCCCTGTAACCACATGGGTTTCTTCCGGGTGCTCTGATTTCCAGCCACATCCCAAACACGTGTGGGTTTGTAGGTTTCTGCAAATTGCCCTGAGTGTATATCTGAGGAACGTGAAAGTGGGATGACAAAGAACTAGTGTGAGCGGGCGATCGATTGTCGGCAAGGACTCAGTGGGCCAGAGTTCCCATGCTGTATCTCTAAACCAAACTAAATATATATTTAAGAATTAAGAACGCCTGTGCGATCTAAAAGTGCTAATTTTTATCCTGGTGTGTTGTTGGAACAAAACCATTGAAATGAACCGCTGCAAGCTCAAACCAACATCCCTCCTGTTCTCAAGAGGCAAGAGAATTTTGACTAATGTCAAAAGCGGAAGAGATGCAAAAATTCTTACTCGCAGCAGGTCTGTAAACACAGTACTCATAGATGACACAATAAACAAAAAAAATCAATACATTTCAATGAATTAAAATATAATAATATTAATGAAAAAAAATTCTGAGCCTTATGGGCCTGTCCCACTTAGATAGGCGATTACAGGTGACTGCTGCATGTTGAAACATTTTTGGTGACAGTGGTGACAATTTTCTGCTGTCGTGGGTTGTCATAGGTCGACGCAGATGGTGTCGTAGGTTGTTGCCAGGTGTCGTAGGTGAATTCCATTAAAACTAGTATCTGGCAGTCAGTCGCCTAAAGAGTCGCCTAAGTGGGACAGGCCCATAAGTCTAACCAAGAAGGAGTGTAGTTCACAGTTTAATCGGCTGTGTGGAAATAGCCTGTGGCTTTAGTGTGCTCAATGACTCACCTCCCAGTACACCTCATCTTCATAACAGTTTTCATCTGGTGGGTCACCCCAGATGGGTAATTTTAGAATAAAACCTTGAAAAAGAAACAACATTGATCAGTTTTTAATCGTAGGCAGCGGGCTTGTGAAGAGCAACGCTGGGGCAAGCCGTCCATGTCAGAACGAAAAGGTCCCAAAGTGAAATTCCTCAATTTCATTTATATTTCACACAGTGATTTCTTTGACTCTCTACCTTCATCTCTTCAGGTCCCTGCTCCAAAGATCTGAGAGATTCCTTGGAATGAATTGATCATAGCCTCCCTGTTGTAGCTTCTCAGTTACAAGGAGGCAACTGATGAAGATTGTTAAGGAAGGTAGACAAAAATGCTGGAGAAACTCAGCGGGTGAGGCAGCGTCTATGGAGCGAAGGAATAGGCGATGTTTCGGGTCGAGACCCTTCTTCAGACTCCCTCGCTGAGTTTCTCCAACATTTTTGCCTATCTTCGATTCTTCCAGCATCTTAAAGATTGTTAATGGCGTGTTCAGGAGGAGAATGTGGAGAATTACTTTCTACAGAAGAGGAAACTGCTGGAACTAGTACATCGGACCCATGCTAAGTCCATACATTAAACCTACTTACACCAAAGCAGCAGGCAAAAATGGAAAGAGGATAGGGTCAGTACTCTGGGAAAGGTTTCAAATACCTTTACACACATTTTTTCCAAAGTTTTGTACAATTTCTCGCAAGCAGAAAGTATTTTAAAGTAAAATTTTGACACAACATTCAAAGTATTGCTGCAGAAAACACATGGAGTTTAAGTTGTAGTGAGCTGTAATAAGAGAGTGCGACCACTAGGCGGCAGCCAGGGTCCACTAGTTCCACTGTTTGCGTCCTTGTATCCCCTAATTAGCACATCTTCCCCATCAACAATGGGCCATGACGGATTCCACCCGTCCTGAGCTCATCTGTTTGCGGCCCTGATTGTCCTGGCCTTTTCTCGTCTCCAGGGCAGCACGGTGGCACAGCAGTAGAGTTGCTGCCTTACAGAGCCAGAGACCCCGGTTCGATCCTGACCACGGAGTCTGTACATCCTTCCTGGGACCTGCGTGGGTTTTCTCCAGGTGCTCCAGCTTCCTCCCACACTCCAAAGACGTGCAGGTTTGTAGGCTAATTAGCTTAGTGCAATTGTAAATTGTCGTTCGTGTGTGTAGGATAGTGTTAGTGTGCAAGGATCGCTGGTCGGCACAGTCTTGGTGGGCCAAAGGGCCTGTTCCCGCACTGAATCTCTAAACTAAATTCAACTGAAGTTCCCTCACCCCCACCCCACCTCTATCTTTCACTCTGAGGAAGGGTTCTAACCCGGAACATCGCCTATTCCTTTTTCACCAGAGATGCTGCCTGACCTGCTGCGTTACTCCAGCACTTTGTGTCCATCGCCACCATTCTCAGTCCGAGCTGCTTCAACCAGTCATTCGCACTTCTTGAAGAAGCAGCATCCTTTAAAAGAGAAGCTTGGCTCGAAGGGCCGAATGGCCTACTCCTGCACCTATTGTCTATTGTCTATTGTCTTATCCTGGGTCGTATTCAGATCACAGATAGTTGTGAAGTGACGTGGGTAACGAGGAATTGTCAGAATGGGGTGAGAGGAAATGTTTGGCCAAGCAATAGTGGGAGCCTGAAAGTTACCACCAAAATGAGTAACGGAGATGGAGAGGCTTCCGCACTTTTAAAGAGCGCTTAGTCGAACATTTACACCACTGTAATCTCCAGAGAAACGGGACGAGAGGTTCAGACATTAGCCTTTAGAGATACAGCGTTGAAACAGGCCCTTCGGCCCACCGAGTCCGTGCTGATCAGCGCTCACCCCATAAACTAGGACTATCCTACACAGAAAGGACAATTTACAATTTTACAGTTGTACAGGGCCCCGGTGAGACCGCATCTGGAGTATTGTGTGCAATTTTGGTCTCCTAATTTGAGGAAGGACATTCTTGCTATCGAGGGAGTGCAGCGTAGGTTCACCTGGTTAATTCCCGGGATGGCGGGACTGTCATTTGATGAAAGAATGGAGCGACTGGGCTTGTATTCACTTGAATTTAGAAGAATTAGAGGGGATCTTTTGAGAAACGTATAAAATAATTAAGGGATTGGACACGCAAGAAACATGCTCCCAATGTTGAGGGAGTCCAGAACCAAGGGGCACAGTTTAAGAATGAGGGGTAGGCCATTTGAGGATGGCCAGATGAGGAAAAACATTTTCACGCAGAGAGTTGTGAATTTGTGGAATTATCTGCCTCAGAAGGCAATGGAGACTGATTCACTAGATGCATTCAAAAGAGAGTTAGATAGAGCTCTTAGGGCTAGCAGAATCAAGGGATATGGGGAGAAGGCAGGAACGGGGTACTGATTGTGGATGATCAGCCATGATCACATTAAGTGCTGGCTTGAAGGGCTGAATGGCCTACTCCTGCACCTATTGTCTATGTATCTATGTCACCTATCCATGTTCTCCAGAGATGCAGCCTGACCCACTGAGTTACTCCAGCACTTTGTGTCATTTTTCCCTTCCCCATTGTTCTCCTTGGTCCTCACATACACCCAGGATAAATTCCTGATCTTCCAATTTACCTTGTTGCAGCCCTGGTATTTTCTCTGTAGCCATAATACTGTCCTCTGCACTTTGGCTATTTTTCATCTTTGCACTACCAGAGAAGTGGAGGCCGTTAATAGATATTTTTAAGGCAGAAATAGATAGATTCTTGAATAGTACAGGTGTCAGGTGTCAGGGGTTATGGGGAGAAGGCAGGAGAATGGGGTTAGGAGGGAGAGTTACATCAGCCATGATTGAATGGCGAAGTAGATTTGTGGGCGAAATGGCCTAATTCTGCTCCTATCACTTATTAACTTATGAACATGTATTGAATTGTTATGGACACAAAAAGCTGCATTAACTCAGCGGGACAGGCAGCATGTTGTTGTTAAAGAAGGAACTGCAGATGCTGGAGAATCGAGGGTACACAAAAGGCTGGAGAAACTCAGCGGGTGCAGCAGCATCTAAGGAGCGAAGGAGATAGGCGATGTTTCGGGTCGAGACCCTTCTTCAGACTGGTCAGGGATCAGGGAAACGAGAGATATAGACGGTGATGTGGAGAGATAAAGAACAATGAATGAAAGATATGCAAAAAAGTATCGATGATAAAGGGAACAAGCCATTGTAAGCTGTTTGTAGTGTGAAAATGAGAAGCTAGTGCGACTAGGGTGGGGGAGGGAGATAGAGAGAGAGGGAATGCCAGGGCCTGAGGGCTGAGGGAGAGGTGGGAAGGGTTAACAGAATTGAGAAAATTCAATGTTCAAGCCCAGAGGGTGCAGACTCTCCAAGCGGAATATGAGGTGCTGTTCCTCCAACTTGCGGTGTTGCTCACTCTGGCCGTGGAGGAGGCCCAGGACCGAGAGGTCAGATGTGGAATGGGAGGGGGAGCTGAAGTGCTGAGCCACCGGGAGGTCGGGTTGGTTATTGCGGACCGAGCGGAGGTGTTCGGCGAAACGATCGCCAAGCCTCTGCTTGGTCTCACCGATATAGATCATCTGGCATCTGGAGCAGTGGATGCAGTAGATGAGGTTGGAGGAGGTGCAGGTGAACCTCTGTCGGACCTGGAAGGACTGCTTGGGTCCCTGAAAGGAGTGGAGGCGGGAGGTGAAGGGACAAGTGTAGCATTTCTTGCGGTTGCAAGGGAAAGTGCCTGGGGAAGGGGTAGAGCGGGAGGGAAGGGAAGAATTGACAAGGGAGTTGCGGAGGGAGCGGTCTTTGCGGAAGGCAGACGGGGGGGAGATGGGAAGATGTGGCGAGTGGAGGGGTCACGTTGGAGGTGGCGAAACTGGCAGAGGACTATGTGTTGTATTTTCCGGCTGTTGGGGTGAAAGGTGAGGACCAGGGGGACTCTGCCCTTGTTGCGAGTGGGGGAATGGGGAGAGAGGGCAGTGTTGCGGGGTATGGAGGAGACCCTGGTGCGAGCCTCATCTATAGTGGGGGAGGGGAATCCCCGTTCTCTGAAGAATGAGGCCATTTGTGATGACCTGGTGTGGAACACCTCATCCTGGGAGCAGATGCGGCGTAGACGGAGGAATTGGGGATGGAGTCCTTACAGGAAGCAGGGTGGGAGGAAGAGTAGTCCAGGTAGCTG